>JAVJIF010006279.1:0-193452 GCA_038442645.1 Agave tequilana | reverse complement strand
CATCGCATAATAAATTCTACTATGCTGGTAGGTGGGCAGATACATTTATTACAACAAGAGCAAATATTTTACCCAAAAAAATGACGAAGGCACCCCAAGTTAGAGAACGGACATTGCAACCCCAAATGGGGAGCGGTTATTTCCCCTCAAAAAAAATGATGAAAGCGCCCCCCAAATTATTACAAGTTTGCCACTTATTTTTTGACATTTTCATTCTTAGTGAAAAGTCCAAATACCTGCTTCTTCTTCCTCCTCCCCCATCCCCAGCCTCCCCATCCGGCTTCCCCTCCTCCCCCCCCCCTTCCCCCATGCCGGGGGGGGGGGGAGGGGAGGGGGAGGGGTAGAAGAGGAGAGAAGGGGGTGTTCACCAGCAGGGGCGCCGGCAGGAGGCGCCGGCAAAGGAGGGAGAGGAGGAGAGAAGAAGAGGGCATTTTTGTATTTTAAAAAAAATTGAGGGCTGCCTTCATCATTTTTTTGTTTCCTTCAACATTGGGGTGCTTTTATCATTTGTTGGGGTGGAAATATCCGCTCCCCACAAAAGTGAGAAAGGGCCCCAAAAAAATTTACCAGTGTGTCATTATTTTTTTGTTCATTTCACCCATGGTGAAAAGTCCAAATACTCAATTCTTCTTCCTCCTTTCTCTTTCCTCCATCTCCTTCCTTCTCTGGCGACCCTGCTCCTGCTCCCCCTCCGCCTCCCCGACCTTCCCCTCGGACCTTCCAGCGCTCCCTCCTCTCCCCCTGGGTCCTCGGCCTTCCCATTCCCCCTGCCCGCCCCTTCCCCCTCCCCCTCCCCTCCTCTGGCGCTCCCCCTGCCTGCCTCCTCCTCCCCAGCCTCCCCTCCTCCCCTCCCCCTCGCTGGCCCCCACCCGCCCCTCCCCTCCCTCAGATCTGTTCAGCTGGCCTCTAGGCGAACAGATTTGGGGGATGGGTGGGCAGGGGGAGGGGGGAAGAGGGAGGCCAAGGGAGAGCTGACGAGGGGAGGGAAGGCCGGGGAGAGTCGGCGAGGGAGGAATTCGACGGCGAGGAGGGCAGCTAGGGAAGTTCGCCGGTGAGAGGGCGGCCAGTGGAGGGGGAGGGAGAGGAGAAAAGAAGAAACAGGTATTTTTGCCATTTTTTATTTTGTGAGGGGGGCTTTTATCAAATTTGGGGTGCCATAATCCATGGGGTACCTTCCTTATTCTTGGAGGTGGCAATATCCATTCCCCACAAGTTATTACAAGTTTGTTATTATTTTTTTTGACAATTTCACCTTTAGTGAAAAGTCAAAAAAAAAATGCTCCTTTCTCTTTCCTCCCCTTCTCCTCCCCCTTCTCCTCCCCTTACCTCCCTTTCCCCCTCACCGACCTCCCTTGCTCTCCTCTTCCTCCCCTCCACTCCCCCCCGACCTCCCCCGCCCTACCCGGATCTCCCCCACCCACCATGCCCGCCCTCACCCCTCCTTGCCCACCTTTCCCCCTCGATCTAACCTGTACCAGATCTGTCTTGTGCCAGATCTGGTAGGGGAGGGGGGCAGATCTGGCGGGTGGGTGGGGGAGGGGGTTAGGGGAAGGTGGGCAGGGGGTGGGGGAGATCTCAGGGAGGGGAGGGGCGAGGAGGTTGGGGGGGTTGGGAAATAATCTGTTTGCTCTGATACTAATTATTGTGAATTCGAAGATGCCCCACGACCAGAAAGACTGGGGTGGTGCAGCGAAAACTACCACAGGATCTGCCAGAGCAGTGAGAAGAAGAAAAGAAGAAAATATTTCAAAGTAGATAGAAAGTCAACACACAATATAACATAGTTCCAACAATCAAACAGATCTTGTGTACGTCTTACGGGAGAAGGGGGAAACTTTATTAAAACTTTAGGGGAGTATAATAAGACTTACTTACCCCTCTTGCTAAGAAGATTAGAAGTCTTTGATGGCCACAAGAACAGCGAACCCTTATGGTTAAGCTTCTCTCACGAATCTCTCACTAGATGAATTACACCCTTAGAAATTACAAATTAATTGGATTACATTGAAGGCTACCCCCAAGGGGTTATTTATAGACCATAGGATCCTCCTAGTCCTAAACAAACTCCATCAATATGAACAATCACCGCTCAGAAGAAAAGAAAATCTGAATCCAACTGGAACTAGATACAGATCCAGAAAAAAACTGATAGACCCGCCATTAGTCAACTAGGCTAGTGTAACGCCCCGATTCCACGGATACGGGGACGTCACTGCGACGTATATACGTAGGTCAGAAATTGCCCCTCACGTATATACGCTAAGCATAAAGTACAACAAGAGACAGAGTACACGACAAAGCGTGGTACCAATACATATGCCAACACAGAAGTACAATACAAAGTTATCACAGGATATTATAAAGTATTACACAATACATGTGTATTACATCATAACCAAGTCCAAAAGAAATATATACAAATATGTATACAAAAAGCTCACAAGTAGAAAGAGGATCTCGTGAGTCAAAAGGTAAGTCTGGCACGAAGGGACTGGAACTAGTCCGCCTGCTCTCTAAAGTAAGCTTGGTCCTCTGTGGATGGCTCCACTTCGTTCCAAGCTTCGGAATCTGAATGTGCAAATCCAAGGAGTCAAGACATATAAACAATAACGGACTACAGCCAAGTGGCTAAGAGACATGAATAAGTAGTATGAAACAATTATAAGGAATATCAACTAATAAGTATGAAAAGCATGAAGAGATAAAATCCTAATACAATGAATCTACAGTTAACGTCTTATTATTATTACTTGTCTTACTGTGATATCTAACTATGTGACCCAGCGTCCCAGAGCACATAGATCCATATCCTAGTAAAGCAAGGTTGTTATTGGAACAGCGGTTGTATCGACGAACTATGTTTACAGTGGGTCTCGTGCATGCCCGGGACCACGGTCCAGGGTGTTCCGTTGCTTGATGACGGAACAGCCGCAAGGCCTATCAGAGGGACTTATGTATGCCCTTTGTCATGACTGTATCAGGAAGAGGGAGCAAGCACTCCCCTCGGTCCCCTGGAGGCCCTCAGGTCAGACCGGAAATATAATTGTACAATATACCTAATGCCACTGTAAACACGAACACAATATCGATATCCGCATGTTTCCCCCGACCATGTGTAAGTTGGTCCATTTTATACAAAAAGTCAAGTGCATCATGCTTGGTTTAAGAGATAGCATGATAAAAGGTGATGTTCACTATTTAACGAATCATGAAACGAGAATATGTAATAACAATTCATGAAGTAACAAGTGGTGAGATCCATCAAGTAACATGTCGTGTAATATCAGTTATGAAGCATAAACAGGAATAATATATTACACATGTATCATCAATAAGATCCAAGTTCAGAACAGAATTAACTAAGTCAAACAGTCAGAATTAGTCGACTAGGTTGAAGGGTTAGTCGACTAATAGGGGTCTTAAGTCGACTACTAGTCTGGATGAGTCGACTAAAACTGGGAAACAGAGAGGTTGGGTCCTGTTTCAGGGAAAGTTAGTCGACTAGGGTTGTAAGGGTAGTCGATAACAGCTAACAGGGAACTATTAGTCGACTAATGGATACTTAAGTCGACTAAGTTTGAGATACAGAGAGTTGAGTTTATTTCAGGAGTCGACTAGGGGAATTCTAGTAGTCGACTAGGAATATCTAGTCGACTGGGAATCTGGTCTAGTCGACTAAAACTGGGAAATCAGAAAAGGTTAAGTTTCAACTACAGTGGATTAGTCGACTGGTCCCTAGGTTAAGTCGACTAATCGTAGGGAAAACTGTGACAGAACAGATTTTCTGGTGGTTGTTCTTGATGGTCTAAAAGTGGGATTTTTATGGCACAAGTGTACATAATTTGTCAACACAAGTATACAAAGGGGTTTACAAGTCTTGGTGAGTAGATATACTCACTAGGATGGGTTCGATTGAAGCTTTACGAGTCGGGAAGAGTGTGGTCGTCAAATGGCACCTATGTGATCCTTGGCGACGAAAAGAGCTACGATCCAAGCTCCAAATCAGTTGCTTGAGGTGGGGATGAAGTCCTTGAGGTGGTTCTTGGAGCTGGGGTTGAGGTTGAGAGGAGGAGAGATCTCTTGGTGAGGGCTAACACTTAGGTGAAATGAAGAAAAAGGGAAAAGAATGTAAAGAGATTGTTTATATAGGTGTTAGATTTTTGTAAAGGAGATGCAATTAAAGGAAATGAGAGGGGGTTTGTGTAAATAGGGGGGTGAGATGAGTGTCCTTCTCCTTGGCCACTTGGCCGGCCATGGGGAGAGAGAGAGAATGAGTGGGATTTAAAAAGGATTAGGTGAAAGTGAGTGGGATTAAGTGGAAAATTGGAATTATGGAAGAGATTTGAATTTTTGGAAAAATGGGAAAAGTTTGTGGTTGTGGAGAAAGAGGAATAAAGGAAAGGAAAAATGGAAAGAAATTCATATAGGAAGATATTTACTCTCACTTGGAATTTGAAAATATTGAAAACACGGATTCCCAGGTTTAAATCAAGTATGCGGAAAACATTTCGAAAATACCGAAATCGTCCGAAATTCAAGTATCTCGGAACGACTCGCAAATTTTACCAAAAATCAATAATAATATATGAAGACTAATAGTGAAATCCTTTTTAAGAAATACTTTATAGTTTTAAAACTAAAAATCCCGGAATCAGTTATCTACCGACTCCGTTGGAGTTTTCATAAATTTATAAAATTCTCAGAAAAAGTATTTAAGTAGGGAATATGATTCTAAGAAATAAAGTCTAAAGGACCATCTAGAAATTCCTAACTGTTTGAGAATTAAAATTCCAGGAATCGATCAGACACTGGTCGACACCGGTTTGAAGAAATTTATTTTAATTCAGGAAAAAATCCAGAAAATCATAGAAAATCTAATATATTGGAAAATGATATTTGAAAGTGAAATTGGTCAAATACAGGAAGTAAATCGAAAAAATACGATCGAAAAGCTGAATACGTAACTGAGTACGTATTCTGGAAACGGGGTATTACAATCCACCCACCTTACAAAAATTTCGTCCTCGAAATTTCATAAGGTGAAAGGTAACAGGAAAGGTAACAGATAGATAAGGAAAAGATGAGAGATAACAGTAGAAAAGAATAGAAGGAAAGAGTTTTTACCAAATCAAGATGTGAAGAGTTGAGGGTAACGCTCTCGGATAACATCCTCTCGTTCCCAAGTGGCTTCTCCCGGTGCATGTCTGTTCCAAGACACCAATACCAATGGTATAGCCTTGTTCTTCAGTGTCTTCACACTCTTATCCAAAATGGCCATCGGCTTCTCCTGATATGATAAAATGGCTGTAGTTCCAGTTCGGAATGATCCAAAATATGACTATCCTTGACATATTTCCTCAACTGTGATACGTGGAAAACATTGTGCACTCCCTCCAAAGATGGAGGTAAAGCCAATCTGTACGATACATCTCCCACACGGTCCAAGATCTCGAATGGGCCGATGTACCTCGGACTAAGCTTTCCACGAGTACCGAACCGGATAACTCCCTTGGTAGGTGATATCTTTAAAAACACATGGTCACCTGCCTGGAACTCCAATGGCCTTCTCTGTGTGTCAGCCCAACTCTTCTGACGGCTCTGTGCTGCCCTGAGGTGGTCTCTGATGATTCTGACTTTCTCTGTGGTCTGAATCAGAACCTCTGGCCCCAAAAGTCCCCTCTCACCGACTTCATCCCAACAAATCGGTGACCTACACTTCCTTCCATACAGTGCTTCAAAGTGCCACTTGATGTGTAAACTTGATACTTGCCTGGTAACTGTTATTATAAGAAAATTCAGCCAAATGAAGATGGTCTTCCCAAGATCCCTTAAACTCAATCATACAGGCCCTTAGCATATCTTCAAGGATCTGGATAGTCCTCTCAGATTGCCCGTCTGTCTGAGGATGGTATGATGTACTGAATTTCAGACGGGTTCCCAAACTTCTTGGAGACTCTCCCAGAAATGAGATCTGAATCTTGTGTCTCTGTCTGATACAATACTGACTGGAACTCCATGCAGACGAACTATCTCCATCATGTACTTGTCTGCCAAGACCTTCGTTGACTGTCCCACCCTGAATGGTATAAAGTGAGCTGACTTGGTGAGACGGTCAATGATTACCCACACAGCATTATTACCCTTGGGACTACGAGGTAATGCCGTGACAAAATCCATAGTGATGTGCTCCACTTCCATTCGGGTATTGGCAAAGGATGTAGAAGTCCAGCTGATCTCTGATGCTCTATCTTTATCTGCTGGCACACCAGGCACTTGGCTACAAACTGAGCTATCTCCTCTTCATAGCATCCCATCAAAACTGCTTCTTCAAGTCCTGAACATCTTGTTTCCCCCTGGGTGGATGGAATATGCTGAACTGTGTGCTTCTGCCAAAATCTTCTGCCGAACTTCTCCTTGGGGAACACAAATCTGCTACCAAAGTATAAGGCCCCATCCGGATGAATGCTGATATCAGTCCTCAATCCAGCTCTACCTGAGCTCGGAATGTCTGTAACCTGGGATCTTCCTTCTGAGCTTCCCTGATCTCATCAATCAATGCTGACTGAATCTGCAAAGCCATGAACTGTCCTGCTTTCTCAGTCCTTCGAATTAACATCAAGTCCAATCTGATGAAGTCTCGAATCAACTCCTTCTGCTGAGTGAGCTGGACAAGCACTCTATTCTCTGGCATCCTGCTCAGTGCATCTGGAACTGTATTGACCTTGCCTGGATGATATTGCAAGTCAATATCATAGTCCGCCATCAATTCAAGCCATCTCCTCTGCCTCATATTCAACTCTTTCTGTGAGAAAATATACTTGAGGCTCTTGTGATCCGTATATATCAACACTTTATCTCCCAGAAGATAATGCCTCCAGATCTTCAATGCAAATATCACAGCTGCTAGCTCCAAGTCATGAGTTGGGTAATTCCGCTCATGAGTCTTCAGTTGCCTTGATGCATATGCTATAACATAATCATGTTGCATAAGCACACACCCCAGGCCTTTTCCTGATGCATCACTGAATATGACCATCCCTCCCCTACCTGAGGGAGTCCTCAAGATTGGAGCTGAAATGAGCCTCTGCTTCAATGCTCAAATGCTGCAGTACACTCCTCAGTCCATATGTACCTTTCCCCTTCCTGGTGAGCCTGGTCAATGGAGCCGCAATCCTAGAGAAATCCTGGACAAAGCGTCTGTAATATCCGGCTAGTCCAAGAAAACTCTTAATCTCAGTCACCGTCCTCGGAATCGGCCAATCTCTCACTGCCTGGATTTTGCTGGGATCAACTGAAATTCCTTCTGCTGAAACTATGTGTCCAAGGAAAGCTATGCTGTCCAACCAGAAATCACACTTGCTCCTTTAGCATGAAGCTGCTCCTGCTGGAGAGTCTGCAATACAATCCTCAAGTGTTCTGCATGCTCCCTGCTGCTCTTTGAATAGATCAGGATGTCATCTATGAAAACAACAACAAACTGATCAGATAGGGTGAGAACACTCGGTTCATCAAATCCATGAAAACTGAAGGGGCATTGGTGACTCCGAAAGGCATAACTAGAAACTCATAGTGGCCATAACGGGTCCTGAATGCCGTCTTCGGGATATCCTCCTTCTTCACCTCAGCTGATGGTAACCCGACTGTAAATCCAATTTAGAGAATACACGGGCTCCATGAAGCTGATCAAACAGATCATCAATCTTGGGTAAAGGATACTTGTTCTTTGATTGTAACTTGTTCAACTCCCTATAGTCAATACAAAGTCTCTTACCACCATCCTTCTTATTGGCCAACAGTACTGGAGCTCCCCATGGTGAAGTACTTGGCCGAATCAATCCCTTGTCTGAGTATTCCTGCAGTTGCTTCTTCAGAATCTCTAACTCCGTCGGTGCCATCCTGTACGGAGCCTTAGATATGGGAGCTGCTCCTGGAACTGTGTCAATGGAGAACTCAATCATCCTTTCAGGTGGCAGCCCTGAGATTTCAGCAAACACTCCTGGGAATTCATCCCACACCGGTACCTTCTGCTTCTGAACCTCCGAAGTAGCCATCCGTGTCTTTCCTTGGAGACTTCACTTCTCCACTGAATTGGAACTCCGGTTAATGAGGGATTTCTGAAATTAATTTTCTTCTCCCTACAATCAATAACTGCATGGTACTGACTGAGCCAGGTCATGCCTAAGATTACGTCGTACCCTTTGGTGTCTAGTACGATCATATCTATGGCCAAGATCTTATCACAAAGTTCTACTGGACAATCAGCACAAACTCTAGAAGATATGACTACCCCATTCCCTGTACTAATCTCCCATTTGTGGTCTAAAGATTTAACAGGTATAGAATGCAAAGCCACAAAATGGTCTGAGATATAACAATGGGATGCACCTGAATCGAAGAGAGCGAGAACAGGTTTTGAATGAACTCTGATGTTACCTGTTATCACTTCCTCTGAAGTCTCAGCCTCTTCTGCTGTCAGATTGTAAGCCTGACCTCTACCACGCCCTGCTGCAGTCCTGGCTCCTCTCTGGACTGGGCGAACAAACATGCTGTGGAGGAAGGGGAAGAGCTCTCCTCATCACTGGTCCCTGATTCCTCTGCCCAAGTGGCCCTGGAAGTGCCCTCTGTCCATTCGGTCCTTGAGGTGCCGGCAAAGCTTGGTTGGAAAACCCAATTCTCCTGTGTGGACAGGTCTCTACTGCATGGTCTCGTGATCCACACACCAAACATAATCCATTTGCCCTACGGCAATTCTGCTGAGAATGACCTGGTTTCTGGCAAAAGTTGCAGATAGGACCTGGTCGAGCCATCTGGTAAGGAGCTGGTCTGAATGGTTGCCTCTGAACCTTTGCTGCTCTATATGGCCTCCTCTCCCATTGGTGCAAACGGCCTCTTCATGGCCTGGCTCCCCATCTGGTCAACTTTCTTCTTCTCAGCCCACGCTCCACCTCTCGAGCTATGGTGAGAACCTCAGAATAAGTCTCAACTGCTGGGGCATCAGGAAAACTTGTATGTCCATCTGCAGACCCTGCTGGAACCTGCTTGCCCGCTTCTCCTCATCCGTCACCATGTACGGAGCAAAGCGGCTCAATCTAAGAAACTCTGCAGCATACTCGTCCACGGACTTGCTCCCTTGCTGGAGCCTGATAAACTGCTCTTCCAATCTTTCTGAGCAGTAGCAGGGAAGAATCTGTTGAAGAAACTCTTGGAGAACGTGTCCAGGTGACAGGCTTCTCCAGTCTGGCCTCTTCAGCAAGCCACCAAGTTCTGGCTATATCCTTCAACTGAATCTTGGCGACCTCAACTTGGTTCTCCTTTGGTACCCTGGCTGCATTCAGCAGATCTGTGGTATCCGTCAACCATTGTTCAGCATCCAATGGTTTCTCGCCTCCCGTGAAGATAGCTGGTTGCAGCCGTCTGAAGTCCGATACATTTCCGGCCTCTGCTCTTTCGGTTGCTGCCAATTGCCTGAGGAGTTCAGTTGCTGCTGCTGCTGGTTTTCCATCATGGTCTGAATGACCCTCAAAATATCCACATTCTCCCCTGTGGGTCCATTCGAAGCTTGCCCCGAGTGGTTACGGCCCGTCCTTCGCTCCATACCGAGTTAGGAATAGAAAACTGGAATTCGAAAACAATTGGAAGGAGTTTAGGATACAAGGGAAGAATCAAGGAAGGAATCAAGAAGGACTTAATAACTTTGTATATTGTAGTTGGCATCAGCAAATTATTAAAATTTGCCGCTCGATTGTACTTCAGGTGTGAGAGCCTGGGCTCTGATACCAACCTGTAACGCCCCGATTCCACGGATACGGGGACGTCACTGCGACGTATATACGTAGGTCAGAAATTGCCCCTCACGTATATACGCTAAGCATAAAGTACAACAAGAGACAGAGTACACGACAAAGCGTGGTACCAATACATATGCCAAACAAGAAAGTACACATACAAAGTTATCACAGGATATTATAAAGTATTACACAATACATGTGTATTACATCATAACCAAGTCCAAAAGAAATATATACAAATATGTATACAAAAAGCTCACAAGTAGAAAGAGGATCTCGTGAGTCAAAAGTAAGTCTGGCACGAAGGGACTGGAACTAGTCCGCCTGCTCTCTAAAGTAAGCTTGGTCCTCTGTGGATGGCTCCACTTCGTTCCAAGCTTCGGAATCTGAATGTGCAAATCCAAGGAGTCAAGACATATAAATAATAACGGACTAAGCCAAGTGGCAAGAGACATGAATAAGTAGTATGAAACAATTATAAGGAATATCAACTAATAAGTATGAAAAGCATGAAGAGATAAAATCCTAATACAATGAATCTACAGTTAACGTCTTATTATTATTACTTTTCTTACTGTGATATCTAACTATGTGACCCAGCGTCCCAGAGCACATAGATCCATATCCTAGTAAAGCAAGGTTGTTATTGGAAACAGCGGTTGTATCGACGAACTATGTTTACAGTGGGTCCCCGTGCATGCCCGGGACCACGGTCCAGGGTGTTTCGTTGCTTGATGACGGAACCAGCCGCAAGGCCTATCAGGAGGGACTTATGTATGCCCTTTGTCATGACTGTATCAGGAAGAGGAGGAGCAAGCACTCCCCGCGGTCCCCTGGAGGCCCTCAGGTCAGACCGGAAATATAATTGTACAATATACCTAATGCCACTGTAAACACGAAACAATATCGATATCCGCATGTTCCCCCGACCATGTGTAAGTTGGTCCATTTATACAAAAAGTCAAGTGCATCATGCTTGGTTAAGAGATAGCATGATAAAAGGTGATGTTCACTATTTAACGAGTCATGAAACGAGAATATGTAATAACAATTCATGAAGTAACAAGTGGTGAGATCCATCAAGTAACATGTCGTAATATCAGTTATGAAGCATAAACAGGAATAATATATTACACATGTATCATCAATAAGATCAAGTTCAGAACAGAATTAACTAAGTCAAACAGTCAGAATTAGTCGACTAGGTTGAAGGGTTAGTCGACTAATAGGGGTCTTAAGTCGACTACTAGTCTGGATGAGTCGACTAAAACTGGGAAACAGAGAGTTGGGTCCTGTTCAGGGAAAGTTAGTCGACTAGGGTTGTAAGGGTAGTCGACTACAGGGAACTATTAGTCGACTAATGGATACTTAAGTCGACTAAGTTTGAGATACAGAGAGTTGAGTTATTTCAGGAGTCGACTAGGGGAATTCTAGTAGTCGACTAGGAATATCTAGTCGACTGAGAATCTGGTCTAGTCGACTAAAATGGGAAATCAGAAAAGGTTAAGTTTCAACTACAGTGGATTAGTCGACTGGTCCCTAGGTTAAGTCGACTAATCGTAGGGAAAACTGTGACAGAACAGATTTTCTGGTGGTTGTCTTGATGGTCTAAAAGTGGGATTTTTATGGCACAAGTGTACATAATTTGTCAACACAAGTATACAAAGGGGTTTACAAGTCTTGGTGAGTAGATATACTCACTAGGATGGGTTCGATTGAAGCTTTACGAGTCCGGAAAGAGTGTGGTCGTCAAATGGCACCTATGTGATCCTTGGCGACGAAAAGAGCTACGATCCAAGCTCCAAATCAGTTGCTTGAGGTGGGGATGAAGTCCTTGAGGTGGTTCTTGGAGCTGGGGTTGAGGTTGAGAAGGAGGAGAGATCTCTTGGTGAGGGCTAACACTTAGGTGAAATGAAGAAAAAGGGAAAAGAATGTAAAGAGATTGTTTATATAGGTGTTAGATTTTTAAAGGAGATGCAATTAAAGAAATGAGAGGGGGGTTTTGTGTAAATAGGGGGGTGAGATGAGTGTCCTTCTCCTTGGCCACTTGGCCGGCCATGGGGAGAGAGAGAATGAGTGTGATTTAAAAAGGATTAGGTGAAAGTGAGTGGGATATTAAGTGGAAAATTGGAATTATGGAAGAGATTTGAATTTTGGAAAAATGGGAAAAGTTTGTGGTTGTGGAGAAAGAGGAATAAAGGAAGGAAAAAATGGAAAGAAATTCATATAGGAAGATATTTACTCTCACTTGGAATTTGAAAATATTGAAAACACGGATTCCCAGGTTTAAATCAAGTATGCGGGAAAACATTTCGGAAAATACCGAAATCGTCCGAAATTCAAGTATCTCGGAACGACTCGCAAATTTTACCAAAAATCAATAATAATATATGAAGACTAATAGTGAAATCCTTTTAAGAAATACTTTATAGTTTTAAAACTAAAAATCCCGGAATCAGTTATCTACCGACTCCGTTGGAGTTTTCATAAATTTATAAAATTCTCAGAAAAAGTATTTAAGTAGGGAATATGATTCTAAGAAATAAAGTCTAAAGGACCATCTAGAAATTCCTAACTGTTTGAGAATTAAAATTCCAGGAATCGATCAGCGACACTGGTCGAACCGGTTTTGAAGAAATTTATTTTAATTCAGGAAAAAATCCAGAAAATCATAGAAAATCTAATATATTGGAAAATGATATTTGAAAGTGAAATTGGTCAAA
The DNA here is from genome assembly GCA_038442645.1 of Agave tequilana. Taxonomy (NCBI): domain Eukaryota; kingdom Viridiplantae; phylum Streptophyta; class Magnoliopsida; order Asparagales; family Asparagaceae; genus Agave; species Agave tequilana. The sequence goes on along the minus strand of JAVJIF010006279.1, from coordinate 180,941 downwards.
TACAGGAAGTAAATCGAAAAAAATACGATCGAAAAGCTGAATACGTAACTAAGTACGTATTCTGGAAACGGGGTATTACAGCTAGGGTAGTAGTCAACTAATACAATGTATAGTCGACTAGGCCCAAAATACTAGTCGACTATTCTGACAAATTTGTAGCGCCCCGATCCCAAGGATACGGAGACGTACATACGCGAGGTGAAAACACACTCACGCGTACGTTGAGCCTCAGTGCAGGACATAGTCTCCATATACACAAGAGTTCCAGCAAGAAATAAGTACAAGAATACTTGCAGAAAGGGGTTAGGGATCATGACAGATATAAAAAAACAGGATAAATAAGATAACAGAAAGAAATCACTAAGATACCTATGAATAATCTCGATGAGGAATCTCCTATGTGATGCCAAGGCACTATCTGATGATACGGTAACTTGGATCTCCAACCTGGGCACGCAAACCCAGAGTCGTCAAAAAGCGACCTAGTGAGTGGTAAAATGAAGGAGGCAATAATAGATACAATAGTAATACAAGCACGATAATAATATATCATACATGTTTATGTACTAGTGATACCATATAATAGAACTTAATAATATGTAGAAATATAACAATGACATATTTTAATACCATCACCTCCTAGCATGTTATCATCGGGTCATGTCCACAGTAGTCTCTAGTTTTATACAATTTATACTGTTGTATAGTGGTGACGTGATAGAAGTGAACATGCAGATGGGCAATATGTAAGATAACTGTTGTATAATGGTGACATGATAGAAGTGAACATGCAGAGGGCAATATGTAAGATAACCATAATACCCGGTGTTGTGCATATACAGTAATGATGTCTGTAAGATATACAGAAAACAGAATATATGTGATGCAGATTATACATGTACATGAGTAGTATGCCACCAGCAGAAAGTGTAACATGTACCAGGTAAAGTAACAAAGTACACATGTAACATGATAGCGGATAAAATTATCAGGAACAGTAACAAGTACAACTAAACAAGAGTATGCATGTATCAGGTAAGTCATGATATTTATACAATAGTAGCAATCAGTACCACCCGGTATTTTAATCAATCTCTTCCAGTGTCCCATACCACTGGCAGTTCATACTGGAGCCTGCCACTCCAGTCGAACCCATCCTGGACATGGCCTACGGGTACCATTATCCAAACGAGAGAGTGACCAAATAAAAAGTGTTCCCGATGACACTATTGTGTATATGTTGTCTTATGTTACTTGGAAACCCATGGTCGAGGAGCTCTAGTCAGATGGGTGTATCCCGTGCATACCCGGGACAACGGCCTTATCAGAACCCTGGCTGCTGAGACTAGGACCAGCCCGCTAGGGCTGTTAACATGTAACGGGATCTCAATGAGACTAAAACAATAACGGGAAACGGGAGCTCATGAGTAACAGACGGTAGCCAGCACTACCCCGTCCCCTACAGTGGGACAAACAATGGATCCAGACATCCACCCGACAAGATCTAGTCAACCGTCAAGTCTCCCCCATACCCAAGTTATCTTTATTATCTTTCACTATACAGTATAACAGGAACAAGTACGGGACATGGTACATGTAATACGATAATATGACATGTGCTCTGTTGATAGCACGAAACATGATAACGGGAAACGGGAAACAATAGCTGTGGGAGTCCACACATTGCATATCAACAGCTCATGTATCCAGTAACGGGAATATCAAATCAGTAACGGGAAACAAGCTATAACAGGAATACGAGGATAACATGAAACAATAATACATGTAATATGCACGGGGATCCATATGACAAGAAGATAGAAACAATACATGCATGTACACTCGTGCGGTGAGCATATGTAACAGTGATGTGTGAGCATGAGATAACTGTGTATCGAGCATCCATAATGATGATAACAATAATATAATATGCGGTACTCCATGAATGGTATATCCGTGTACCAGTAGAACCTATATGTGTAGCAATAATCCGTGTAACATATCTGTGTATCACTAGTACATGTAATAACAGTGGTCAGTGTCTAATATAATACGATGTCCAGTGAACTTACAGTATCCGTGTAATGATGATACCAGTGCATGCAATACCGGTGTCCTGCATTCATATCTAGTGACAGTGTGTCATCGAATTACCGTGGATTAGTATACATGTGACGATAGTTATCTAACTGTGATCCAATACATGACATAATAGTGTCCAAGAATATGGTGAAATAGTGGCCCGAGTGTCAGTGCCTGTGCAGGTATGATGACTGTGTCCGAGTTGTCTATGTAAGTAGTTATTGTTACTATTATTACCTCATATTAAATCAGGAAATACCTAACAATCTTCTGGGTTATCCCTATTACAATGACTGTCCAATCATTACTAGTTAATAATTAATCGTACCGTATTTTATCCATAATCAAGATCTGTCACAAAAAAGCAATCAATTCATCTCACTAAACATGGTAAAATATAATTTATAAAATAAAAACACTCACAAATTAGCCATAGGCAGGTAGCTCTCTTTCCCACGACCGCAACGGATCCAGAATCGTCCAAGTCGGAGTCCGGATGCTCCCGATATCATCCGAGTACTAAAAGTAATAAAATGGGGTTAAATATGTAATAAAAAAATTAAATACAAATAATAAATAGTAGCAGGGGTTTTCTGAAAAATTACCTTTAATGGGTTTGGATGCGAGTTTGGCTCTTAACGGGCCGGGTCCAGATCCATAATCCATACCCAATACTGAAGTTAAATGGGTAACGGGTTATTGGGTTTATGGGTTTAGAAACTTAACCCAATAGTGGGTTAATGAGTTTGGGTTCTAACCCAAACCCACAAATGGAAAAAGAGTAGCAGCAGCAGAAGCTTGCTGCTGCTGGCTCTTGCGAGGGCCGGCGGCGCTGGCCTGCCTGCCGGCGGTGATCCCAGCTGCCGCCGGCGGTTCAACTCTGGCCAAGAGAGAGGGGTGAGGGGGGAGAGAGAGGGAAAAGGAGAGAGAAAAGAATAGAAAAGAAAGAAAAGAGGAAGAAGAAGAAGAAGAGGAGGAGGAGGAGATTGGTGCGGCGCCGACGGCCTAGCCTGGCTGCTGGCAACAAGGTGGGCCGCCCCCTTTTAGGGTCTGCACAGAGAGAGGGGGAGAGTGTGGGAGATAGAGAGACAGAGAGAGAAAGAGAGAGAGTGTGTGGGAGAGGAGAGAGGGAGATGGGTTTTTAAATAAGGGGGCTGCAGTATGGCGGTTGGGAGAGGCGGTGGGGAAGCGTGGAAAAGAAGAAAGAAAGAAAAGAAAGGGAAAAAGATTTGTAAATAAAAATAATTTAATATTATTTTAATAGGGTCAAAAGTTGACTTGCTCCGAACGATGCCCAAAAATTACAAAAAATAGAGAATATTATCCTGAGACGTAATATAAAAACGGTTTGTATAAATTCAATTTGGTTTGCAAATTAAAAATCTCAGAGTATCTCGCCGAAACCGGGCGACACCGATTTGGCGGATTTTCGATAAATTTAGAAAAATTCTCAAAATATCCTTACATAGATAATATGATTCTAAGACACATGGTGAAAGCAGATTCTCAAAATATAACTCCATTTGTGAATTAAAAATCGTAGAGCCGATTATCGGTATCGGTCCACCGACTACGGAGATTTTCCAAAATAATTCAGAAAAATTTTCAAAAAATCCTGAAAAATATAAATATTAGAAAATGATTTTTGAAATTGAAATCAGCTCAATCAGACTATCACGAAGGTTAAATTAATTTTGTACGTCGTATCGCGTAGTGATACAGTGATACGTACACCGGGGATCAGGGGGTTACAAAATTAGAGAACCCCAACTCTCTGTTTGCCAACCTTGTCGACTATACAATGTATAAGTCGACTAATCCATGTGATTAGTTGACTATACCTAATATTAGTCGATTAATATTGTGCATAGCTCCTTGTGCATGTCCGTTCTTTGATCTCCGAAGTTTCGTCTACCTTCACGACGTATTCCAATCATAATTTCTAACAATCTCCCTGCTAACTTGAATATGTCCAAGTCTAAGAATAGCCACCAGACTCTATGTGCTCGTATCCATGCACAATTGGACAAATCTTGACTTCATCTCCATCTCACTCCCTCTTTTCCATAACCCCCTCATGGGGTTCACAACTTGATTAGGTCGAATAAGTTCAAGCCCAACCTGAACATTATCACTCAATGATCTTCTTGATCCACACAAGATTTATAAGAATTTTCTCCACCATAGAAGTAACGATCTGGACTTCTTTGTTGCATACTTAGTCCCAATCTCTCTTCAAGGTACAATTAAACATCTGAGCTCGAAACCATCGTAGTCTCTGCTTGCTTCACAACTGCCGCTTTCGAAGCCGAGAATAACCGTAATGCATCAACTGTAACTTTCAAATTTCGCAACATATACATGTTACCGACATATTGGGCCGAAAACATCACTGAGCCTCTTTGGAGACTTCCATAAGATCACCTTCAGAACTGAAACTGAACCTTCCTCTTGTAACGCCCCGATCCTGAGGGTACGGAGACGTTACTGTAACGTATATACGCAAGTCAGAAATACCTTCACGTATATACGCTAAGCATCAGTACAGGCAAGAATCAGAGTACGAAAGCAAGCGGTGCATTATACATTCCAACACATGAGTACAGTTACAAAGTTATCACCAGATGTGATCCAATATTACATGAATATTACATCACCAATATGGCGCAAATGCGAGAATACAAGGAAATGTACAAGTATGAATAGTACAAAAGCAGGCTCAGAGTCATAACAGGAAAAACTAGAGAGCCGCACAAGGGGGCCTGGAAGGATAGAGCTCTGGATGACCTGCTGGAGATCCACGCTACCGCTGCGCCACTCTGATCAGCAACTGGGAGAATCCATAAGCTCCAAGCTCTGTCATGCTCCAAGCTTCAAAACCTGGACATGAGGATCCAGAGGAGTCAAAACTCCCCAGGCGAGTGGTGATGCAAAAGCCAGGTGGCGAGCAAGGGTAAGTACATGTATAGCGATAAAACCGAATAAAGCCGAGGATGAGCAAATCTGATTGTATGGTTTCAGATCACAGCTCCATAAGACTAGTACGTCGAAGGAATAATCCAAACAAGGAAACCCTCATCATACCTTTATCTCATGTCACCATAATCCAAGCACATACAACCCGACTGTACTCAGGGCATGATAAGATAATGAACAGGGGGCAAGTGGATACAAGGGATAAAGCAGAACATGAGCAGCTAATATAATAATAACCATAAAACCGGAAATCCGATGTAAAATTCAGGACAAGCAAAATATGGTAAGGCATATCACAGATTCATAGCCGTTTAAGTCGCAGGCTTCAGTATGCGTCCCATTCCACATACCTCTACTTACAACTTAAAGAGCCGGTTATTATCTTGATACTTATTATTACTCGTCTTACCCTGATATCTAGCTATGTGAACTAGCGTCCCAGCACACATAGATCCATATCCAAGTAAAGCAAGGTTGTTATTGGAAACCAGCGGGGGTATCAACGAACTATGTTTACAGTGGGTCCCGTACATACCCGGGACCACGGCCTAGGATTGTTCCGTTGCTTGGTGACAGAACCTGCCGCAAGGCTAACAGGAGGGACTTATGTATGCCCTTATCATGATGGTACCAGGAAGGAGGGAGCCAGCACTCCCCTCGGTCGCCTGGAGGCCCACAGGTCAGACCGGAAGTTTTAGTTGCACAACATGCCTAATACCACTGTAAACACGAACACATATTGATAGCCGCAAGTTTCCCCGACCCGATGCAAGTTGTTCCTTTTATGATTTATTAGAGGATTATCAGATTCCGGGAATGAGCAAGAACAAGTCAGGAATGTCATGAATACAGGTATATCAGGAGTACTGGTTCGTACTATAAGGTATCACATGTGTATCAGGAGTACAGGTTGTACTATCAAGATGTCAAGTCATCATTCCCGTTATCGTGATAATCATGAGAGTCAAGTATATCATGCTGGGTGTCAAGTGATAGCATGACAAGAGGATGATAATTGGCAAGTGACCAATCATGTCAAGAGATTGATATTAGTCCGGTGGCAAGTCATGTCATAGCAGATAACAAGTCTTGTTATAATCAGAAGCCAGTGCCAAGTAGCAAGTCGGGTGTCAGGTGATGGTACAACAGTTGTCAAGTAATATAAACAGGTGATAGGCATTAGCATGCAGATGGTAAGTATCAAGCAAAAGCATGTCAAATATTAACATATCAAGTTTGTCAAGTAATAGAATAATAGTTGAACACAATCAAAGAAGGCGTTAGTTCCAAACAGCATGAGTCATGAATAATACAATTCGACCGATGAAATAGGAAAGTCAAAGGGGAAAGCGAGAACACTCGCATAACCAATAAAATAGTAAGGCAAGAGGATAGCGAGATCACTCGCCTAAATCTTAGTGAAATCTCTGATATCCGGAATCCAGGAAATCGACGCGTCAGTGCGTTAGAGAGAAAGTAAGGGAGAAGTCCAGGGAGAGAGAAGTATATGGAATTGGAGTGTGCACAGGGAAACGCGGGTTTGAGCATGGGATGCGAGGGTCGCAGACGCGGGAATCGCATCGCGGGAAATACCAGACGCAGGAAATAGCAGACGCGGAAGTCACAACGCGGGAGTCGCGTCGCGAAGGTGCCACAAACGCGGGGTTCGAGACCCGTGTTCAAATCAGGATGCGAGGAGAACGCGGACGCGAGTATAAACTCTGCGTCACGACAAAATGAATAGAACACAGACGCGGGCACGGGATTCGCGTTAGGAAACAACAGAGAGAAGGGAAGGTGATATTCGTTAAGTGACAAGTCTTGTAATAACAATATATGATGCAAGTCCCGAGGATAAGGTCCATATAGAAAGAAGTGTTTAACCACGGCAAACAGTCAAGATTAGTCGACTAGGGAGATATAGTAGTCGACTTATGAAGGAGTTAGTCGACTATAAATAAGGGATAAGTCGACTAGTAATGCTGCGTTTCAGAAAGCTGCGTCTTCAGAAAAAGGTTAGTCGACTAGGGGAAAAAGATAGTCGACTAGAAGGTTGCGTTTCAGAATTAAGGCTGCGTTTCAAAAGGGTTAGTCGACTTGGGATAAGAGGGTAATCGACTAATAAGGGTCTCAAGTCGACTAATGACTGGGTCAAGTCGACTAACAGAGTACAAAACAGAGAGCAGAACCTGACTTTTTGAGGGTTGCGTTTGATGATAAAAACACAGGTATAATGATAAGTTCTTTGTTAAAGTGGTCGCCAATTATCACCAAAACGATCACCGGAATAATCGCGAACGATTACCGGAAAATCTACGGCGATAAAGCTCGGCCCCAATCCAAAAGGAGGGTACCGGCCCAAGAGTCTTGCCGATGATGAAGAGCACGGCCCCAATCCAACGGAGGTGGCCGGCTCTAAAGGAGAAGGAGAGAGGTTGATGGTGCAAGTCCAGTTCAATATCCAAAGTTGGAGTTTTGGAAACGAAGCTTCGGGGAGCGAAGCTTTAGGTCATCGGAAAGAGCACGACGAGGAGATGAAGACGGCGCGGTCGTTGGTGGCTAAGATGGAGTATAAGATGGTGGAGATGGTGGAGAAATTATGGAGGTTAATGGGTTGTTTGGTGGAAAAGAAGAGGAAGAAGATGGTGATGGAAGTGGTGTTGTGGTTGTAGTTGTTGGTGAAATGAAGGAGGAGATGGAGGAGGAAGAGGTGGTGAAATTTGTGGTGAAAATGGAGGTGGAAAGAGTGGAGAAATGGCTAGCCAAATGGGTCACCATGGCTGCCAAGGTGCGTGGCCTGTTGGCTTCATGCTCTCTGTTGGAAGAAAGGAGGAGAAGAGAAATAATAATGAAGGAGAGAGAAAGGGGGAAGCATTTATATAAGGGATAAATGATTACAAGTTTGACTTGGAATCCCATTTTTGTGATGAAACCTGCGTTTCCTCTCCAAACGCAGCCCACATTCTTGCGTTTAGGCCAAAATGGGCTAAACGCGGGAATTAAAGCCGCGTCCAGGGAAAATGCAAAAAAGTTGCGTTTAACCAAAGGACAAAAGTCATAATGACTTGATTGGGATTGATTGGCAGTGCATTAAATGCAGCATGGAGAGGATCTCCGCATTAAATGCAAAATCCCAGGAGTGAAGCTCGCGTTTGGCGAGGAGAGAGAAAAAGTGAGAAAATATCTGGACACTATTCCGGTATCTGGGAAAACACCGAAAACTCCGGAAAAGTCCCAAAAATAAAGTAACTTGAAAAGCTTCCCAAAATTCTCAAAAATAATAAATATTATAAAAAGATTTTTGGTGAAATCGGTTTTCAGGAATTCAATCTCATTTTCAAAATAAAAATCTTGAAGTCAATGGTCAATACCGGTCTACACCGGGTCGGCCAGATTTTGATAAAATTTGAAAAATCTCAGAAAATGTCTGAAAGAAGAAAATATAATTCTAAGAAGTAATATGAAAGCGAAATCTAGAAATTTGATTCAATTGTAAATTAAAATTCCTGGAATCAACCAGTGACACTGGCCGACACCCAATCTAGCGAAATTTTGATAAATTTAGAAAATTCTCAGAAAAAGTATTTAGATAGAAATGTGATTTTAAGAAGTTACTGGAAAGCCGTTTCTTGAAATTCAACTCCGTTTGTAAATTAAAAATCTGAGAATCGATCAGTGGTATCGGTCGATACCGGTTTTGAAGATTTTCAACTTAATTCAGGAAAATTCCAGAAAATCACGAAAAATCTAGAATTTTAGAAAATGATGTTTGAAACTGAAATCGGTCAAATCAAAATACCAGAAAGTCCAAATCGAGCAATACTCTAGGATCGGTCTCCCGGTTCAGAGTAGGGCTGACTCCGAGTTCGCGAATTCAGATCTAAAGTAAAATGATCACATAAATAATCCATAATACAAAACAGATACAGAAACCAAATCAGAAAAATATGATTGAAATACAAATACGCAACTAAGTACATATTCGGGAAGCGGGGTGTTACACCTCTTATAGGGCTCCAAGAGAGATGAGATTATACCTTGAATCGGGAACATGATGGATACCTTGAAGAGTAGTAATGCATCCATCATAAGAATGAAACTGAATTGTTCCTTCGCCAGTCACATTGCTTGTAAGAATTTCGCATGAAGACTGTAACACCGGTTCCCAGAATACGTACTCACATATGTATTCAAAATTTTCAATCGTATTCTTTTGATTTTCTCAGTATTTATTTTTATTTTATGACTATTTATATCACTGCTTGGTATTGAATCTGGATTCTCAGACTCAGGTTAGCCCAAGTCTGAACCTGGAACCCGATTTCAGTGTACTGCTCGATTTGACATTTTTGTTATTCAAATTTGACCGATTTTAGTTTCAAACACTACTTTCTAATGTTTTATATTTTTCATGATTTTCTAAAATTTTTCTAAATTAAATTACAAAATCTTCAAAACTGGTATCGACTAGTGCCACCGATCGATTCTCAGATTTTTTTATTTGCAAATAAAATTGAATTTCTAAAAACTACTTTCATATTATTTCTTAGAATCGTATTTTCTATCTAAACGCATTTTGGAGATTTTTCTGAATTTATCAAAATTCGACTGGATTTGGCGTCGACTGGTATCGTTGGTTGATTCTAAGATTTTTAATTTAAAAATGGAATTGAATTTCTAGAATCTGATTTCACCATGTATCTCAATATAATAATTTTTATTTTGAGAATTTTTGGAGACCTTCCCGAGTCACTCTATTTTTCTGACATTTCCAGTATTTTCTGTGTTTTCTCAGATCTGGATGTTATACCCAGACTTTTTCCTTTCTTTTTCTTTCTTTTCCTATTTTTTCTCCTCCACTCCTTTTCTTTCTCCCCTTTCCCTTTTTTCCTTTCTTTGTTCCTTTTCCCATTTTTCTCTTCCACACATTCCCCCCCAAATTATCTCCTCGCTTCTTCTTTTCCCTTCATTCTTCTTTCTCCTTTCTTTTCCTTTTTCTTTTCAATCTTCTTCCCCCTGGCCAGTGATGCAGAGCCTTCTTTCTCTTTCTCTTCTCAATTTTTCCCTCTCTTCCACGATCTCTAAATCTTTTTTTAATTCTCACTCCCTCTCTCATTTATACGCTATCTCCCATCAATTTCATCTCACTCTCTCCCTCTCTCTAACCGGCCACCACCACTAAGCACCAGCCAGCCTCCTCATCCCTCCGATGGCCCCAGTCGGCTGACCACCTCAACCATAACCACCTCCACCTCCTCACCATTGTCCTCCTTCATCGTCGCCATCAACCACCAATTCCACCTCCTTCAGAGCTAATCTCTCAAGTCAGTGTTAATTAGACCCAATCGATTCATCACAATGACTCGAGGAGATTTGATATTAGCCTCCTTGGGCTGAGAAGTCTTAGGCTTACCTTAAGGGCTTTCTTCTTGATCATTGGCAAAGCTAAGTAAGCTTCACCTGAAGGAGTAGTTTCACAAAGCGAAGCTACTGTTGTTCTGCCCTCAGAGGCGAACTTACCTCTATTGTGCAGAGCTTTTTCCGTAAGCGAGGTTAGAAGAGCCTCGCTGTTAGCACTCAGTAGTGCTTTACCTCTAGCCTCGCGACAGAGTTTTTTAGCACTTGGTGCTGAGAGCAACGTTGGATCAGCAACGCTGTTACCACGCATAAACGCTCTGGTCTTAGGCTCGCGTGTGACAGGCTTAACACTGCCCATCAGTGTTGTTGAAGCAAGCGGGGCTGCAATAGCCTCGCTGCAAGCACAGAATGCTTTGGCTTTAGCCTCGCGGGACAGGTGAGGCTGAGAAGCAGAGGGAGTCTTGTGATCTAAGGCTGTCTTATCTTCACATAAAGCTAAATCAAGAGAAAAGATTGCGGATTTTGCAATCCTCATAGTCTTGGCGGAGGCTATTTTAGGCTCGCATGGAACCTTTACAATCTCGCACGCAACGTGGTATGTTGGCGCAGGGCTAATTTAGTCCCAGTTGGGACTGTGATGGCTTGCGCGAAGCCTGCTTAGGCTTGCACAGAGCCTGTTTAGCCTCACATGAGACAGTGTCAGGTTCACAAAGAACATTAATAGTCTCAACAGAGACTTGCTTCTCAGAAGTGGCCAAGGGTACTCTGGCTACGCTGACCTTCCTGTGCTTGCGCACATGTAGGGGATTTTTGCTATCCTCAGAGAGAAGTTGTTCGAACTTCTCCTGGTCAAAGTGAATGACCAATGTTTCAGCAATAGACCCGAGGGTCTGATCGTCGTATTGCGATACTTGATTCTCTGCAGAGGAGAATAAAGTCCCCAGTAGAGTCGCCATCTTGTTTTCCATTGAATATCGATAATCGAAAAACTTACAAAAGTGTGAAAAGAAAGTTACAAGTAATCAAAAAGATAAAAAAGATTACAAGTATCTCTTTGGAGATTCTGGGAAAGTATGTCAGTGGGAGTCAGATCAGCGCACGACCACTTTGTCCCATTGATGATGCGATCGATCGATCTTCGAATGCTATTGCTTGGGAATTCTTTCTTACTTGGTTCCAGAGATTCCTTGAAAGGGAGGAAGGCCTTAGGGTATTAACAGCCTGAATTTAGAGAAATAATTTTCTGGAGCTTCTGAGATATAAGAAAAAATTAGCCTTGCTAGCTCTCTTGATGCCTATAGCTTGATGCCTGATCCTTACTGTACGCGTCGGAAAGATCACAATTGCAAAATTCTTTTACTTGAATAGAAGGTTACAACGGATACAATCCGATTAAAAAAGAGAGGGAATCTCAGGGTTGATTCTCCTCTTTATTTAATGCTGGGTTCTTCACGTGGCGGTGGAGAGTGAATCTTGTTCTCCGTTGACTAGCCGAACGTCAAGTTCCTCTTGTGGACCCTCTCTTTGGATCTACTGGTGGAGTAGCACAGCTCCTATCAGTAATGGAAAGATCACAATTGCAAAATTCTTTTACTTGAATAGAAGATTACAAGGACACAATCCGATTACAAAAGAGAGGGAATCTCAGGGTTGATTCTCCTCTTTATTTAATGCTGGGTTCTTCACGTGGCGGTGGAGAGTGAATCTTGTTCTCCGTTGACTAGCCGAACGTCAAGTTCCTCTTGTGGATCCTCTCTTTGGATCTACTGGTGGAGTAGCACAGCTCCTATCAGTAATGGAATCTCAAAGAGATTTAAAGAACTTGAACTCAACAACTTAACAAAAAGAGTTGAACTCTTCTCAGGCTACAAGAGCTTTGAGGCCGAACTCTGCTGAGGTAGCTCTCCTCCTCTGCCCATGGCTTCTTGGATTCCTCCATCGGGACTCTCCTCCTCAGCCTTTTAGAAGAGGTCCCCTCCCCCTGGGTTCCTCTCTTTAGAAGAAGCCTCCTTTTCTCTAGCTATTCATAGCTATTTATAGAGGAATTGGGGTGTAACCAACTCCTTAAATCTCTCCACAATGAGAGGAGTGTAAAACTCCTTAAATCTCTCCATAATGGGAGGTTATTCCCATTATGTGGAGAGAAAGTGGAGTGTAACTGACCAAGTTTGTGGCTGTCAGTTATAGCAGAATTGCGGGTCTCGCGCTGGACGCGGACCTCGCTCTGATGTTGAGACGCGGAGCTCAAAGGCTCGCGTCTGTGTTGGAACGCGAAGCTGCTCAGGCTTGCGTTTGAGTTGAAACGCGGAGCTGGCTGAGGTCCACATCTGACAAAGGATGCGAGGCCTGCGTCTGGCGACCTCCGCGTCTGGGAGGTTCGCGTCTGAGGCTGGAACGCGATCTCCGCGTCTGGGAGGTTCGCGTCTGAGGCTTTATCTTCAGTAATTTTTTTGATAGCCTACAAAACCCCCTCCAAAGTTTTCGAAACTCCGTGGTTGACTGAGACAGATTTCGAAATACTTTGAACTTCAGTTGAATCGGGACTTCCTATAATCAGACTGGCATTCTTCTGAGAGGCAGTCTCGAGCTTGATCTTGTCTGGATTCTGGTCTTCGTGAGTGTACTATTAAACTGCTTGAAGCCTCTAGGAAAGATCATCACAAGTGTCTTAGAAACTCAGTCTAGTACTTGTTATGAGCATTGGTGTACTTTTAAGCTGGTGGAGTTGTCAATTGCTCTTGCCAATGTACTATTAAACTGATTGCAGAAGGAGAGACATACTCTTTGTTATTTGAAGAGGGAAGATGCAGCTCTGTAACACCCCGTTCCTGGAATACGTACTTAGATACGTATTCTGATTTTTCTAGCATATTTCTTTGATTTACCTTGTACTTGTTTTTGTTTTGTGATTATTGATGTGATTGTTTTGTCTCGGATTTGGATTCGTGGACTCGGAGTCAGCCCTAGTCTGAACCGGGGGCCCGAACCTAGTGCTTCGCTCGATTTAGCCTTTCTGCTAATCCGATTTGACCGATTTTAGTTTTAAACATCGTTTTCCAATATTTTAGATTTTTCATGATTTTCTGGAATTTTTCAGAATTATTTGCAAAATCTCCAAAACCGGTGTCGGTCGGTATCGCTGACTGATTCCCAGATTTTTAGTTTTCAAATGGGATTGAATTTTCAAAAACGGCTTTCAGTTTACTTCTTAAAATTTCATTTTCTATTTAAATTCATTTTTCGAGATTTTTCAGAATTTATCGAAAATCCCCCGGATTTGGTGTCGACCGGTACCGCCGGAAGATTCCAGGATTTTTAATTTGAAATCTACATTGAATTTCTCGAATCCGATTTCACCGGGCATCTTAAAATATTATTTTCTATTTTTGAGAAATTTTCGGAACGATTCTGAAACAGTCGAATTTTTACCCTATTTAAATAATATTATTTTTACATTCTCTTTCTCAAAATTCTATTCTTCCTTTTCCCCCCAAAAAGTCAACCTGACATCCCCATGTCCCATCACATCACAACCACCCCCATCACATCAATCTCCACCTTTAATAAATCATCTCCCCATTTTTACTTATTCCTTTTCTTTTTCTTTTTTTCTTTTTCCTTTTCTTTTTATTTCTCTTCTCTCCTTCCTCCTCTGCTGGAACCCAACCCGATCTCCACCTCCCTCCCTCCGGCGCCCCGGCGAGGGATGCCCGCCGCCGGCGCGACGCCGACGGCCTGAGCGCCGGCCTGGGCGCGGCCAGGGGGCAGAAGGCCCCCTGTGCGCGTGCGAGGAGGGGAGGCGCAGCCTCCCCCTCTCTCTTCCTCCCTCCCTCTCTCTCTGTTGGCCTCGCCGGCGGCCAGGACCGCCGCCGGCGGCCACTGGCCGGAGAGGGGCCCAGCTCCCCTCTCCATTCTCTCTCTCACACCACTCTCTCCCCCCTCTTCTCCCTCTCTCTCCCTCACTGTTGGGGTGGCCGGCGGCCACCCCTGGCCTGCGCCGGCCACCGAGGGCCGGCGGGCCCCCGTCCTCTTCCCCCCTCTGTCCTCTGGCCGCGCTGCCGCGGCCAGAGTCTGGCCCGGCCAGGGCAGCAGCCCTGGCCGTGGCCTGTTGGAGGGAGGGGGCTGCTGCCCCCTCCCTGTCTCTCCTCTGGGGTGGCCGTGGCCACCCCAGCGCCGGCGCGCCGCCGGCGCTTCGCCGGCGGCCGTTCCTGGCCAGGGGCTAGAAGCCCCTGGGCCTGTGCAGGGGGCTGCTGCCCCTGCCCTGTTCTGCACTCATCTCTCTCTCTCTCTCTCTCTCTCTCTCTCTCTGCTCTCTCTCTCTCTTGTTCCCTCTCTCTCTCTCATCTCTCTCTTCTCCCTCATCTCTCTCTCTCATTCTCTCTCTCACTGCAAGCACTTTCTCTCTCCAGATTTTTCTCTCCCCCTCTCTCTTTCTCTCTCATCACTTTCTCTCTAGAATCCCCTCCCTCTAGACTTTCTCTCTCTACTTTCTCTCTCTAGATTATCTCTAAAATCACTCTTTCTCACTCTAGATTTTCTCTCTCTAGAAATCCCACTTTCTCTCTCTAGACTTTCTCTCTCTAAACCTCTCTTTCTCTTTCTAACTTTTTATCTCTCCTCTTTCTCTCTCTAAAAATAATAATAAATATATTTTGATATATGGATTGGTGTTGTGCTCGGATTTCCGGTGTTTCGGGATTTCTCGCGGTTTTCCGGTATTGAGGCGAGTACAGTTATTTTTGGCATGCATTTATTTTATCATTATGCGGTTACATTCTTGTGTTGTTATATGCTTTGCTATTACCGTCGCATGCTTAGTAATTGTCACTGTAACTTTTATGATATTTTGATACCGATGGTTGCCATGCTATATTTGTACATGATACCGGACCACTAGTACCTGCCATGTTATAGTTGATACATGATATATGACCCTAGTACTTACCATGCTATATGTGATAGGTGATACCCGATACCTGTACTTGCCATGCTATACCTGACCCCGATATATGACACCAGTACTTATCATGCTACATTTGACATATGGTACCTGACACCGGTATTTGCCATGCTACATTCGACCTATGATACTTGAGACCAGTACTTGCCATGCTATATCTGATACATGACACCGGATACCGTTATTTGACATGCTATGCTTGCCACATGATATACAACACTGATATTTGCCATTACTTATATGTCACCACTTGCCATGTCTTTACTTTAGATCTGTCAGTTACATGCTATCTTTTAACACATGTATATCACCTGACATCTAGTGTGTTATCATCTGACCACCCGCCATACTACTATTTGGCAAGACCCTTTTTGTTATGCCATGACTTAACCTGACTATTATCAATCCTTTGATATGCTTGGTTGTTTACTAAATATCATCATTCTATCATGCTATCACTTGACACCCAGCATGATAACTTGACTTGTGATTATTACCTTTACGGGAACTTTACCTTATTATCCTGTATCATGATCAGTGACCTGTTTTCCTGCTTTACATGCAGTGACCTGATTATTTAGTACTTATGTACTCCTGAATGCCTGATCATGTCCATCTCCTGTTTTTCCCGTAAGGTGATAATTAAACTAATGAATCTTAAAAAGGATCAACTTACATTGGGTCGGGGGAAACATGCGGATATCAATATGTGTTCGTGTTTACAGTGGCTTTTAGGAATGTTGTGCAACTACATGTTCCGGTCTGACCTGTGGGCCTCCAGGGGACCGAGGGGAGAGCTGGCTCCCTCATTACTGGTACCATCATGATAAGGGCATTCATAAGTCCCTCCTGTTAGGCCTTGCGGCTGGTTCCGTCACCATGCAACGGAACACCCTGGACCGTGGTCCCGGGTATGCACGGGACCCACTGTAAACATAGTTCGTTGATACCCCCGCTAGTTTCCAATAACAACCTTGTTTTACTAGGATATGGATCTATGTGCGCTGGGACGCTAGTTCACATAGCTAGATATCAGGGTAAGACGAGTAATAATAATAAGTGTCATAATAACCGGCTCTTTAAGTTGTAAGTAGAAGTATGTGGAATGGGACGCATACTAAAGCCTGCAACTTAAACGGCTATGAATCTGTGTTGTGTATTCTATATTTGCTTGTCCCGGACTTTATATCGGATTTCCTGTTTTATGAGTATTATGTTATGACCACCTTGTAGCTCGGGTTGTATGTGCTTAGATTATGGTGACATGAGATAGAGGTATATAGATGAGGGTTTCCTTGTTTGGATTATCCCCTTAACGTATCACACCATACATCCATAATCCGAGCTTATACAACTTGAATTGTCCATACTTATTTATCGCATGTTTAGTGTATCTATCACATGTTTTCCATATATGTCGCATGATTATGTTACTATGCTCTCTACACCATATATCATGCATGCTTTCCGATTCAGATTTACTGATATATATGTATTTACTTGATCTCGGATTTACTGTCATTTTCCTTTATGTTATTTGTCATTTCCTGTTCCTGCATGCCTGGACCACGTCACTTGATCATGTACACGTGTGCCTATTATGCACGCCATCTGGCTTTATTCTTTGTACTCGCTGGGGTTGCTAACAACCCTGGATTCTCATGTCCAGATCCTAGAGTCTGGACTGTAGCGGCCTTCTACACTTGATCAGAGTGGCGCAGCGGGAGCGTGGATTAGTTGGTGCCTTCCTGGACCCTCTTCCTTCCCGCCTCTTCTTGATCGGCTCGCGAGATTCCCATCTTCTATTCGTGAGTACTTTTCAGTATTTCATATTGTGCATTCTGCCTTTATGCCTCTTAGTGATTATATATTCTTCAGATATTATATCATGCCTTGTGATAACTGTGTACTGGTGCTATTATTGCTGGATTGTATATTACCACTATGCTTCTGCACTTAACTCCTGCCTGTATTGATGCTTAGCGTATATACGTTAGGATATTTCCGACCTGCGTATATACGTCGCAGTGACGTCTCCGTACCCTCCGGATCGGGGCGTTACAGGGTGGTATCAGAGCCTAGGCTCTCACATCCTCGGTACAATGCATGAGTCGTGGTTATACAATCCAACTGCAAGTACAAAGTTATCCATTCCCTCTTGATCGTCCTTTCCTTGATTCTTGAAATCTCTTCCATCCTTTCCCATTTCCTGTTCCTATCATTCTTATACCAACTCAAGATATGGATAAACTGGTAGGGTAGCAGCAAGACAGACGTAGTTCGCTATCATTATGTTCTGGTATTCTTAACTCTGGTGCATCACCTGATCTTATATTGGATGGTTCTTCGGCCTCGCATCCTATTCTAGTGTATGTGGATATATCATGGGAAATCAGCACAGCAAGTGGGGTAGTCATCTCTCATATAATCAGACAAACCGTATCATTACCAGAGGAACATCTATATGGAACAGTATTTCGGATTCAGGGCATCTGCCAGACGGAGTTATGGAGACAGCATTCGAGACTCGTTTCGATTATTGTGATTCTTGATCGTGTTCTCAGAGCCACCAGCTTCTGGAAGTTTTTATTGATTTGGTGGATTATGGACCCCGCTAGCCTCGCCAAGTGAGGGTTGTGTTCTAGTCACCCGTGGACCTAACCGGTGTGGGCTTCGCTGCACCCTGGTGCTTAGCATTTAGCGTCGTGTTACGCGCTGGCTTCGCTGCGTGAGCTCCACCATGTGCGAGCCTCGCAGAGCGTTAGCTCCGCTGCACCCTAATGCTTAACGCCTGAGATGTGTTACGCGATGGTCTCACCTAGGCTTGGTTCCGTCTGTGGCTAGTCCCTTCAGTGCTTAGCACTCTAGCCGTTCCTCGGACTTCTTCTGCCTTGTATGTTTTCATGGATCTGTTGGACAGGATTTTCTCGCTGTATCTGAGCTATTGCTATGATCCGTATGAACGATCCATTCGGCCAACCTTGCAGAGATTGAGTATTCTTTAATGTTTCATGTGCAGTCTGGTTGTCATTCAGAAGTCAGTATTCAGAATTCTTTATGGTTATTCTATATTCTCGGTTATGCCTTTCAGAGATTGCAACGCCCAGTATTCAGGAATTCTTAATTATTGGTCTTCTTGATTCATGCTCAGTATTATCCGGGTTTTCTCTATCTTCGGTATTCTGAAGGAATAGTGTGTATGCAGTATCGGTAATTCTACTATGGATTCTTTGTCAAGGACAGCTTCATGTCATGCGGGACTTTATATTATATTACGGATTTCTATGGATTTCTAGAGATTTTATATTATGGACTTCAGCACTATGAATTTCTAGGGATTCTATCAGCTTTGCTTCGCAGTCCGAAAGAGCAGACATCAGGTCAGTATTATTATGGCACCGTCAGAGGATATATATGGCAGTAGTGCAGAGATGTCTCAGTCTTGAGTTTATCATTCAGTCGATTTGTGGAAATTATCCTCAGTTACTCATATCCTGATTGGTATAAATCCTCATTCCTATTCCTTCCTGTGTTCATCCTCCTCTTATCGAAATTTCGAGGACGAAATTTTTGTAAGGTGGATGGAATGTAACACCCCGTTCCTGGAATACGTACTTAGATACGTATTCTGATTTTTCTAGCATATTTCTTTGATTTACCTTGTACTTGTTTTTGTTTTGTGATTATTGATGTGATTGTTTTGTCTCGGATTTGGATTCGTGGACTCGGAGTCAGCCCTAGTCTGAACCGAGGGCCCGAACCTAGTGCTTCGCTCGATTTAGCCTTTCTGCTAATCCGATTTGACCGATTTTAGTTTTAAACATCGTTTTCCAATATTTTAGATTTTTCATGATTTTCTGGAATTTTTCAGAATTATTTGCAAAATCTCCAAAACCGGTGTCGGTCGGTATCGCTGACTGATTCCCAGATTTTAGTTTTCAAATGGGATTGAATTTTCAAAAACGGCTTTCAGTTTACTTCTTAAAATTTCATTTTCTATTTAAATTCATTTTTCGAGATTTTTCAGAATTTATCGAAAATCCCCCGGATTTGGTGTCGACCGGTACCGCCGGAAGATTCCAGGATTTTTAATTTGAAATCTACATTGAATTTCTCGAATCCGATTTCATCGGGCATCTTAAAATATTATTTTCTATTTTTGAGAAATTTTCGGAACGATTCTGAAACAGTCGAATTTTTACCCTATTTAAATAATATTATTTTTTACATTCTCTTTCTCAAAATTCTATTCTTCCTTTTCCCCCCAAAAAGTCAACCTGACATCCCCATGTCCCATCACATCACAACCACCCCCATCACATCAATCTCCACCTTTAATAAATCATCTCCCCCATTTTTACTTATTCCTTTTCTTTTTCTTTTTTTCTTTTTCCTTTTCTTTTTATTTCTCTTCTCTCCTTCCTCCTCTGCTGGAACCCAACCCGATCTCCACCTCCCTCCCTCCGGCGCCCCGGCGAGGGATGCCCGCCGCCGGCGCGACGCCGACGGCCTGAGCGCCGGCCTGGGCGCGGCCAGGGGGCCAGAAGGCCCCCTGTGCGCGTGCGAGGAGGGGAGGCGCAGCCTCCCCCTCTCTCTTCCTCCCTCCCTCTCTCTCTGTTGGCCTCGCCGGCGGCCAGGACCGCCGCCGGCGGCCACTGGCCGGAGAGGGGCCCAGCTCCCCTCTCCATTCTCTCTCTCACACCACTCTCTCCCCCCTCTTCTCCCTCTCTCTCCCTCACTGTTGGGGTGGCCGGCGGCCACCCCTGGCCTGCGCCGGCCACCGAGGGCCGGCGGGCCCCCGTCCTCTTCCCCCCTCTGTCCTCTGGCCGTGCTGCCGCGGCCAGAGTCTGGCCCGGCCAGGGCAGCAGCCCTGGCCGTGGCCTGTTGGAGGGAGGGGGCTGCTGCCCCCTCCCTGTCTCTCCTCTGGGGTGGCCGTGGCCACCCCAGCGCCGGCGCGCCGCCGGCGCTTCGCCGGCGGCCGTTCCTGGCCAGGGGCTAGAAGCCCCTGGGCCTGTGCAGGGGGCTGCTGCCCCCTGCCCTGTTCTGCACTCATCTCTCTCTCTCTCCTGCTCTCTCTCTCTCTTGTTCCCTCTCTCTCTCTCTCATCTCTCTCTTCTCCCTCATCTCTCTCTCTCATTCTCTCTCTCACTGCAAGCACTTTCTCTCTCCAGATTTTTCTCTCCCCTCTCTCTTTCTCTCTCATCACTTTCTCTCTAGAATCCCCTCCCTCTAGACTTTCTCTCTCTACTTTCTCTCTCTAGATTATCTCTAAAATCACTCTTTCTCACTCTAGATTTTCTCTCTCTAGAAATCCCACTTTCTCTCTCTAGACTTTCTCTCTCTAAACCTCTCTTTCTCTTTCTAACTTTTTTATCTCTCCTCTTTCTCTCTCTAAAAATAATAATAAATATATTTTGATATATGGATTGGTGTTGTGCTCGGATTTCCGGTGTTTCGGGATTTCTCGCGGTTTTCCGGTATTGAGGCGAGTACAGTTATTTTTGGCATGCATTTATTTTATCATTATGCGGTTACATTCTTGTGTTGTTATATGCTTTGCTATTACCGTCGCATGCTTAGTAATTGTCACTGTAACTTTTATGATATTTTGATACCGATGGTTGCCATGCTATATTTGTACATGATACCGGACCACTAGTACCTGCCATGTTATAGTTGATACATGATATATGACCCTAGTACTTACCATGCTATATGTGATAGGTGATACCCGATACCTGTACTTGCCATGCTATACCTGACCCCGATATATGACACCAGTACTTATCATGCTACATTTGACATATGGTACCTGACACCGGTATTTGCCATGCTACATTCGACCTATGATACTTGAGACCAGTACTTGCCATGCTATATCTGATACATGACACCGGATACCGTTATTTGACATGCTATGCTTGCCACATGATATACAACACTGATATTTGCCATTACTTATATGTCACCACTTGCCATGTCTTTACTTTAGATCTGTCAGTTACATGCTATCTTTTAACACATGTATATCACCTGACATCTAGTGTGTTATCATCTGACCACCCGCCATACTACTATTTGGCAAGACCCTTTTTGTTATGCCATGACTTAACCTGACTATTATTAATCCTTTGATATGCTTGGTTGTTTACTAAATATCATCATTCTATCATGCTATCACTTGACACCCAGCATGATAACTTGACTTGTGATTATTACCTTTACGGGAACTTTACCTTATTATCCTGTATCATGATCAGTGACCTGTTTTCCTGCTTTACATGCAGTGACCTGATTATTTAGTACTTATGTACTCCTGAATGCCTGATCATGTCCATCTCCTGTTTTTCCCGTAAGGTGATAATTAAACTAATGAATCTTAAAAAGGATCAACTTACATTGAGTCGGGGGAAACATGCGGATATCAATATGTGTTCGTGTTTACAGTGGCTTTTAGGAATGTTGTGCAACTACATGTTCCGGTCTGACCTGTGGGCCTCCAGGGGACCGAGGGGAGAGCTGGCTCCCTCATTACTGGTACCATCATGATAAGGGCATTCATAAGTCCCTCCTGTTAGGCCTTGCGGCTGGTTCCGTCACCATGCAACGGAACACCCTGGACCGTGGTCCCGGGTATGCACGGGACCCACTGTAAACATAGTTCGTTGATACCCCCGCTAGTTTCCAATAACAATCTTGTTTTACTAGGATATGGATCTATGTGCGCTGGGACGCTAGTTCACATAGCTAGATATCAGGGTAAGACGAGTAATAATAATAAGTGTCATAATAACCGGCTCTTTAAGTTGTAAGTAGAAGTATGTGGAATGGGACGCATACTAAAGCCTGCAACTTAAACGGCTATGAATCTGTGTTGTGTATTCTATATTTGCTTGTCCCGGACTTTATATCGGATTTCCTGTTTTATGAGTATTATGTTATGACCACCTTGTAGCTCGGGTTGTATGTGCTTAGATTATGGTGACATGAGATAGAGGTATATAGATGAGGGTTTCCTTGTTTGGATTATCCCCTTAACGTATCACACCATACATCCATAATCCGAGCTTATACAACTTGAATTGTCCATACTTATTTATCGCATGTTTAGTGTATCTATCACATGTTTTCCATATATGTCGCATGATTATGTTACTATGCTCTCTACACCATATATCATGCATGCTTTCCGATTCAGATTTACTGATATATATGTATTTACTTGATCTCGGATTTACTGTCATTTTCCTTTATGTTATTTGTCATTTCCTGTTCCTGCATGCCTGGACCACGTCACTTGATCATGTACACGTGTGCCTATTATGCACGCCATCTGGCTTTATTCTTTGTACTCGCTGGGGTTGCTAACAACCCTGGATTCTCATGTCCAGATCCTAGAGTCTGGACTGTAGCGGCCTTCTACACTTGATCAGAGTGGCGCAGCGGGAGCGTGGATTAGTTGGTGCCTTCCTGGACCCTCTTCCTTCCCGCCTCTTCTTGATCGGCTCGCGAGATTCCCATCTTCTATTCGTGAGTACTTTTCAGTATTTCATATTGTGCATTCTGCCTTTATGCCTCTTAGTGATTATATATTCTTCAGATATTATATCATGCCTTGTGATAACTGTGTACTGGTGCTATTATTGCTGGATTGTATATTACCACTATGCTTCTGCACTCTAACTCCTGCCTGTATTGATGCTTAGCGTATATACGTTAGGATATTTCCGACCTGCGTATATACGTCGCAGTGACGTCTCTGTACCCTCCGGATCGGGGCGTTACAAGCTCTCACTAATGCAGTTCTGCCACACTGATCGAGTGGAGATGTGAACTTCACCAAAATTGAGACGCAACTCTCAATTGTTGTAGAGACGTGCTTCTCAATTGTTGTAGAGACGTGCTTCTCAATTGTTGTAGAGACGCAGCCTTTACTTACTGTTGAGACGCAACTCTTAAGCTCGTTGAGACGTGGCTCTGTGCCTGAGACACGAAGGTCACGCTCAAAATTTTTTTGAAAGAGTTTTAATTGCCAGAGGTGTGATATTAACTTAGCAAATTAACTAACTCTATGGAAAAATTTGAGAAGGTTACTGTCAGAGGTGTGATGTTAACTTGACAGTGAGATATGGGCTTGTATTTTGAACAAGTTTTGTGGACCTGCTATTCTATTGAAGAGAATAACAAGTGAAATTTGATCCGCTGGAGATTATACCAGAGTCTATTGTCAGAGGTTTAGTGTTAACATGACTAGAACTCTGCTGGGAATGAAAGTTTGTTGTCAGAGGTGTGATTTTAACATAACAATGATTGATATTGAGATCTGCGTAGTTTGGTGGACTTGCCATCCTATTGAAGAGGACTGACAAGTTGAAATTTTGGTCAGAGGTGTAATGTTAACTTGACCGGGATTTGTCTTGCGATTGGAGCAAGTTTGGTCAGAGGTGTAATGTTAACTTGACCGGGATTTGTCTACTGTTAGATGTGTGATTTTGAACATAACAGTATTTTGAGTGGACTTGTCATTCTATTGAAGAGAATTAACAAGTTAAAATTTTACCCCAGGGAAACATCAAAGCCTTACTGTCAGAGTTGTGATATTAACATGACAGGTTCGATTTGTAATTTATTCCACTGAGAAAATTGAGAGAAATCACTGTTGTGATTATTTCACTGGGGAAATAGTCACAGGCTTTTTGTAGTCCTACCATTCCATGGATGGAAATTGGTAAGAGATTTTGGAGTGATATTAACTTAACGAATCAGATTGAATCTTGTCAGATGTGTGATATTAACTTGACAAGGATGTGAGCTAGAGGTGTACTGTTAACTTAGCTCCATAAGAACTTCAGTTTCATTGAGGAGACTGAAGATATCACTGTCATAGGTGGTATTAAATTTGACAGTGTAGGTAATGCTAGAGGTGTTATGTTAAACTTAGCATTGATCATCTCGACTCCGATACGGGAGTTCGAGGGAAAATCATTATCATAGGTGTATTGTTGAACTTAATAATGAATTGGATGCTAGAAGTGTGATATTAAACTTAGCATCGCTCGTCTCAGCTTCGATATGAAAGCCTGAGGAAAAGTGACTGTCAGAGGTTTAATATTGAACTTGGTAGCAACTTAATCACTGTTAGAGGTGTAGTATTAACATAACAGTAATTTGTCAGAGGTATAGACAGTAATTGGTTTGCGATATGAGCAATTTTGAGGACTTGTCATTCTATTGATGAGAATTGACAAGTGAAATTTGGAATGTCAGAGGTATAGTATTAACTTGACAATCATTGATTTGCGATATGAGCAATTTTGAGGACTTGTCATTCTATTGATGAGAATTGACAAGTGAAGTTTGGAATGTCAGAGGTGTAGTATTAACTTGACAGAATCCACTGGAGATTGAAAAATGTGGTTTGTCAGAGGTTTATTGTTAACATGACAAATCTCAGTTCATTTCATTAGGGAGATGAACACAAGTATTTTTGTGGCCCAACCATTCTGTGGATGAGAATTGGTAAGAGATTTTGGAGGAGAGGATGGAAGCAAGTCCCTCAAGGTTTTTAGAAAACTTTCTACTCAGGCTTATGTTTCCACGTCGGAGAAAGAACATGAGGTCCGCGTCTGGCGACTTCCGTGTTTGATTGAGAAAAGACGCGAGGTCTGCGTCTGGCGACCTCCGCGTCAGACATTGGAACGCGAGGTCTGAGTCTGGCGACCTCCGCGTTTGACTGAGAAAGGACGCGAGGTCCGCGTCTGGCGACCTCCGCGTCAGACATTGGAACGCGAGGTCTGCGTCTGGCGACCTCCGCGTTTGACTGAGAAAGGACGCGAGGTCCGCGTCTGGCGACCTCTGCGTCAGACATTAGAACGCGAGGTCTGCGTCTCTTGGAGGAGTTTAACTTTGAAGCCTTACAGGCTAAAAACTGACGGCTCAGTCATCTGAAAGTTGCAGTGACGGTCAAAGAGTACCACCGAGATGAACTGCTCGCAATGGCACTCGAACCCATGGGATGGAGCTTCTCAGTTCATATTTGAATATGGCCTCTTGGGGCTAAACGTGAACCTCGCATTTCTGAAGTGAAAGGCGATGTTCTCATTCTGGCGCAGCCTCCTGCTAAACACATGTCTTGCGCTTTTTAAATAGATACGCGAAGGTCATCCTTTAACACTGTCACCGACTCTCGCACGCTAAGGTCATGTCCTGGCGCGGCCTTAGGCTGAACGTGGGTCGCGCATTCTCGCGTTTTTGCACAGCTTGAGGCTGGACGCGAACTTCACGTTTTGGCGCTGAAACGCGCAGCTCGTGAATGCGAGCATCGCGTTTGTTACAGAAATGCGGGGTTGAAAGCGAACTTCGCGTTTGGTGCCGAAACGCGGGGGTGAAAGCGAGCTCTGTTTGCTGATGGTGAATTTGACGTCTTTGTTGACGATCAGCAACCCGTTTGGCTCGCAGGAGTTGATGCCAACCCCCTGAAAATTGAGTTTGCAGAGCCTTGGGAGGAGTTTTGCGGCAAGATTGGCCTCGCGGGTCTCGTAGGAGACATTGATGCGGGCCACATATGCTGTTGCAACCACTCCTGTCTGCTGACGATGAGTACAACGCCTTCGCCGTCTCTCGACATTCCGATTGAGTCGCCGAGGTTGTTGAGAACCCCCGGCATCTGAAACTGGAAGTGCCTTGATAAAAGAACGGAGGGGAGATGGTCTCTATTGCCATCTTAACCGTGGGTCATGGCGCGGATCTCTGAAAAGACGTTGGGGCTGACCATGTTATCTCCACGGGAGACTCCCGAATCTTTGAGGGAGTTCAACTTCTCTTAGTCGAATTCGATCACAAGCGATTCAACTGTGAATCCAAGCATCTTGACGTCAGCTTGCGCCGCCACTTTCTCGTTGGTTGGGAAAGATGTTTCCCCAGCGGAGTCGCCATCTTTTGTACGCGTCGGAAAGATCACAATTGCCAAATTCTTTTACTTGAATAGAAGATTACAACGGATACAATCCGATTACAAAAGAGGGAATCTCAGGGTTGATTCTCCTCTTTATTTAATGCTGGGTTCTTTACGTGGCGTGGAGAGTGAATCTTGTTCTTCGTTGACTAGCAGAACGTCAAGTTCCTCTTGTGGATCCTCTCTTTGGATCTACTGGTGGAGTAGCACAGCTCCTATCAGTAATGAAAAGATCACAATTGCAAAATTCTTTTACTTAAATAGAAGATTACAACGGATACAATCCGATTACAAAAGAGAGGGAATCTCAGGGTTGATTCTCCTCTTTATTTAATGTTGGGTTCTTCACGTGGCGGTGGAGAGTGAATCTTGTTCTCCGTTGACTAGTCGAACGTCAAGTTCCTCTTGTGGATCCTCTCTTTGGATCTACTGGTGAAGTAGCACAACTCCTATCAGTAATGGAATCTCAAAGAGATTTAAAGAACTTGAACTCAACAACTTAACAAAAAGAGTTGAACTCTTCTCATGCTACAAGAGCTTCGAGGCCGAACTCTGCTGAGGTAGCTCTCCTCTTCTGCCCATGCCTTCTTGGATTCCTCCATCGGGACTCTCCTCCTCAACCCTTTTAGAAGAGGTCCCCTCCCCCTGGGTTCCTCTCTTTAGAAGAAGCCTCCTTTTCTCTAGCTATTCATAGCTATTTATAGAGGAATTGGGGTGTAACCAACTCCTTAAATCTCTCCATAATGGGAGGAGTGTAAAACTCCTTAAATCTCTCCATAATGGGAGGTTATTCCCATTATGTGGAGAGAAAGTGGAGTGTAACTGACCAAGTTTGTGGCTGTCAGTTATAGCAGAATTACGGGTCTCGCGCTAGACGCGGACCTCGCTCTGATGTTGAGACGCGGAGCTCAAAGGCTCGCGTCTGTGTTGGAACGCGAAGCTGCTCAGGCTTGCGTTTGAGTTGAAACGCGGAGCTGGCTGAGGTCCACATCTGACAAAGGACGCGAGGCCTGCGTCTGGCGACCTCCGCGTCTGGAGGTTCGCGTCTGAGGCTGGAACGCGATCTCCGCGTCTGGGAGGTTCGCGTCTGAGGCTTTATCTTCAGTAATTTTTTTGATAGCCTACAGAACCCCCTCCAAAGTTTTCAAAACTTCGTGGATGACTGAGACGGATTTCGAAATACTTTGGACTTCAGTTGAATCGGGACTTCCTGTAATCAGACTGGCATTCTTCTGAGAGGCAGTCTCGAGCTTGATCTTGTCTGAATTCTGGTCTTCGTGAATGTACTATTAAACTGCTTGAAGCCTCCAGGAAAGATCATCACAAGTGTCTTAGAAACTCAGTCTAGTACTTGTTATGAGCATTGGTGTACTTTTAAGCTAGTGGAGTTGTCAATTGCTCTTGCCAATGTACTATTAAACTGATTGCAGAAGGAGAGACATACTCTTTGTTTTTGAAGAGGGAAGATGCAGCTCTCACAAATGCAGTTCTGGCACACTGATCGAGTGGAGACGCGAACTTCACCAAAATTGAGACGCGACTCTCAATTGTTGTAGAGACGTGCTTCTCAATTGTTGTAGAGACGCAGCCTTTACTTACTGTTGAGACGCAACTCTTAAGCTCGTTGAGACGTGGCTCTGTGCCTGAGACACGAAGGTCACCCTCAAAAATTTTTTGAAAGAGTTTTAATTGCCAGAGGTGTGATAACTTAGCAAATTAAATAACTCTACGGGAAAATTTGAGAAGGTTACTGTCAGAGGTGTGATGTTAACTTGACAGTGAGATCTGGGCTTGTATTTTGAACAAGTTTTGTGGACCTGCTATTCTATTGATGAGAATAACAAGTGAAATTTGATCCGCTGGAGATTATGCCAGAGTCTATTGTCAGAGGTTTAGTGGTTAACATGACTAGAACTCTGCTGGGAATGAAAGTTTGTTGTCAGAGGTGTGATTTTAGCATAACAATGATTAATATTGCGATCTGCGTAGTTTGGTGGACTTGTCATCTTATTGAAGAGGACTGACAAGTTGAAATTTTGGTTAGAGGTGTAATGTTAACTTGACCGGGATTTGTCTTGCGATTGGAGCAAGTTTGGTCAGAGGTGTAATGTTAACTTGACCGGGATTTGTCTACTGTTAGATGTGTGATTTTGAACATAACAGTATTTGAGTTGACTTGTCATTCTATTGAAGAGAATTAACAAGTTAAAATTTTACCCCCAGGGAAACATCAAAGCCTTACTGTCAGAGGTGTGATATTAACATGACAGGTTCGATTTGTAATTTATTCCACTGAGAAAATTGAGAGAAATCGCTGTTGTAATTATTTCACTGGGGAAATAGTCACAGGCTTTTTGTGGTCCTACCATTCCATGGATGAAAATTGGTAAGAGATTTTGGAGTGATATTAACTTAAACGAATCAGATTGAATCTTGTCAGATGTGTGATATTAACTTGACAAGGATGTGAGCTAGAGGTGTACTGTTAACTTAGCTCCATAAGAACTTCAGTTTCATTGGGGAGACTGAAGATATCACTGTCATAGGTGGTGTTAAACTTGACAGTGGAGGTAATGCTAGAGGTATTATGTTAAACTTAGCATTGGTCATCTCGACTCCGATACGGGAGTTCGAGGGAAAATCATTGTCATAGGTGTATTGTTGAACTTAACAATGAATTGGATGCTAGAAGTGTGATATTAAACTTAGCATCGCTCGTCTCAGCTTCGATATGAAAGCCTGAGGAAAAGTGACTGTCAGAGGTTTAATATTGAACTTGGTAGCAACTTAATCACTGTTAGAGGTGTAGTATTAACATAACAGTAATTTGTCAGAGGTATAGACAGTAATTGGTTTGCGATATGAGCAATTTGAGGACTTGTCATTCTATTGATGAGAATTGACAAGTGAAATTTGGAATGTCAGAGGTGTAGTAGTATTAACTTGACAATCATTGATTTGCGATATGAGCAATTTTGAGGACTTGTCATTTATTGATGAGAATTGACAAGTGAAGTTTGGAATGTCAGAGGTGTAGTATTAACTTGACATAATCCACTGGGGATTGAAAAATCTGGTTTGTCAGAGGTTTATTGTTAACATGACAAATCTCAGTTCATTTCATTAGGGAGATGAACACAAGTATTTTTGTGGCCCTACCATTCTGTGGATGAGAATTGGTAAGAGATTTTGGAGGAGAGGATGGAAGCAAGTCCCTCAAGGTTTTTAGAAAGCTTTCTACTCAGGCTTATGTTTCCACGTCGGAGAAAGAACATGAGGTCCGCGTCTGGCGACTTCCGTGTTTGATTGAGAAAAGACGCGAGGTCTGCGTCTGGCGACCTCCGCGTCTGACATTGGAACGCGAGCTCTGTGTCTGACGACCTCCGCGTTTGACTGAGAAAGGACGCGAGGTCCGCGTCTGGCGACCTCCGCGTCAGACATTGGAACGCGAGGTCTGCGTCTGGCGACCTCCGCGTTTGACGGAGAAAGGACGCGAGGTCCGAGTCTGGCGACCTCCGCGTCAGACATTGGAACGCGAGGTCTGCGTCTGGCGACCTCCGCGTTTGACTGAGAAAGGACGCGAGGTCCGCGTCTGGCGACCTCTGCGTCAGACATTAGAACGCGAGGTCTGCGTCTCTTGGAGGAGTTTAACTTTGAAGCCTTACAGGTTAAAAACTGACGGCTCAGTCATCTGAAAGTTGCAGTGACGGTCAAAGAGTACCACCGAGATGAACTGCTCGCAATGTCACTCGAACCCATGGGATGGAGCTTCTCAGTTCATATTTGAATATGGCCTCTTGGGGCTGAACGTGAACCTCGCATTTCTGAAGTGAAACGTGATGTTCTCATTCTGGCGCAGCCTCCTGCTAAACGCATGTCTTGCGCTTTTTAAATAGATACGCGAAGGTCATCCTTTAACATTGTCAGCGACTCTCGCACGCTAAGATCATGTCCTGGCGCGCCTTAGGCTGAACGTGGGTCGCGCATTCTCGCGTTTTTGCACAGCTTGAGGCTGGACGCGAACTTCACGTTTTGGCGCTGAAACGCACAGCTCATGAACGCGAGCATCGCGTTTTGTTGCAGAAATGCGGGGTTGAAAGCGAACTTCGCGTTTGGTGCCGAAACGCGGGGGTGAAAGCGAGCTCTGTTTGCTGATGGTGAATTTGACGTCTTTGTCGACGATCAGCAACCCGTTTGGCTCGCAGGAGTTGATGCAAACCCCCTGCAAATTGAGTTTGCAGAGCCTTGGGAGGAGTTTTGCGGCAAGATTGGCCTCGCGGGTCTCGTAGGAGACATTGATGCGGGCCACATATGCTGTTGCAACCACTCCTGTCTGCTGACGATGAGTACAACGCCTTCGCCGTCTCTCGGCATTCCGATTGAGTCGCCGAGGTTGTTGAGAACCCCCGGCATCTGGAACTGGAAGTGCCTTGATAAAAGAACGGAGGGAGATTGGTCTCTATTGCCATCTTAATCGTGGGTCATGGCGTGGATCTCTGAAAAGACATTGGGGCTGACCATGTTATCTCCACGGGAGACTCCCGAAGCTTTGGGGGAGTTCAACTTCTCTTAGTCGAATTCGATCACAAGCGATTCAACTGTCAATCCAAGCATCTTGACGTCAGCTTGCGCCACCACTTTCTCTTTAGTTGAGAAAGATGTTTCCCCAGCGGAGTCGCCATCTTTTGTACGCGTCGGAAAGATCACAATTGCAAAATTCTTTTACTTGAATAGAAGATTACAACGGATACAATCCGATTACAAAAGAGGGAATCTCAGGGTTGATTCTCCTCTTTATTTAATGCTGGGTTCTTTACGTGGCGGTGGAGAGTGAATCTTGTTCTCCGTTGACTAGCCGAACGTCAAGTTCCTCTTGTGATCCTCTCTTTGGATCTACTGGTGGAGTAGCACAGCTCCTATCAGTAATGGAAAGATCACAATTGTAAAATTCTTTTACTTGAATAGAAGATTACAACGGATACAATCCGATTACAAAAGAGAGGGAATCTCAGGGTTGATTCTCCTCTTTATTTAATGCTGGGTTCTTCACGTGGCGGTGGAGAGTGAATCTTGTTCTCCGTTGACTAGCCGAACGTCAAGTTCCTCTTGTGGATCCTCTCTTTGGATCTACTGGTGGAGTAGCACAGCTTCTATCAGTAATGGAATCTCAAAGAGATTTAAAGAACTTGAACTCAACAACTTAACAAAAAGAGTTGAACTCTTCTCAGGCTACAAGAGCTTCGAGGCCGAACTCTGCTGAGGTAGCTCTCCTCCTCTGCCCATGGCTTCTTGGATTCCTCCATCGGGACTCTCCTCCTCAGCCCTTTTAGAAGAGGTCCCCTCCCCCTGGGTTCCTCTCTTTAGAAGAAGCCTCCTTTTCTCTAGCTATTCATAACTATTTATAGAGGAATTGGGGTGTAACCAACTCCTTAAATCTCTCCATAATGGGAGGAGTGTAAAACTCCTTAAATCTCTCCATAATGGGAGGTATTCCTCATTATGTGGAGAGAAAGAGGAGTGTAACTGACCAAGTTTGTGGCTGTCAGTTATAGCAGAATTGCGGGTCTCGCGCTGGACGCGGACCTCGCTCTGATGTTGAGACGCGGAGCTCAAAGGCTCGCGTCTGTGTTGGAACGCAAAGCTGCTCTCAGGCTTGCGTTTGAGTTGAAACGCGGAGCTGGCTGAGGTCCACATCTGACAAAGGACGCGAGGCCTGCGTCTGGCGACCTCCGCGTCTGGAAGGTTCGCGTCTGAGGCTGGAACACAATCTCCGCGTCTGGGAGGTTCGCGTCTGAGGCTTTATCTTTAGTAATTTTTTGATAGCCTACACTTACCTGATCTCTTGCTTCTTTCCGCTACCTCGTGCTTCTTACTACTTTCTGCTGCCTGCCCCGAGCTCATTCTCAGATGAGCTATTTATAGGCTCTTGAGGGGTGTAACTGCCCTTAGAATTTAGCCATGACTTATAACAGTCAGTTCCGTCAGAGGCTATTCTAGGCTCACGCGAGGCTATATTGCTCGTACGAAGCTGAAACTGGGCCACATGTGAGGCAAGACAGGCTCGCGCGATCCTATGACTGGCCTATTAACTCGGTCTCTCCACTGATCGTGGGGCAAAGTGGGCGGGCGTAACCGTCCACTTAAAATGGCATTAACCCCACTAACGTAGTGGCGTTAGCTCACTAAACACTAGGTCAAACATTTGACCTGGCCAACCCTCTCATAAGGGTGCAGGAAGCCTCATGCGAGGCTGGGTTAACCTCGCGCGCGAGGCAATTATAGCTCCTTAGGTGAAGCTATAATTAGCTTGGGGTGAAGCTGTAGATAGCTTCAAGCTAAGCTAAAGGTCAGCTCTCTGCAAAGTCGTTTAGTGCTTCAAGCGAAGCTCTTAAGAGAAGTTTCAGGCAAAACTAATATCTTAGCCTTTTAATAAGGCTATAAAGCTTCAAGCGAAGCTAAATGTTAGCTCTTTGCAGAGCTGTGTAGAGCTTCAAGCCTCAAGATAAGCTTCGGGGGAAGCTAATATCTTAGCCCTTTAACAAGGTTATAAAGCTTCAAACGAAGCTATCCTCTAGGCCATGTTTACGCCTCTTTACAGGTGATGTTGGCATATTGTCGTTTCACTGGATCAGTAAGTTTCAAGGCATCGCTTGGTCTCTAAAGATGAGTAGATCTCGGTTGTCAGCTTGTCCGCATCTTGTCTTTTGTAAATGTTAACAGGTTGGGATGTTGTTTGGACTAGTTGAAATACACCTGGGGGAGATTGTCTTTTTGGAGTGTCGGGGCTACTTATCACTTCTTTGGGTTTAAATAACTGCACTCGTAGATGATGTATTTGTTTGGCTGGACAAAAATACGACTGGGCCTACGTACTTGCACGAAATTACCAGTTTACATTCTTGTTTTATTGGCTAAATAAAATACAAATAAATACCCTTAAGTCTTACCTACTTTTCAAATAAAGAGGATAAATAATATTGTTTTAAGAAAAAATTAAACCTTACGGCTAAAGTTTTTGCATTCTAGTTGAATTCAAAACCTTCTATTTCTTCTATTTTACTTCTGAATTAGATGGCTGCTGGAGTTGCACGCAGTTTAATTGTTTGCTTGGGTGTAATAGGTTTTTTTTTCTTTTTTCTTTAATACAAGTTGTAGCTTGATGCAAGTAGAATTTGAAAAGCAAATCTCTTACTGATCAGCATGATTTTATACCATTTTTATACTCCTAATTATCTATTATTTGTATATAAATAATGATACTCGGGTATATTTGATTATATTTTGCAGGGAATAGGTAAAAGAAAAAAAAAAGAGGAATTCAGATACTTTCAGCAATTAAATGCCGCAATTTTAAAAGATTGGAGGATGCTTTTCGAGCATATTGCGATATTTTGACCATAACTTTTGCTACAGGATCTCAAAAATAGTCATCCAGGTGTTTACGGAAAGAGAATTCGAAGATCTACAACTTTCATGTTGATAGTTTTCGCTGATTCTAACATTTGACCTCCTGTATTGGTCATTTAAAAAATCAGCCTTAGTCAAAACTGAATTAATTTGTAATATGTAATTGTTAAGGGGCTGTTTTGTAAATATTCCTTATTATATAAGGAATAGAAAGGGCTGCTGTATAACGGGCGGTCATCTAGGTTTTAGTGTTTTAGTTTTTTTTAGGGTTTTAATTATTAGGAGGATTTTTTTTTCTTTTGGAATTTGGCATCGTGTTATGGCCGCATGCTCTCTTTTGCCGACTTCTTCATATTAAAATATTTTTTTTCAACCTTTTGTTTCATCATTATTAAGGTGGCTATACACAACAGGAGCAAAGCCTGCAAGTGCATGCAGGGTAAGTTTGTTTGGATTTTGATTTTTTTGTTTTGTTTTGGTTTTTATTAATTGCAACTTTGTGTATTCAATTTTAGTTAACGATTAATTGCAATTTGTTAGATTATTTATTAATGTGTACCTATTATATAGAATATTTTTGTATTTGGAATTTTAGCATGAGTTGCTAAATGTTTTGTATGTGCTTAGGGGAGATGAACTTAGACTTAATTCTTGTGGACCGAGTCATTCTCCTATTTATGACTGTATGCACACCAGTTGACCTACTACTTTTAGGAAACTAATTTCTAGAATAATCGGATTTTTGACAGGCTATGTATCGGGGGTTAATGGTTCATGCTTAGAGCTTTATTGCCTTTATGGTATTTGTTTAATTTAGTGAATTTATCTTTGATGGACTATGTAGCTGGATAATAGCTTGTGCTTAAATCTAATGTTCAGAATTAATGTGCCTCTTAGACATAGAGATTTGGTGTGTATTACAAACTGATATGGAGACCAAAATTGACCGCTTGATGCTAGTTTAGGGGATTCAATCCTAGGTGCTTGATTTTTCTTTTTTATAATTAGTTCAAATAACCCACAAACTCTCACAAAACCTTTGATCAATTCGTCTAGAAGTGTTGAAACCAAAAGAAACACCTGTCCCTGTGGACCGACCCTCAAGTGCTACATCGAACAACCGTGCACTTGCGGTAATTTAAAACGAGGAGACAGAATCTCCCCATCAAGTTTTTGGCGCCGTTGCCGGGGACATGGTGTTCTATCTTTAGTTTTGACACCTATACCGGATTGTTAAAAAAAATTCAAAAAATTCAAAAAATAAAACAAATTCAAAAAATTCAAAAAAAAAAATCCTTTCCTTATGGCCTATTCAAATTCATTTGATTACGATCCATTTTTTAGGCCAGACCCTCCTTTTCATCCACCAACCCCTCTTCCTACTTTTCATGATGGCATCCACCCATTATCCCATCTTTTACATCTAATTCTCCCATTTGGTGCTATCACTGTCAAAATTCATCTCACTCTTCTGAACAATGTCCTTCGATAGGGCATTCGTTAGGACTAAGTCAAAATCAATTTCACATATTTCAAAGACCTACGAGCAAGTCTTATCCATCAAACTTCAATTCGGAGGATTGAAATTGTCCTCAATTTTCATGGGACCAATCATATCAGAATTCTTAACCTAATTGGTCCTACATTGAACCACCACCTCCGTCTTGGGGATTTAACAATGAGCATGAAGAAAGCACGTCAGAGAAAAGTTTTAAAGCCATGCAGCAGACTATAGTCGAAACCAATCAGCAGTTAATCGAGGCATGTGCTCACATGGATAAAATAATGACTCAACTCAATCAACCTATTTCAACCACAAGTCCAGATCAAGTTCAAGAGTTCCATCAACTTTCGCAAATTGAGTTCAATGGCATTCAGGTGGATAAAGAACCAACACTAGAGGAAGCTTTTGAAACTTTCAGGCAAACTTCAAAGCAAGTGCTCTATGACACTAGAGAGTGTTTAAACAGGCCAGCAAATGAGTTGGTTAGTGAGCAAGAGAAGGATTCATTTTCTAGTCAACTAGTTCATGAGCCAACACCGACTCGACCCATGTCCATTCAAGAGCATATCAACTTTCATAAGATGAACAAAGGCCAAACTGTTAGACCCGAAGAGCAAATCGTTGGTCATAGTGACATGTCTAATCATTCCATCGAGATGCTCTTCGAGTCCCAATTATTTCATCTTAATCAATTTGAAGAGCTTGAACATGAGAAACCTGTTGAGGAAGTTGTGAAGGTCCATGAGGTGTACAAACGTGATAATGATCCTCGGTGTCTAGATAAAGTGATTAGAAATTATTTGGCTATACATACAACTCATGTGGAGCCAGTTGAATCTTATTGTGCAGAGGAATGTGACAATGATGAATTTTTGCTTCAAAAGAAATTTGAGGATGAATTTTCTAAGTTCTGTGAAAAGACAAGTGTTGAGGAACAGAAAATAGCATCCATTCATATGGAGAAAATGGAGCACACTGATCAAATTGTGAGGATGCCTACATGGATAATGAGCCTTTGTTTCTTTATGAGCTTTTGTTGAAGAGTGTGATCACAATGATGAGCAAACATGTGTTGAGGATCTTGAGTTTAGAGTTCCCTTTGAGAAAACAAAATTCGATTTGAGTATCTTCACTTTCGATGAGCCAACCAATGATCATACTTTTCAAAACTTCATTCAAGAATCTCTAATTAATCAAAACTCTGAAAACTTATTTGAAAACGAACTCATATATTTGAATGAATCGGTTAGGGATGCTTTGGTTAGTTACACACCTCTAAAGAAAATTGTTGATGTAAATTTTGAGATGATGTTTGAGGATGAGCTTAAATTCGTAGGCAATCATATTGTGGACACTCCAATTATATTGTGTGAAAATGATGAATTTATGAGGCGGTATGGGAAGAAGAGAAGGAAAAGATAGAGGAAAGTGATGAACAAGTTGGAGAGGATGAAATTAAAAATGACAAAAATTAACCTCTCCACTTTGTCCATTAAAGAGAACCCATTGGAATGATGGGAAGAGAGCTCGAGGGAATAGACCTAGAAAGATCTAGGTGTGGGGGAGTTGTGAAATTGTACATATGTAAATATTTATTTTATTTTATTTTATTTTTTTCTCTTTTAGTTGTTGAGTCTTTTTATTTCTCTTTTAATTAGTTGTGTCAGTTTTAGTGAGTCTTTTATTTCTCTTTCTCTAACCTATGTGCTGAGTTTATTACAAGTGATACAGGATAAGCAAGGAGGCATCCACCACACACAGGGAGAATTTTTGTTGCTTCGACAGCTTGATTTTCTAGTGCACTGTGAGTATTTCTAATTTAACATACTGTTTATAGTTATATATCTTTTGTATGCTTGGATTGCATGATCATCATGATTGTGTGCATGTTTTGAATGTGTAAATTACATGCTACATTATTTTTATCTCAGTATTCATTTGTGTGTATGAGGACATGACACAGTTTAGGTGTGGGGAGGAAAATCACATTTTTTTCCCTTTTAGGAGTTTTTTTATTTTGTTTTGCTTTTAGGGTTTTTTTCTTTATTTTCTTTTAGGAGTCTTAAAAAGAAAAAAAAAAGTTGAAAATTTTCTGCAAATGATTAGCTAGTATGTGAGTGATTTAGTATCCATTAGTGGATTTTAAGGGTAAGATTAAGATAAAAGAGTTATAAAGTCTTAAAATAAAGATTAGAATCTAAAACGGACATACCATCTAAACTTAGTCTAAGTGATTATGTACCCAATAGCACTTACACTATTAGTTCATAGGCTTGGGATATTGATTGCAACTAAAAAAAAAGATTTATTATATAGTAAAATAGATATTAATAAGTCTTGTCTTGTGGCCTCAGTTGCTTGAGTAATTAAGTCCGTTAGAGTGTCTTTACACTTATTACCCTAAGACCATCAGGTTTGGGAGCATTGGCCCAAAGCTCGCTATATGGGTAGCTGAGAAAGCCTAATAGGAAAAGACACTATAAAAATATAATAATTTTGATTATCAATTAGCTAGGTACCTTGGCCTCAGGAAGCCTTGGTATCTACGCGAAAGATAGTAAAAAAAAGAAAAAGAAAAAAATATGAAAGTTGTAATTAAATATTCCTAAGCTTAAGAACTACATCATGAGTACAGGGTACATAGGATCTGAAACTTAGGACAGGTGGTGTAAAGTTTTGGATTTGAGACTTTATTTTATAGCCGATATGATTTCTTGAATTGAGGTTTTACTTGAAAATGAACTCATGGAAATTGATGATCTTGCTAGCTAGTTAACTAAAAAAATTGATTTGTTTTTCTTTTCTTGATTTTTGGTATCCTTATTTTA
Organism: Agave tequilana; assembly: GCA_038442645.1. NCBI lineage: Eukaryota > Viridiplantae > Streptophyta > Magnoliopsida > Asparagales > Asparagaceae > Agave > Agave tequilana. The sequence goes on along the minus strand of JAVJIF010006279.1, from coordinate 142,872 downwards.
TTTTTATTTATTTCTTAATATCGAACTTTCTTGGATTTTGTGGGTGTAATCCACTGAAAACCCTCACGAGACAAAACTCGTCCTCTAAGGGTAACTTAGGGGTTTAACGGCTTGTTGCACATGCTAAGTGCAACCGTGATTCCTACGAAAGCGAGTTAGGATAGATTAGTTTTTCTTTTTCTTTTTATTAATTTTGCTCGAGGACTAGCAAAAGATAGGTGTGAGGGTATTTGATCAGCATGATTTTATATCATTTTTATACTCCTAATTATCTATTATTTATATATAAATAATGCTACTCGGGTATATTTGATTATATTTTGCAGGGAATAGGTAAAAGAAAAAAAAGGAGGAATCCGGATACTTTCAGCAATTAAATGCCGCAATTTGTAAAAGATTGGAGGATACTTTTCAAGCATGTTGCGATATTTTGACCATAACTTTGGCTACAGGATCTCAAAAATGGTCATCCAGGTGTCTACGGAAAGAGAATTCGAAGATCTACAACTTTCATGTTGATAGTTTTCGCTAATTCTAACATTTGGCCTCCTGTATTGGTCATTTAAAAAATCAGCCTGAGTCAAAACTGAATTAATTTGTAATATGTAATTGTTAAGGGGCTGTTTTGTAAATATTCCTTATTATATAAGGAATAGAGAGGGCTGCTGTATAAGGGGCGGTCATCTAGGTTTTAGTGTTTTTAGTTTTTTTTTTTTTAGGGTTTTAATTATTAGGAGGATTTTTCTTTCTTTTGGAATTTGGCATCGTGTTATGGCCGCATGCTCTCTTTTGCCGACTTCTTCATATTAAAATATTTTTTTTTCAACCTTTTGTTTCATCATTATTAAGGCGGCTGTACACAACAGGAGCAAAGCCTGCAAGTGCATGCAGGGTAAGTTTGTTTGGATTTTGATTTTTTTTTGTTTTTGTTTTGGTTTTTATTAATTGCAACTTTGTGTATTCAATTTTAGTTAACGATTAATTGCAATTTGTTAGATTATTTATTAATGTGTACCTATTATATAGAATATTTTTGTATTTAGAATTTTAGCATGAGTTGCTAAACGTTTTGTAAGTGCTTAGGGAGATGAACCTAAACTTAATTCTTGTGGACCGATTCTTTCTCCTATTTATGACTGTATGCACACCAGTTGACCTACTACTTTTAGGAAATTAATTTCTAAAATAATCGGATTTTTGACAGGCTATGTATCGGGGGTTAATGGTTCATACTTAGAGCTTTATTGCCTTTATGTTATTTGTTTAATTTAGTGAATTTATCTTTGATGGACTATGTAACTGGATAATAGCTTGTGCTTAAATCTAATGTTCAGAATTAATGTGCCTCTTAGACATAGAGATTTGGTGTGTATTACAAACTGGTATGGAGACCAAAATTGACCGCTTGATGCTAGTTTAGGGGATTCAATCCTTGGTACTTGATTTTTCTTTTATTATAATTAGTTCAAATAACCCACAAACTCTCACAAAACCTTTGATCAATTCGTCTAGAAGTATTGAAACCAAAAGAAACACATGTCCCTGTGACCGACCCTCAAGTGCTACATCGAACGACCGTGCACTTGCAGTAATTTAAAACGAGGAGACAGAATCTCCCCATCACTTACCCGCTGCAAAGAGGTTTTACTATTGTGCTACAATGTCACGAGCAATTGGGCAAGTTTGTAGTTCTAAAATATTGTCTGTAACATTTCTAACTTTAATTTGGAAATTTCTCCCGAAGAAAAAAAACTCTAATTTTGAAAGTTAACATGGAAAAAGAAAATTATTTCAAATAGACTGAATTTCATGGTGTAAAAAAACTGAATTTTAGGTGGTCGATTTCCTCCTATGGCCACTGACCTCTGTTTCTTCCATTTAGAATCGGGCGATATCAAATATGATATATTTTCTTAGGGCATGTTTGCCTTTAAGATTAAGTTTTCTAAACTATAATTATCGAGTTAAGTCATATAACTCCATAAAACTAACCTGACGTCCGTTTGGCTATTATTTGTAGTTAACTAACCATAAATAGGTACACCCAAAAATTGGCATTAACTTTAAGAAAAATCCAGTCGGTAAAACTACAATTAGGGCATGTTTGACTTTAAAGTGAAGTTTTCTAAAGTTAAATCTTGCAACTCCAAAAACTAACCCGATGTTCGTTTGGTTGCTTTCATAGTTTATTAAGCCGTAGCTGGCTACGTCCAAAGGTTAGTCTTAAAAGTAGTTAGAAAAATTTTGTTATACTGCATTTTTCTTTAACTCTAAAACTCTATTTGGCTAGTGAGACTACAAATTAGAAAATTGTAGTTAGAAGTATGCACACCTCTAACTACAACTTAAAATAAACTACTGTTTAGAAAACTTGAAAGCGGACAATCCTATGGAGGTTTACAAATTGTAGTTAGCAACCTTAGAAATAAACTACAAATTAGCTATGTTGTGCAAATACAGGTACGAGTATAGAATATGATACGATAAACATATGTGAGTATATAGAATTTGAGAAAACATACAAATTCGTCAGGATACAATATTTAATTAAATAATATATTATTATAAAAGGAAAAAAATCTGAATCAACATATAATCATCATTGGTTCCAGCATCCTTATCCAAAATTCTATAATAACATCAAAACAAATACATCTCAACATGTTAAAATTTTTAGTATTTTGAGGGTATTTCAAAATTAAGTAAAGCTACTTTAGTCCCACATTGAATAGGAAAAGAACTCATTAGTGTTCATATATGGAGTTTTCTTCATGATGGATTGTGTGGGCTAGAAACCAGGGGTGCTCGCGCGCACATAAGCCCACTGAGCCCCAGTGAAGAAACTTGAGTTACCAGGTCCGAAAAACCTTAATGTGCATGTGCGCGCCCGCATCACACACGCAGGGGGGATGCAAATCCGGTTTCAGAGCCTCTCATGGGTGTGACCCGAATAGGCTAAGTTTTGTCAATTTTATTTTTGAATTTAAAATTAAAATAAAATCTTTCCAAATTCTGTCATAATATTTGGGTGAGAGATAGCTGTTAAGATTCATATCTTTTCATGTCCTGCCATGTCAGAGTTAACCGTTAAGAGCTCTCTGTCCAAGCTCTGCAGTGACACTTTCCAAGACAATATTGTTCCTCTATACTAGAAAAGATTTCTTTCTCTGTCCAAAGAGTGGTTCTCTGTGCAAGGACTGTTTTTCTATCCAAAGATTTTCTAATGATGAAAAACTCTCTTTATAAAGGACCTATTTTCTGCTATAAAGAACACAACTCAACCATCTTCTTTCTCCTTTAAATTTTTCTTAAACTCTTTAGTTCTTCCCTACATCTCTAGAGGAAATAAAACCGAGTTGTTCGAGGGCCTGTGCATTGTGAGTGCACGCTTGCAGGGCCAGTGATCGTTGAATCCTGGAGGGTAGAACGCCATCAACCTGCTGCACTGAGATACTCTCTCAGAGGGACGTGATCTACTCTTAAGGACAGTGCTCTGTACGCCTCGATCAAATTAGAGAAGTTTCTTCCTTCTTGAAAATTTAATTTAAATAGCTTAGCAGTAATTCGTAGATTATTTTCCAACAATCTTAAGAGCAGATATGAATATTGCTATGGTTGCTGCTACTAATGTTAAGTCTCTGTCTGACATCTCTAGGATTGAACCATTTAATGGAACCCACTATAAAAGATGGTAAGAAAAAGTTATGTGTACACTTAATATAACTAGTTATGCCTTTGCTATAACTGATTCTAAACCAGAGAAAGAAAAAGAATTTTAAAACTGAGAAAGGCCAACAAAATTTGTAGACACATCATTCTCAGCACACTTAGTAATGTACTGTTTTATGTTTACTGTCCTTATAAAACTGAAATTTGGGAAAGTCTTAATAAGAAATACATTTTTCAAGATGCTGGAACTAAAAAATTTGCTATTGAAAATTTTTTGAATTTTGTCATGTCTGATGAAAAAGATATTTTCTCTCAAATTCATAAATATCATATTTTAATTGATGATCTTAAAAATGAAAATATCACCCTACCCGGTGCCTTTGTTGCTGGAGCCCTAATTGAAAAATTACCCGACTCATGGAAAGCTTACAAGAAAGAACTGAAGTATAAAAGAAAACAAATGAACCTTGAAGATGTAATAATTCATATTAGAATTGAAGAGAAAAATAAAGAAAGAGAGAAAATAGAAAGGGCCAACGAGCTTACTTCCAAGGAAAATCTAATTAAAAGCAAACCTTTTAAACCCAAGAAACATTTTCATAAGCCAAACTTCAAATCAAATCAGAACCCTAAGATGAAAAGACACCCTAACTCTACTTTCCATAAGAAAGGAAACTGTTTTGTGTGTGGCAAACCCGGACACTACTCAGCATAGTGTAGGTTCCGGAAGACTGGTGAGGCTCCATCCAACCACAAGCTAGCCTGATTGAGAGTGATATTATTGCTGCTGTAATCTCTGAAGTTAACATGGTTGCACATAATAAGAACTGAGTGATTGATTCCGGGGCAACCCGACATATATGTGCCGACAGAGGAGCTTTCTCTTCTTACTCCTCTGTTGATGATGGTGAACAAGTGTTCATGGGCGATTCGAGGCCTTCACCTGTTGTGGGTAAGGGAAAGGTGCTTCTCAAGCTCACTTCAGGGAAGATCCTTTCTCTTACAGATGTGCTTCATGTTCCTGAGATTCGTTGGCACCTCATTTCTATTTCTCTTCTTGGAAAAGCTAGAGTTAAGGTCTGCTTTGAATCTGATAAAATCGTAATGATTAGGAATGGACAATTTGTTGGTAAAAAATACTGTAATCAGGGTTTATTTATGCTGAATGTACTTGAAATCATGAACGAAAATGCATCTACTCCTTCTACTTACATGATTGACTCTTGTGATCTTTGGCATGGTAGGTTAGGACATGTTGGTTTTTCTTACATTAAGAAAATGAAAGATATAAGTCTATTACATAATGTAACTATATCTGATCATGACAAATGAGAAATATGTGTTGAATCTAAATCCACTAAGAAATCATGCAAAAGTATACAAAAAGAATCTGAAAAGTTTGAGCTTGTTCACAGTGATCTTGGTAACTTAAAAAATAACTTAACTAGAGGTGGTAAAAGATTCTATTTCACCTTTACTGGTGATTGTTCTAGATATACAATAGTCTATCTATTAAGATCTAAAGATGAAGCCTTTGAAATATTTTTGAAATATAAATCAGAAGTTGAAAATCAACTAAATAAGAAAATCAAGAGATTGAGATCGAATAGAGGTGGTGAATATGAACTTAAACAATTTAATGAATTTTGTGAACAACATGGCATAATTCATGAGACTACCCCTCCATATTCACCTGATAGTGTTGCTGAAAGAAAAAATAGAATACTCAAAAATATGATGAATACTATACTTATAAGTTCCGGTGCACCTCTGAACCTGTGGGGGGAGGCTATACTCTCTACTTGTCATATTCAAAATAGAATACCCTATAAGAAAACTGACATAACCCCATATGAAATCTGAAAAAGACATGAACCAAACTTAAACTATTTAAAAGTTGGGGGTGCCTAACTAAAGTTCTTCTACTTGAACCTAAAAGAAAGAAACTAGGACCCAAAATCTTTGACTGCATGTTTATAGGTTATGCACATCATAGTGCTTCATATAGGTTTCTTGTGACTAGAAGTGATAATAATGTTATGGAGATTAACACTACTATTGAAACTAAAAATGCAGAATTCTTTGAGCATGTTTTTCCATTGAAAACTCACGTTGATAAGCCATCTCATGCTTCGTCATCTAGTCATGCATAAGAATCTGATAATAGTGAAGAGATCGAACTAAGGAGAAGTAAAAGAGTTAGAAAAGAAACTGACTTCGATAAATGTTTCTTTACATTTCTTATTGGTGATGACCCTCTCATTTATAAAGAGGCTAACTTCTCTCCGGATGCTCCATTCTGGAAAGAGTCTATTAATAATGAATTAGAATCCATATTATCTAATTACACTTAGGAACTTGCTGATTTACCACCAGGTGCAAAACCAGTTGGTTGCAAATGGATATTTAAAAGAAAACTAAAACCTGATAGGTCTTTGGATAAATTTAAAGCTAGATTGGTTACTAAAGGATACACTCAAAAGAAAGACTTTGATTATTTTGATACATTTGCTCCTGTGAGTAGAATTGCATCTATTAGAGTGTTGTTTGCTTTAGCATCATTCATAAACTTGTGATACATCAAATGGATGTTAAAACTGCATTCTTAAATGGAGAACTGGAAGAAGAAATATATATGAACCAACCTAAAGGTTGTGTGACAACTGAAAATGAACACAAAGTCTGCAAACTTATAAAATCTTTATATGATTTAAAACAAGCACCCAAACAATGGCATGATAAATTTAATAGTGTTCTTGTTTCCTATGGTTATCAGATTAATGAGGCTGATAAATATATCTATACTAGATTTGAGATAATGTTGGTGTTATCATATGTTTATATGTTGATGATATGCTTATATTTGGTACAAACTTAGAAATTGTATATGACACCAAATTATTTTTATTCTCTAATTTTGATATGAAAGACATGGGTGAAGTTGATGTGATCTTAGGAATTAAAATAACTAGAGATTCTGATCGTATCATGCTTTCACAAGGACACTATATAGAAAGAATGTTGAAAAGATTTGGTCATTGTGACTGCACTCTTATTTTCACACCTTATGATGGCAGTATTCACTTAAGAAAGAATAAAGAAGAAAATGTGTCACAATCTGAGTATGCACAAATCATTGGTAGTTTAATGCACTTGATGAATTATACACGACCTGACATTGCTTATGCCGTAAGAGGACTTAGTCGTTACACTCGTCCTAATAAGGACTATTGGACAATATTATATCGAGTGTTAAAGTATCTAAAAGGAGCTATTAATTATAGTTTGATATATTGTGGCTTTCCTTCTGTTTTAGAAGGATACTCAGATGCTAACTGGATTTCTGATTCTAATGAATTAAAGTCTACAAGTGGATATGTGATCACACTTAGTGGGGGTGCGGTGTCTTAGAAATCATCCAAGCAAACCGTCACAGCTCGCTCCACTATGGAGTTTGAGTTTGTTGCCGTAGAGAAGGCAGTTACTTAAGCTGAGTGGCTTAGAAATCTTTTGATTGATATACCAATTTGAAAGATAGCAGCTCCATCTGTGTCTATTTATTGTGATAACCAAGCTACTATTACTAGAGCTAAGAATAAAATATACAATGGAAAGAGTAGGCACATTCGCCTAAGATATAAAATTATAAAGCAGCTGCTGGATGATGGGATCATATCTCTTGATTATGTGAGGTCAGAGCTTAAATAAGTGATTCATTTACCAAACCATTAGGGAGAAAATTAGTGGAGAATACATCGAGGGAATGAGACTCATGTCTATACTAAAGAGTCAAAAATGATAGTAACACAACCTATATGATTGATGAACTCATGAAGTAGGTTCATTTGGGTAATAACAAATCATTTGTTGACTTGGTGATGCACTATCATTATTTTATTATTGAGAAGTCCCTTCCTATGATGTAGATAGTGCAAATTGCAATGTGTAAAGGATGAGCATTAGCTCTTAATGGATTACCATGGCCCTTATTGGGTGGTGTGTTTAATTGCAACACACACTTAATGGATCCACCTATATGAGTGGAAATGTGGCCGCTTCCTATGAGAATGTAGACATATTCTCTAGAGCGCTCATGAATATCCAGGCAGGGCGCACGGCCAATTCACGCCAACCCGTTTGAACAGCTCGGTTCTAAGAATGATATGTGGGTAGTAGGTCAATGATCCATGATTTAGGAGATTGGTTCATAGAAACTTTACGTTTCACCAACTTCTTGTGGGACACACCTATATATCCTAGGTAGTGGTTCATAGACCAAAAGTCACCACTATTGAAGCATTGAGTTCTCATGTTTCCTCCTCTTCTCGCTCATTACTATCATCCTTCCTTTTAATTTTGAAATAGTAGGGGATTGTTAGTATTTTGAGGGTATTTCAAAATTAAACAAAGTTTCTTTAGTCCCACATTGGATAGAAAAAGAACTCTTTAGTATTTATATATGGAGTTTCCTTCATGATGGGTTGTGTGGGCTAAAAACCAGGGGGTGCTCACGCACACACAAGCCCATTGAGGCCCAGTGAAGAAAATTAGGCTACCGGGTCCGAAAAATCTTAATGCATATGTGTGCCCGCATCGCACGCGCAGGGGGGTGCAAATCTGGGTTTCAGAACCTCGCGGGTGTGACCCGAATAGGCTAAGTTTTGCCCCTTTTTTGGATTTAAAATTAAATAAAATCTTTTCAAATCCTGTCATAATATTTGGGTTAGAGATAACTGTTGAGATTCGTATCATTCCATGTCCTATCATGTTAGAATTAGCCGTTAAGAGCTTTCTGCCCAAGTTCTGCAGTGACACTTTTCAAGACAATATTATTCCTCTGCACAAGAATAGATTTCTTTCTCTGTCCAAAGATTGGTTCTCTGACTAAGGATTATTTCTCTGGCCAAGAATTTTCTAATGATGAAAAACTCTCTTTATAAAGGACCTATTCCCTGCTATCAAGACACAACTTAACCATTTTCTTCCTCCTCTGAAATTTTCTTAAACTCTTCAGTTCTTCCCTACATCTTTGGAGGAAACAAGACTGAGCTATTCGAGGGCCTATGCAATGCGAGTACAGCTTGCAGGGCCAGTGATCATTGAATCCTAGATGGTAAACCGTCATCAACCTGCTGCATCGAGATACTCTCTCAGAAGGACGCGATCTTCTCTTAAGGATAGTGCTCCGCACGCCTCGATCAAATTAGAGAAGTTCCTTTCTTCTTGAAAGTTTAATTTAAATAGTTTAGCAGTAATTCGTAGATTATTTTCCAACAAAAATCACAACAAATTCTTTTCTTTTTCAAAATTAAACATTCTGAATCAAATAAAACCTAACTTTTCAAGCTCTACATTAAATCAAACATGCAAATCCTAAAATTTTAAAATAACTTTTGGAAGAAAAAATGTTTGAATGAAATTCGTAAACAGAATTTTGAGGGAGAACGAAAATCATGCTAAATCCATCTCCATAGGATCAAATTGGATGTTGATACGCTTTCATCATCACCGGTGTTCGTGATCGTTAATGTTAATCGTCAGTTTTTATCTGCTAATGTTGTCGACGCTAGGTGCGAATGGGCCGGGTCAGCCCGGTAACCCACACGTGTTCGGTCGGGTTGGCACGGGCCCGAGCTGGGTTGCCACGGGAGGGCCGGTCTAGGCCTAGGCATGCCCCTTCCTACAGGGAGTGCCAGGGTGGGCCAATGGTGGCCCATGGCCAGGGCGGGCTGGGCACGCCAGGGCTCGCTCCGGGCCCGGGATGAAGTCGGGCCCACCCGCCCTGCCCCAACGGCTATTTTTTTAGCTATTACGGGCTGGGGGTTCTTTTGTAATTTTTTTGTTAATCCCCAACAGTTGTTATGGGCTGAAAAATAGTCGTTGGGGGCTATTTGTAATTTCTTTGCAAATTACCCCAACGGATAGAATGAGTTAAATATTGAATTTTTGCAAAAAAAAAAATTACATTTTAACACCATCTTCCCCACTCTGTTTCATCACAACAATTCTCTACAAAATCTCTAAAGATCTCTTCTTTACAAATTTTTATTCTTTACATATTACAGCTTTTCTCAAACTCTCTCAAGATCTCAAGCTCTCAAGATCTTAAGCTCTCTTTCGTCACCTTGCTAGTGTGGTAACATATTCTGCTATTTATATTCTACTAAATTTAGTTTAGCATTCTGGTAATTAAAATGGATCCATACTCTTCATCAGCAGACTATAGTCATGCTTCTTCTTCTAGGTATCATGCTAATTTAGATTTGACTAGTCAACAATGGGATGATTTGCATATGAGTTAACCGTAATTACTGAAGTGTTTTCTACATAACGAGATGACTTTTTGCTTAAAGATATTATTTCTCCTATGGAGGAAAGTACTATAAGTATTTAAAGATTTTTTTATATTTTATTTTGCTGCTATTATGGATCATCGTATTAAATTTGAAGGATGTAAATATTTACTTGATAAAATGAAATATATTGATTCTGCCCTAGCATGGATAGATATTGAGAATTCTATAAATAATTTATATTATCTTTATAAAACACAATTTGAAAATAAATAATCTAGTTCATCATCCCAACATGCATCTTCATCTAGGAGTAGTTCGTTATTATCTAGTTTGTTATCAACATCAAAAAGATCAAGAAGTTCTGACATATTAAATGAGCTTCATTATTATACGTCTCGTGCCATAACTCCTGACATTGATGCAAACTTAGAATTTGAAAATTTTAATATTTTGTACGGGAAGAAATCGCAAGAATCAACATATCATGTGATTTTCAACATGGCACGTGATTTACTAACCTCTCCAGTCGCTACAGTAGCATCGAAGTCTGCTTTTAGTACAGCTGGTCGAGTCCTAACCGATATAAGAAACCACCTGGCATCAGAAACTTCTGAGATAACCATTTACGGGAAGAATTGATTGAATGCAGAGACGAGATGCCAAAATAAAACAGTCGAAGAGTCATTGAAGACTCTCCAGAAGATGATTGAAGACGAAAAGCAAAAATACTTGAAGACTTTTAATTTGTATGTATGAAAGATAAAATATTAGAAGACTTTTAATTTATAAATATGAATGATAAATTTTAATTTTTTTATCTTGATACTTCAATTGTATCTGTATTAATTTATCTATTTTATTCAATTATTAATAAAAAAATAACATTTACATTATACAACTTCTAGCAAATTTGTCTAATTTTGTGGAATTTTTATTATTTTTTTGGGATTTTTAATAACAAATTAATTCATATTTGATTTTTTTTGTTTTTTAATGAACGAGCTAGCCCGGCCCGGAATTGGGCCCGAGTCCGCGGACCGGCCCGAGTCCCTCTAAGGGGATTGAGCTTGGGCCAGGTCGCTCGCTATTAAGCAGGCGGTGCGGGCTTCGCCTAGTCAGGTCCTACGCCTGGCGAGATTAGGACCAAGCCGGGCAAGGCTGACCCGTTTCACATTCCTGGTCGACGCCACTGTCCTCTTGTTCGTCAACTTTAGGGGGGCAGAAAGAGGGGGAGGCTACAAATGGATAAGGCTACATTTGTTTCTGTATTGTTAGCTGGGTTTCGGGTTTAAACCTTACAAACCCACTAATGTAGACATCAAAAAACATTTGTTTGGGTAAAACCGACCCACAAATACGTGAAAAAGCCTCGATAAGTATCAGTGTGTACTGGATACGTACCGTATTCGAGTTTGTAGGGTAAAACAAAGAATCCATGCTTCAAACAGGCCCTTCCATTTCTTACAAGCTTTGAATGTTAGCTTTCTCAAGTCATAAAGTGGATAAATGCATATTAGATCATTAAGAATTTGGTGATAAACATATTAATCTGGATTTAATTAGATTTCTTAAGATTTAAATTTGAGTGAGATTTAGATAATTTTAGCATTGGTTAGATAAAATAGAGTTCCAAATATAAAGGACTAAAAAAGTCTTCTTGATACTAAATATACCGTAGAAGCGTATGGGAACAAAAAATAAGGTTTTAAAACATGAGAGAAATGTAAATCAGCTGACACAGGAGGTAACTCCCTCTTATGTCGCACTCAAAAATCGTATTTTTCGAGTGAATTTTCAAGATCCGACCGCACATTATCATCTTCATATTCTAAGATATACATATATAAAAATTAAGTGATTTGAAGTTCGTTTACTTATTGATCTAATCGTTCTATTTTATTCTATTGTTAAAAAACCGTTAATGTTTGAACCCAAAGAAAATGGAGTAAACAAACTTCAAATCACTTGATTTTTTATATGAATATATCTTAGAATATGAAGATGATAATGTGCGGTCGGATCTTAAAAATTCACTCGGGAAATTGATTTTTGAGTGCGACATAGGAGGGAGTTGCCTCCTGTGTCAGCTGATTTACATTTCTCTCTTAAAACATTTTGTTTGGCTTCTAGGGGCATTCATTGTTATGCCCATATGCTTGCATAGATTTCTTATAATTTTAATTTCAGAATTACACATAACAAAGTATTTAGATATTGATAATTATCAGATAAGTGTACATTTAATCGGATTTCTTAAGAATTAAATTGAATGAGATTTATATAGATTTGAACGTATGGGTAAATGAGATAGGATTCAATATATGTTTAAGGCTAAAAAAAAATCTTAGTACCAATATACACATGTATGAAAAAACAAAGAGGGGAGAAAAGTTGTAAAGGATTTACTTGTTATAGAAGTATTCGTGGATGTACCTCTGTAGGAAAAGAAAGGAGGGGAACTTGTAAATATTTGCTTCTTAAAGCACTTATAATGGAATATTTTGTGTGTGTGTGTATATATAATATTAAAATTTTCCTTAATATATGATTTCTAGTTGAATTATTGAAATACATTTGCGAAATAAAGATTTGGGGGTATAAAATTTTGGAATACTTGACTTTATATTAATATTAGTATAGCGGGCACGTGTTATGGACGTTAAAATAAGATTAAAAGAAATTAATGGTGAAATTTAATTATATTATGTTAACTAGTATTAGCAAATAATTATTTTTTAATATAAATATTGTATTATATATTGCAAACAAAAAACTATTTATCTTACCACATGGTAGTAAGAAACTTTTTAATTCTTATATGAATTTATGCATGAATAATATATATAAAAAAGATAAAAATAATTATCTATTGATAGTTATCATGTGTTTATGCAAAAAGAAATAAGATATATGAAAGAATACGTTAATATTTTTATGATTTAAAAATATAATATTTTTTTGAAACTTAATTAAAAATAAAAAGTTTGGGATTAATTTTCTTTACTTAGTTATGAGTTTTCTCTAAAAATAAGACTTTTTATTATCTATAAGGAGAAATTTATATCTTTCTATTTTTTTATTTTGTATATAATTATCTAGATGATTTAAAATTTTCACTCTATTATATAATGACTCACATGTTAATTGATAAGTAGGTGGTTTCAAAATAAAAAAATATAGAAAAAGGTATTTGGATTGAGATGAAAAAAAAATCAAATGTTATTGGACAAGGTAAGAAAAATATCACATAAAAAATCAAAACCACCGAAAGTGAGATTGTTGACACTCAAAAAAATATTAAATTCTGAAACTATATTTATCAATTAAAATTAAAAGTATTAAAATAGTCACGTCTAATTATGTTATAGTTAAAATTTTCAAATGAAATAATTGATTTTTCTACTTATAATCAAAATTGACAAATATAATCTTTTTGTAACATTTCAACGGAGGTTGAACGGGCCATAAAACTCTATTGATTAAAAAGAAATGTTAATGAAAACGTGATTCTAATTCAATGTATAAGTAATTTTCTTAATATGACTCCTCTAAAATGGAAAAAAAAGTGTAGTTGCTCCATAAAACCTTACATAATTTTCATTTAAAAACCGTGAGCCATTTCAGATTCCTAATAAAATATTTTCTAAAATGGTCTAGTTTACTTTTAGAATCCTAATAATTTTTACATAAAGCATATTCTCTCTATGAGTAATGAGATTTGATATTTAAGATTGAAGAAAGCTCGTGTTGTTTACATATAATTGGTATATGTTCTTTAATCCCCATCACCACCATCCTAAGGGGGTTAGTCAACTAGAATTCTCTTTTAGAACAGGAATATTTTTGTGGAACAATTTTTAAACTGTTAGTCGATTGAAACTTTTAACTGGAACTAGAACTAAAAAACTTTTTTAGGTATTAGTCAGCTGAAATTGAAACTTCTTTTAAGTGTTGTCATAATTAGAATTAAATTGGAACTAGAATAAAAATGTTTCACTGCATGTTTGGTTAAGGGTGGAAGTGAGAAAGTAAGGAAGTGAGGAAGGGGTATTAGTTCCCTTTGAAACTTGAGAATTGGTTAGTAAGTTTTTCGGTGTTTGGATGTTGTTGGGAAGTATGATTTGAAAAATGTTATGTCTCTTTCGGTATTTGGATGGTAATGGAAAGTGAAAGTGGAAAAGTTGACTACAAAGTTGACCGCAAAATAATATTAAAATAAAAATTAATTAAGAAAAATAAAAAATGGATTATAATTAGAATGCAAGTGAGATTTACATGATCAAAAAATTAACTGTTTTATGCTACAACTTATTATAAATGAGATTTATATGACCACAAAATTAACTGTAGCACTCTGGAAGTGAGAAAACGGTTGTGTAAAAGAGAGAAGAAAAAGGAAAAGGAGTTTTCTTATTTTCCTTTTCCGGTGTTTGGATAGATAGGGAAGTGAGTAATTATACTTTCCCATTTCCTTACTTCCGCCCACTTCCTTGCAACCAAACACACCCTATATGGAAAAGAGAATGTTCCAGCTCCAAAATTGTTTCAGCTTTTTCACGAGAACCAGCAATTGGAACTGAAATTTTTTTCCCTCTTTTCTCTTCTCTTCTCTTCTCCCTCCCTCTCTACATGGATCATTTAATAATTAATAATTTTAATTATTAGTAATTAATTTTATTAGTGACTAATAATAATAGTGTCTTCCAAATTTATTAATATTAATGTTTGATGATTAATGATTTTTATTATTAATTGTTCAAAATTAATAAATATAGTTTAAATCTTGCTAGTTATTGGTTAAATCTTATTAATAATTTATATGATACTATACATTATAGACTTTTTATTACAATTAATCTATTTTTTTATGTTAACTAAGGAATAATTAATTGTTTTTTATGAATTAAAAAATTTTAAATAAATAAAACAAGGTCAAATATGACGTAACATCCTTTCACGACAACTAATGTGACATACCATCTAGACTTTCTAGAAAAGAGAGTTTGATCACCACTTCCTCATCCTCCTCCTTCTCATTTTCCTTCCTCCATCTGATGATGAGAAAAGAGGAGAACATAGCAGCGTAGCAAGGAAAGAAGAAGCTAAAGTTTTGAAGTAAGAGTTTTTAAAGAAGACAATGAAGACGATTTTCTCACACATATCTCATTCTATTTATAGATAGATGAGACGTCACATCGCCTTCAATTCGAACTATCCCTGAAAAGTCAGGTCACTTCCCGAGATTTTCGGTTAATAGAAAAAGCAGAAGATCAACCAACGCTGTCAAACCATAAAACCCTATAATCCAGTCATAATGATGTCATGATTCAAAGAGACGCATGATACAACTTTTAAGAAATTCAGCTGACCGATATAACAACTGGCAGCCAGCTGCGTAATCTCCAATTAATTTCTGAAGATTCACAATGATTCTAAGAGATTCAATGTACACTCTTCTCTCCACAAGTGCCAAAATAAGCACAAGGCATTGAGAGTCCCTTCGATCTGCTTTGCTCCCTCGACTTTCCTTTTGCAGGCTTCGGTAAGTGGAGAAGCGTGGGGCATCTGTAGTGGTTAAAATTTGACCCGCACCAGGATGATGACACGTGTCCAATGTACCGAGGAGTTCTCCTAAGACGTCCATAACTCTCAGTCCATCTCGAAGCCTCTGTCACATTCAATTGACCTGGAGCCGCATTCCGCCATTCTGAAGCCTTTAACACTCCAAAGTCCTCATTCCCTCTGGGCCTTCTCCACTCTGAGATCCTCTCCGTTCTGAATGCTTCAGCTCTGAACCTAAAGCTCTAAAAATAGGCCATCCTTGATCTCCGACGATAGTTATACAACTCCATCATTCACTACATTCATAACGTGTGACGGTCCTATCAACACCGACAGTTATAGACAGTGGCAGATTTTCTGGCGTGCAATCTCAACCAACCAATATCGGTGATCACAGTCGTTATAATAAATCCAGCACGCGCAGATCGTGTAGTTACCACAATCCATCAATTTCACCTCCACATCAACATCCATGTCAAGTATCTACTTTGTTTCTTATCTAAGGGGAAGGAGCTCGCATCCCTGACCCTAAGAGCACACATCCCCCCACTACACTGGAAGTTTATCTATTCTAGTCCATCAACACACACTAGCAGTTTTCCTGTGCTAGTCCATCCACTACACTAGTAGTTTCCCTGTGCTAGTCTACCTTTTCACCATATTGGCAGTTTCTATGTGCCACACCACCTTACCTTTTCACTTACTGATTCTCACACCCGAGGGTTTTAGGCTGGCACCAAACCGATGCTCCTAATCTAAAATGTGTCTCTTCTCTGCGTGCTCTGGCAGATCTGATCGAGAGCGTCCAGTCGCTTGTGACAGAGATTCATCCACTGCAAACTGGTGAGATTTTTTCCACCACAGACAAATATTAAATTATTATCATTCACATTTTGAAAGAAAAAACTTATGAGATTTTTCTATGCACAAAATATAAGGATAATCATAACCTAACTAAATATCAGATCAAAAAGAATATATGCTTATATAGACTATAAAGGCCATCTGTTAAGGAAAGGAGCCAATTTGAGCAGAAGAAAACTTGCACATCTTTTTATTTTTTTCGTTTGATAGTCGGACTTAGACTTGAGAGTCCCCACAATCCACTCTCATTTTTTTACTTCTTAGAATTCATGAACCTATCAGTGGCTACAGATAGTTAATATTGTATAAATCCCACACTCTTCCAATAAAAAACATACGATTTCAATTATACTCAATAGTTCTCTTTGGTTGATTGGATTTTGTGAAAATATGCATAATTTTTTTTTGTTGTAAAAACCTCAAACTTAGAATAAAATGTTTAAGTTAGTCTCTCTTATATATGGAATTAGTCCTTCATTTCCATCCAAATTTCATCATTCCAATTCATACTTATTCCTTTTTAGAACATACTACTATCAAAAATCATAAAAACATTGTGAATACCTCAATTTTTCTCTGGATGGCCAAAAGTTCTCTAAACACACACACACACACACACACACACACACACACAACTTAACACTACTATTATTCATAATCTAATTTTCCAAAGTAAGCAAATCTGATTTCACTAAAATGTTCCATTACTGTTATTAACTTCTACAAGTTTACATGAAATATCTACTACAAATTATATCAGTATTAAAATTTGTTATTTAAGTTAAAAGAAGCCCATGTTGTTTAAGCTAAAACTAAATTGAAGTACATTTAACTATAAGTTGTCTCGGATCAATTCATTGAGGAACATACAACAGTTGCACTTTCTATTTTACTAGCAACAATGTGTCGAAATTTTCTGTTAGTACTTCTATTTTTCCCCCCCATGAGGTATAAACATTAGTAAAGTTAAAATCTAACATCTTATATTATCTTGAAATTCTAATACTACCAGTAGAAGTTTTCTCAGCACTCACTATTTGAGTTCAATAAACATTTTTGTTCGTTCTAAACTTTGAAAACTTTATGTTACTTGAACATAACTCATTGAGTGTAAAATGAAGGGCTTTCTCCTTCTGAAAACAACATATACCAAAAGTATTTCTGTTCAACAACTTTGAATCAACAATTACCATTATCTTTCTATATGATCTTCGTAGTTCAAGTTCTATAGATCCATATATTTGCTTACTATCATCTTCATTCTAATTCTATTATATCAACAAGCTCAAATGAAATGTCAAGCATGGCCATTGCAACCTAAAAACTCATCTTCTCTCAGTTCATTGTATCAAAAACCCCAAACCATACTCATTTGGGAGCTGAACTCCAAGGCTTCAATCTAGTTTAGACCTATTCAAAATCTATTAATCAAGCTCTAGTTGCTCTCCAAATAACCACAGGGGAAAACACAACTCAACCCATTTACAAAACCTCCCACTGCATCTAACCTCACTCTTGCCTTGCCCCCCTTTTCTCTTCCACTATTGACAGTATAAAATAATCTCACAACTCATATTCAAAATTTCAAATTTGGTGATTAGTATGAAGTGCTTTCATCTAATGAGCATTTAGGATTTGTTTAGTAACCTGTCACTGTTTAAAACCCTACATTGTTTTCTTTACCATTCCTTCCCAATTTCTCTCATTTCTTTGTCCAAAAACTCTTGCTCAGAGGATCCAAAACTGCTTTTAATACCAAGCCCTAAGTTATGCATGAACTGCACGAGAGGAACAAGAGAAGATAACAGTTATTTCTTTGGAAGCTATCACGAACTAAAAACTGTAAAATCGTACCTTTTAGCTATTCTGCTTTTCGATACGGGGAAAAAAATCGTAGAAGCTTTCTCTGCACAAAATGTAAGTTATAATCGCGACTCGCATCAATGCCATATAATAGAAGAGTCTCTTGTTGAGAAAGGAACAAATTTATGCTCTTCCAATCAAAACCAACAAGTTCCAAACATGTAAGGAATTATCTTCAATTAACTAGGCTTAGTAAAAACATGCATGACTCTTTGTTCATAAACCATCAGACCTAAAACAGTAGGTTCCAGTTAGTCCCTCTTCAATCTTGCATTACTCTTTCGTTTCTCGTCCAAATTTCTCCGTTCAAAGTTCTATGTGTTCCTTTGTAAGCCTCCTGCAACCCCATATCGTAAAAACAATGCAGAAACCTCACAATTCTCTCTAGGATGGCCAAGACTTCAGTAAACTCACACAAAACTCGTTGCGCGACAACTATGACTTGAAAATTGATTATCTCATTAATTACTCATGCAAATTAAGCAAAATTATAGTCATTAGAAAGATACTTTCCTCAGCTTTCGATCACTGCAAACCCCATCAAAATCCATCAACAATACACCAAGATATTCCCAAAACAATCCAGCACAGAAACACACCCCTGGCTGTGTCCTGGCAGTCCAATACCCACACCTCCCCTGCCTCTCAATCCTCCCCTCCCTCCTAAATGAGCATCAGCCGTCCATTTGAAACAAATCCAACGATCCAGATTCAAAGCGAAAAGGATACCGATCCGCGTGAAAATGCTTTAACCCAATTACCTCTCGCCACGTGCCAGCAAATACCCCTTCCCATCGATATTTATACCCCCGACATCGTCCCTCTCTCCAACCTACACCGTTCGAATTCGAGCTTTCGATCCCAATCCTGAAGTGAAATATCTTCCCCTTCGTAAAACCCTTGAAACCCAAAGCCTAGGTTTTTTTCCTTTTCTGCCATGACCACCGAGGAAGCGATCGCCGCCGCCGACGCTCCGGTAGCTGAGACGGTCCCCACCCCGGCCCCCGCCGCCGAGGACTCCACGGCCGCTGATGGTGCTGCTGACGCCAAGCCTAAGAAGGCGAAGGAACCCAAGGCCAAGAAACCGAGGAAGCCACGGGCTGCTGCTTCTCATCCGCCGTACCTTGAGGTTTGTTAGATCGCGATCCTTGAACGAAGAAATGGATCAACTATACTGCTGTTTGCTTCTTTTCTTAGATCTGATCGTAATATTTGTGGTGTTTTTATGGAAATTTTTTAGATGATTGGAGAGGCAATCAGCTCGTTGAAGGAAAGGACTGGATCGAGCCAGTACGCGATCGCCAAGTTCATTGAGGACAAGCACAAGGCCAAGCTCCCGCCTAACTTTAAGAGGCTTCTGCTCGTCCAGTTGAAGAAGCTCACTGCCGGCGGTAAGCTTACCAAGGTTAAGAACTCCTACAAGCTTCCCTCTGATAGGAAGCCTGCCTCAGCCTCTGCTCCGGCCGCCGCCAAGCCCAAGTCCAAGCCCAAGCCAGCTGCCGCCAAACCTAAGGCAAAGCCCGCCGTGGCTGCCAAGCCCAAGGCCGCAGCGGCAGCGAAGCCCAAGGCTAAGACGGTGACGAAGGCGAAGCCGAAGGCGCCGGCGAAGCCTAAGGCGCGGCCGGCGAAGGCCGCCAAGACGAGCGCCAAGGCGTCGCCGGCGAAGAAGGCGGTGAAGCCTAAGACTGCGGCGGCGCCGAAGAAGAAGGCCGCGCCGGCACCGGCAAAGAAGAACACGGTTGCGAAGAAGGTTGCGGCACCAGCGAAGAAAGCGGCGGCACCGGTGAAGAAGGCGCCGGCAAAGAAGGCGCCGGCGCCGGCGAGGAAGGCTCCGGCGACGAGGAAGGCGCCGGCGGTGAGGAAGGCGCCGGCGAGAAAGGCGAAGAAGTAGAGAGATGCGATCTGTGTTTTTTTTGCTTGTTTGTTGTTCTGTTGTTAGGGGCAGGTTCATGTAAATTTGCTGGAGTAGTTGAGGGTATGTTTGTCAATTTGCATAGCCTGTGAAAAAATTGCCATACCGGTTATCTCAGTGCGTGTTTTTAAGCGTTTTTTTTCCTCTCATTATTATTAAAATTTCTCGTTTTTAAAAAAAATTATTACGTGCTTTGTAATCTGTGTTCTGAATGAAATATTAGCAGCAGTTTTAGCCTCTAATTTAATTTCTCCTTCATTTCCGTTCAATTTATGTCACCTTATTAAATGTTTAGATATAAGATATTATTTTCTGTGTAAAGGCTACGTTGACCCGAGTAAGGTATTGTGCCGAGATTAAAAAAATATAAATGAAAGAGGTTTTTCTTTTAAAGAAAAAGATTGGGCATTTCGTATGACGGACTCTGTAGGAAATTGAAGTACATAAAAGCATATCTGCCGAGGTTTGGTAATTGTCTATGTTAATTAATTACAGAATATAATAATTGAGAATACTCTCTTTTTATTTAGTGAGAGAGTCTACGAAGTGGAAAAAAACAGATTCAAATTAGAATTAGAAATGAATTTAAAGTTCAAATAGAAAACGGACCAGAATTGATGTTGATCTACTCTAGTGTTATCTTTTTTTGATGAGTTAAAAACTTCAAGGCTTCAAACAATGTTTATATATTTTCAGAATTGTCCTTTGTCACTCAAAAATTTGTCTAGTTCTGTATCTTTATTATTATTTTATTTAAAAAAACATAAGGGACTTGTGTCCAGCGATGGCTAATGGGCTGTGAGTCAGAAAATTGGAAAACGATTTGGGTTTCTTCACCCGATTTGTTATCCAGATTTGTCGAGATAGATCCAACTCGTCTCGTTTTTTATTATTATTATTATTAGTTTAAATTTTGAGAGTTTAAAAATAAAAAACAAGATAGGGTTCTCTGTTTAATTCTTTCTCCTAATTTAGGACTTAAAAAATATTATATATAAATATAGGGGAGTTAGGGAAATTTTTCCTAACCCGATTCCTCTCATGATTTATCACGGCACAAATACGACCCGTTGATTTATCACGGCACAAATACGACCCGTCCTGTTTAAACGGGGTGGGCCGAAAGTGGGGCGAATATGGGTTATACTCATATTCGCCTAGTGCGACTCAGGCGAGTAGCACAGGACGAAGCGGAGCGGGACGGGTCGAAGCGTGTCAACTCGCGCCGATAGCCATCCCTACTCGTGCCTCCTTCGTGATGGGGAAAAAGGAAAATTAAAAAACTTAGAGAGAGAAACTCTCGCTCTACTTCTTTCTCTCTCTGTAGCGCAATCCTCGCTCGCTGCTCCCTGTCCTGCACTTCCATGCGAGTCTTGCATGATTCTCGGTTCTTTTTCGATTTTTTTTTCAGATTTTTTAAAATAGAAAAAAATACTGAATTTTAAAATATATTATAATTCCTATTACTTCTATAGAGTTATTTTGGTATATTAGATGGGCTTTTGACAAATGGATGAAGGCCGAAAGCAAAGATTTTCACACGCCATCTTCAAAATATGTATTTTTGAGAAATGCTTTAAATATTTATTTGGTATTCATTTGTGTAAAACCCACATAAATATTGAAGAGGTTTTTATAAATTTTCTAGAAATTTTTAAAGTCTATTTATTTATTTTTTTTATCGAAAAATACTTGAGGCAATGCTTTATATTTTTCTTTTGGACATTCTTATTACGTTTTCCTCACATTATTATGTATAAATTAACCATTATAAGGATGAGTATCGCCAACAAAGATTGTATTCTTTTATGCTATACCGATTAGAATGAGAGAAGACGTGTTTTGAACGTCAACCTCACACATGGATCAGATCTAACAAAGATAGGTCATTGGAGATTAGGGGTGTAAACTGGTCGGGTTCGGGCCGGATCTGTCATATCTGAAGTAGAACCTGATAAAGAATTCAGATTCGGACTCGGGTTCTGGTGGAACTCTCTTCTTTCTTATCGGTTCGGTTCTGATTGAAATTTTTAAATAGATGTATTAAAGTTCCAATTTGAGATAATTTTTTAAGTGTATTTCAATTTTATTAGATGCAAAATAAAATTTATATATTTTGCTTTCATAATAATATGATTAAGTTCTCATTTTTATAATTTTATTCATTTAAATATAGTAAAATGTATGATAATAGGTATCATTTTATAACATTTACTTTTTTTTTTCTGATTTGTTATTGGGATTCGAGTTTGAAATGGTCATAACCGAACCCAATCCGATAAGAATTTTGGGTCTAACTTTTAGATCTGAACTCGATCCATTTGTAAACGATCAGATCGGATTATCAGCTTTTCGGGTACCATTTACAGCCCGATTGGAGATTGAGGATTTAACAAAGAATATTATTTATTTACTAAATACATATCATCGACGCAAAATATTTGAATAAAAGGTATTTTTTTTTGAATAAATACATTTTAAAATTTTAATTCCAAAAACTGTAACGCCCCGATCCTACAGATACGGAGTCGTTATGGTGACGTACATACGCAGGGCGGAGATACCCTCACGTACGTACGCTAAGCCTCAGTACATGAAATAGCCTCCATACATACATGAGTTTCAGCGTTAAATAAGTAAAAAAATACCTGCAGAAAGAGGTTAGTAATCATAACAGATATGAATACAGGGATCAATAAGATAACAGAAACAAATCACAAAGATACCTATGAATAGTCTCGATGGTTAGTCTCTTATGTGAATCCAAAGAAATAGCTGACAATACGATAACTCGAATCTCCAACCTGGGCACGCAAACCAGGGTCGTCAGAAAGCGACCTAGTGAGTGGTAAAATGAAAGAAGCAGTAATATATACTATAATAATACAAGCAAAATAATAATATATAATACATGGTTCTGTATTGATAATACCATATAGTAGGTATTAAATAAGCAGTAGAAATATAAAAATGTCATATTTTAATACCATCACTACCTAGCATGTTATCATCGGGTTATGTCTACAGTAGTATCCAATTTTATATAATAAATAATGAACATGCAGATGTGCAGCATGCAACAGAACCATACTACCGGGTTGTGCATATACAGTAATGATGTTTGTAAGGTATACATAAAGCAGAGTATATGCAATGCAGAATATACATGTACATGAGTAGTGTGCCACAACAGAAAGTGTAACATGTATCAGGAAGTGTAACAAATTATACAGGTAACATGATAAGGGATAAATAATCAGGACTAGTAACAAGTGCAACAAAATAATATGATACATGTATCGGGCAAGTCATGTTATTTATAAAATAATAACAATCAGTACCACCTTGTATTTTAATCAATCTCTTCTAACATCCCATACCACTGGCGGTTCATACTGGAGCCCGCACTCCAGTCGAACCCATCCGGAACATGGCCTACGGGTACCATTATCCAAACGAGAGAGTAATCAAATAATAAGTGTTCCCAACGTCATTATTGTTTATACCATTTTATTATGTTAATTGGAAACCCAATGGTTAAGGAGCTCTCATCGGGTAGGTGTATCCCGTGCATACCCGGGATCACGGCCTTAAACAGACCCCTGGCTGCTGAGTCCAGGGCTAGCCCGCTAAGGCTGTAACGTAACGGGAATTCAATGAGCTAAAACAATAACGGGAAACGGGAGCTCATGAGATATAACAGACGGTAGCCATCATTACCCCGTCCCCTGCAGTGGGACAAACAATGAATCCAAACATCTACCCTAAAGATCTCGCTAACCGTCAAGTATCCCCCATAACCAAGTTCTCTTTATTATCTTTAACTATACAGTATATTAGGAACAAGTACAGCACATGGTACATGTAACACGCTAACATGACATGAGCTCTGTTGACAGCATATAACAAGATAACGGGAAAGGGGAAACAATTGATGTGGGATTCTAGAGGTGGCCCCCGTGGCTTCTGTAACCCCCTGATCCTGGGTGTACGTATCACAGTATCAGTACACGATATGACGTATAATGTTGATTTGACCTCTGTGGTAGTCCGATTGAGCTGATTTCAGTTTCAAAAATCATTATCTAATATTTTAGATTTTTCAAGATTTTCTGAAATTTTTCTGGATTATTTTGAAAAATCTCCGTAGTCGGTGTCGACCGATACCGATAATCGGCTTTACGATTTTTATCTCACAAACGGCGTTGTATTTTGAGAATCCACTTTCACCATGTATCTTCGAATCATATTAGCTATGTTAGGGTTATGTCCTGTACTGAGGCTTAACGTACGCGTGAGGGTGTTTTCACCTCGCGTATGTACGTCGCCATAACGTCTCCGTATCCTTGGGATCGGGGCGTTACAGCTTGGATCCACGTGACACTTAGTTTCACACATCGCATATCAACAACTCACGTATCCAGTAACGGAATATCAGTAACGGGAAACAATCATGCAACATGAATATAAGAATATACATGCAATAATAAACATGCAACATGAACGATGATCCATATGACAAGAATATAGAAACAATACATGCATGTGTAACAATGATGTGTAAACATGATATAACTGTGTATCGAGCATCCATGTAACGATGATAACAATATATGAAATGACGGTAGTCCGTGAGTTGGTATATCCGTGTACAAGTGGGACATGAATGAGAAATAATAGTGGACAGAGTATCCGTGTATCAGTATCCAGTGTAGTAACGTATCCGTGTAGCAGTGATTCAATAACATGTGCAATAATCGTGTCGGTATCTTTGTATTTGTGACTACCAATATCTCAGAATGGGTATATGGAAAACAATATCCAATGTACTAGAATGTTCGGGGAGGGTACATGTAGTAACGGTGTTTAGTGTGAGTCAGGTAACGGTGATCAAATCATATAATCGAGTATTAGATCTCCATATTTGTAATAACTAGTACAATATTATTAATATGATCAAGATCATAAAATTATTACATAACTCGATTTGAATTATCAATTATTAGTTAATTTACGAATCCCGATAGTTAGACAAGTCATCTATATTTTATAATAATGCAAGAATTCTATTTAATTCTATTTACAATGATATTCTGATACGTACGATCAATTTAATTAAACATGATAACTATAATTTATAATTTATAAAAGAAAATACTCACAAACTAGCCGTGGAAGGGTAGTTCTCTTTCCCACGATCGCAACGGTTTCAGAATCATACAATTCAGAGTTCGGATGTTTCAGATATCGCCTGAACACTAAAAGTAATAGAAATGAGTCAAATATGTAATAAAGATAAAGTATGAGGGTTTTCTGTAATATTACCTTTATTGGGTTTTGATGCGGGTTGGGTAAGATAACGGGTCGGGTTTGGATCCAATACCCAAACCCATAACTTAAGTTAAATGGATATTGGGTACTTTATGTAACACCCCATTCCCAGTATACGTGCACAGTTACGTATTCTGATTTTTGAGCATATTATTATTATATTTATTTTCTACTATCCTTACTCATATAGCAGTACTGCATGATTTGACCTGTTCGGTATCCAGATTTGACTGATTTTAGTTTCAAATATTATCTTCTAATAATCTAGATTTTTCATGATTTTCTGGAATTTTTCGGAATTTAATTATAAATCTTCAAAACCGGTGTCGGCCAGTATCATTGGTTGATTCCAGGAATTTTAATTTGCAATTGGAATCAAAATTCTGGATTCCGCTTTCACATTCCTTCTTAAAATTATATTTTCTTCCTTCAGGCATTTTCTGGGATTTTTCTGATTTTATCAAAAATTCAGCCTACCCGGTGTAGACACCGTTCTCAGTATATTCCAGGATTTTTATTTTAAAACTGAGATAGAATTTCTGAAAACCGATTTCACCAAAAGTCATTTTATAATATTTATGATTTTTGAGAATTTTTGGGTAGCTTTCTGAGTCGCTTCAATTTTTGGGCATTTCTGGAGTTTTCGGTATTTTCCCAGATACCGAGAATTATCCAAGTATTCCACTTTTCTCTTTTTACCGTATTTCTCTCTCCTTCCTCAAACGCGAGATTTCACCAGCTGGATCCATCATTAAATGCAGCCATCCTCTCCATGCTGCATTTAAAGCTTATGGGCCAATCAAACACTAGTCAAATCACCCATACCTCTTTGACTTTCCTGTAAACACAATCTTGGTTTTCTTGGACGCATGGTTGTTTACTGCGTCCAGCAGCAGCTAGACGCAGCCTTGAGTGGTGGGACGCGGCCAATTTAGCATGAAACGCAAGTTTCATTGAGTGAATGGCAAACTTGTTATAATCTTAACTTACCATTTATATATAACTCCCCCACTCCTTCTCTCTCTTCACTTTTTCATTTCTTCTTCCTTCTCCACTTCCTGAGAACGTCCACAGCAGCAAGAAACAGCCCTTTGGCTGGCCATTCTCACCCTTCCACCCTCCATACACCACCATCTCTTCCACCATTCCATCCACCAATCTCCCCTCCAAATACTCCTCCATTCCAACTACAACAACAAACCAAAACATCATCTCCATCACCATCTTCTTCCTCTTCTTCACCACCAAAGAACCCATTTTTCCACCAAAACTTCACCACCATCTCCACCACCACCTGCACCACCGTAGCCTCCACCGAGCATACCATCCTTGCCTCCTCGTCAACCTCTTTCCGGCGGACTATAGTTTCATTCCCCGTCACGCCGTTTGCAAAATCTCGTTTTGCCATATTGAACTGGACTAGCACCATCAACCTCTTCCTTTTGTGGAGACCGGCCACTCCTTTTGGTTTGGGGCCGTGTTCTTCTCGGTTGACAGGACTCTAGGCCGGTGCCCTCCTTTTGGTTTGGGACCGAGCTTCATCACCGTAGATTTCCCGGTAATCGTTCACGATTATTCCGGTGATCGTTTTGGTGATTGACTTGGCAAGGGATCATCTTCTTCACTTGGCACTCTTGCTGGACATTGGACGCGTTCTAGGCGAGTAATTCTACTCGCCAAGACTTGGACATTAATTCTATACTTGTAATAATATCAAACTCAGCCCTCAAATATCAGGATCTGTTCTCTGTTCTGCACCCATATTAGTCGACTTGGCCAGCCCATTAGTCGACTAGCTCTCTTGCAAACGCAGCCTTGTTATTCTGGAACGCACCCTATTAGTCGACTAATTATTATCCCTAGTCGACTAACTTTCCTGAGACGCGATTCTTGGAAACGCAGCTCTGGGAAACGCGGCTCTTGGAAACGCGACCTTGAGAGACGCGCTCTTTCTTGAAACGCGGTCTACTCTTTCATCCCCTTACTGGCCAACTCCTTCTGGTGAGACGCGGACTTGTGAAACGCGGATTCATGAGACGCGGACTTGTGGCAAGACGCGGACCTCTGAAACGCGACTTCGTGAGACGCCGTTTTGCGAAACGCAGCAGACTAGTCGACTATCCCAATACTCTAGTCGACTATCCCAATACTCTAGTCGACTAACCCTTTTTCTGAAAACGCTGATCTCCTGAAACGCCACCTTACTAGTCGACTTGCCTTTTCCTATAGTCGACTAACTCCCCCATTAGTCGACTAATCACCTTCCTTAGTCGACTAATCTTGACTGAATCACTTTGATTAACTATTTTCTTGGGAATAAGTCTTATACTTGGAACATGCATTATATATATTGTTATTTCATGACTTGTTACTTGATGAATATCACCTCTTATCATGCTATCCATTAACACGAGGCATGATACACCTGACTCCTATAATTATCACTGTAACGGGAATGATGACCGGACTTCATGATTTACCAACTTGATTACATGATAGTACGAACCAGTACTCCTGATATACCTGTATTCCTGACATGTTCCTGCTCATTCCCGAAATTTGATAATTACCTAATATTCATAAAATAAGACAACTTGCATTGGGTCGGGGAAACATGCGGCTGTCAATATGTGTTCGTGTTTACAGTGGTATTAGGTATGTTGTGCAACTAAATTTTCGGTCTGACCTGTGGGCCTCCAGGCGACCGAGGGGAGTGCTGGCTCCCTCCTTCCTGGTACCATCATGATAAGGGCATACAATAAGTCCCTCCTGTTAGCCTTGCGGCAGGTTCCGTCCACCAAGCAACGGAACATCCTGGGCCGTGGTCCCGGGTATGCACGGGACCCACTGTAAACATAGTTCGTTGATACCCCCGCTGGTTTCCAATAACAACCTTGCTTTACTCGGATATGGATCTATGTGTGCTGGGACGCTAGTTCACATAGCTAGATATCAGGGTAAGACGAGTATAATAATAATAACAATAATAAGACGCTAATTGTGGGTGTTGTATGCGCTTGGATTACAGGCGTCATGAGATAAAGGTATATAGATGAGGGTTTCCTTGTTT
Source organism: Agave tequilana (assembly GCA_038442645.1). Taxonomy (NCBI): domain Eukaryota; kingdom Viridiplantae; phylum Streptophyta; class Magnoliopsida; order Asparagales; family Asparagaceae; genus Agave; species Agave tequilana. The sequence continues at coordinate 114,305 of JAVJIF010006279.1, read as the reverse complement.
GGATTATTCCCTCGAGGTACTAGTCTCATGAGGCCGTAGCTTAAGCTTATATAATGCCCTTTCATTTTTAACATGTTGCGCTTCTTCTACTTGCTGGCTGATTTCTCATGATATTGTACCATCTTTCATGTTCATGTTTCTGTTGCCACTCGGCTGTTACCTGCTCTACTTGTTGGGAGGTCCTGACTCCCTTGAATTTGTATGTTCAGGTTCCGAACCTTGGATCGAGGTGGAGCCTTCTGTGGAGGACCAGGCTTTCCTTTCCGAGCAGGCTGATTAGTCTCGGTTGCTGTCATCCCAGACTTTCCTTTTGGCTCGCGGGACCTTTCTTCAGCTCGTGAGCATCTTTGTAATTATCTTGTAAATCGTACTTTTGAGTTTGGCTGTGATATATGATGCATGCGATATGTAAATATATGTCACATTCTGTGATAACCTTGTACCTTGTACTTCTTATGTTGGCATATGAAAGGACGCTACGCTTTGTCGTACTCTGATTCTTGTTTGTACTGATGCTTAGCGTATATACGTAAGGGTATTTCTGACCTGCGTATGTACGTCGCAGTGACGTCCCCGTAGCCTTGGAATCGGGGCGTTACAGGTTGGTATCAGAGCCTAGGCTCTCACACCTATAGTACAATCAAGCAGCAAATTAATGTAATTTGCCATTGCCAACTACAATGTACAAGTTATCTTGTCCTTCTTGATTCCTTTCCTTGTGTCCTAAAATCCTTTCATCTTTCCAGTTTCCAGTCTCCTTTTTACCAACATAAGTATGGATAGAAGGACGAGTCGTAACAATGCCGGACAAGCATCGAATGGACCCGCGGGGGAGAATGTTGAGATTCTGAGGGTTATCCAGACTATGATGGAAAATCAGCAACAGCAGACGGAATTCCTTCGGCAAGAGTTAGTAACTCCCAAGGAACAAAGGCCGGGGAATGTATCAGACTTCAGGCGGTTACAACCGGCGATATTCAGGGGAGAAGAGAAACCACTAGATGCTGAGCAATGGCTGATTGACACCACAGATCTGTTGAACGCAGCCCGGGTCCCAAAAGAAAATCAAGTGGAGGTCGCCAAGATTCAGCTAAAGGATGTAGCCAGGACCTGGTGGCTAGCTGAAGAAGCGAGATTGGAGAAACCTGTCTCGTGGGACCAGTTCTCCCAAAGCTTCTATAGTAGATTTTTCCCTGCCACCGCCCAGAAAGAAATGGAAGAACAGTTCATCCGACTTCAGCAGTGGAACCGGTCTGTGGATGAGTATGCCGCTGAGTTCTTGAGGCTGAGCCGCTTCGCTCCATATATGGTAGCTGATGAAGAGAAGCGAGCGAGTAGATTCCAACAGGGTTTGCGAATGGACATTCAGATCCTCTTGATGCCCCAGCAGCTGAAAACGTATTCCCAAGTCCTCACCATAGCTCGGGAAGTTGAGCGAGGACTGGAGAAAGGGAAGACTAACATGATGGGGAACCAGGCCATGAAAAGGCCATTTCCACAAGCAGGGAGAGGAGGTCCATATAGAGCGGCGAGGGTTCCGCCAATGAGACGACCATTTCGGCGAGCCCCCTTCCAGACAACCCAACCATTCCCCGTTTGTAACTATTGCCAGAAACCGGGTCACACTCAGCAGAATTGCCGAAGGGCAAATGGGTTATGCCTGGCATGTGGTTCCCGTGATCATTCAGTAGAAGTCTGCCCCCACAAGAGAATGGGAATAGCCAACCAAGTACTACCAGCACTTCCAGGACCAGATGGACAGAGGAACCAGGGACCTATGGTTAGGAGAGCTCTTCCCCCTCCCCCACAGCAAGTAAACCGCCCAGTCCAGAGGGGAGTTAGAGCTGCAGCAGGTCGTGGAAGAGGACGAGCTTACAACCTGACAGCGGAAGAGGCCGAGACTTCTGGAGAAGTGGTAACAGGTAAGATCAGGGTACACTCGAAACCTGTTCTTGCCCTCTTTGATTCGGGTGCATCTCATTGTTACATATCTGATCGTTTTGTTGACTTGCATTATATACCTGTTAGAACTTTAGACCACCAATGGGAGATTAGTACAGGGAATGGAGTAGTCATAACTACTAAGGTTTGTATTGATTGCCCTGTAGAGCTCTGTAACAGAACCTTGGCCATAGATATGCTCGTACTAGATACTAGAGGGTACGACATAATCTTAGGCATGACATGGCTCAGCAGATACCATGCGGTCATTGATTGCCGAAACAAGAAAGTCATTTTCAGAATACCGCTTCAGCCTGAGTTCCAATTTGAGGGAGAACGCAAACCTGCCAAAGGAAAAACACAGATGACTACGGCCGAGATCCAGAAAAAGAAAGTACCAGTTTGGGATGAGTTCCCGGAAGTGTTTACCGAAATCTCAGGACTTCCACCTGATAGGACAGTTGAGTTCTCCATTGATACTCTTCCAGGTACAGTTCCGATATCCAAGGCTCCATACAGAATGGCACCCGCTGAGTTGGAGATTCTCAAAAAGCAGCTGCAAGAATAATTAGACAAAGGATTAATTAGGCCAAGTGCTTCACCATGGGGAGCACCAGTGCTCTTGGCAAACAAAAAGGACGGTGGTAAACGGTTATGCATAGACTATAGAGAATTGAACAAGGTTACAATCAAGAACAAGTATCCCTTACCAAGAATTGATGATCTGTTTGATCAGCTTCATGGGGCCCGAGTATTTTCAAAGTTGGATTTGCAATCAGGATATCACCAGCTAAGGGTAAGAAAGAAGACATTCCAAAGACAGCATTCAGGACTCGTTATGGCCATTATGAATTTCTAGTTATGCCTTTCGGAGTCACCAATGCCCCTGCAGTTTTCATGGATTTGATGAACAGAGTGTTCTCATCGTACTTGGATCAATTTGTAGTAGTGTTTATAGATGACATCTTGATCTACTCGAAGAACGACAGAGAGCATGCAGAACACTTGAGGATAGTGTTACAGACTCTCCAACAGGAACAACTTCATGCTAAGCAAAGCAAGTGCGAGTTCTGGTTGAACCGTATGACCTTCCTTGGGCACATAATTTCAGAAGAAGGAATTTCAGTAGACCCCAGTAAAATTCAGGCAGTAAAGGACTGGCCAATTCCAAGGACAGTAACAGAAATTAAGAGTTTTATTGGATTGGCCGGATATTACAGGCGCTTTGTCCAAGATTTTTCTAAAATTGCAGCCCCGTTAACGAAGCTCACCCGGAAAGGAGAAAAATATATATGGACCGAGGAATGTGCTGCAGCATTTGAGCAATTAAAGGAAAGACTCATTACAGCTCCAATTTTGAGGACTCCCTCAGGAAGAGGAGGGATGGTTATATACAGTGATGCATCCGGAAAAGGCCTAGGGTGTGTATTAATGCAGCATGGTCATGTCATAGCTTATGCATCCAGGCAACTGAAACCACATGAGAGGAATTACCCAACTCATGACTTAGAGCTGGCGGCAGTAATATTCGCACTGAAAATCTGGAGACATTATCTTCTGGGAGATAAGGTGCTAATCTACACTGATCACAAAAGTCTTAAGTATATTTTCACACAGAAAGAATTGAATATGAGGCAGAGACGGTGGCTTGAATTAATGACAGACTATGATATCGACTTACAGTATCATCCGGGCAAAGTTAATACAGTACCAGATGCATTGAGCAGGAAGCCAGAGAATAAAATGCTAGTACTACTTACGCATCAGAAGGAGTTAATTCGGGACATCATGAAACTGGACCTGATGATAGTACAAGGAGTCGATAGGACAGGACAGTTGATGACCTTTCAGATCCAGTCAACCTTGATGGATGAGATTAAAGAAGCTCAAAAAGAAGACCCCAGATTTCAGAAATTCAGAGCTCAAATAGAGGCTGGATTGAGGACGGATATCCGCATTCATTCGGATAATGCACTATATTTTGGTAACAGAATTTGTGTCCCCCAAGGAGAAGTCCGACAGAAAATTTTGGCTGAGGCACATAGTTCGGCCTATTCCATTCACCCGGGAGGAACTAAAATGTATCGGGACTTGAAGCAGAAATTTTGGTGGAATGCCATGAAGAGGGAGATAGCCCAGTATGTGGCCAAGTGCTTAGTTTGCCAGCAAATAAAGGCAGAACACCAAAGAACAGCTGGACTTCTACAGCCGTTGCCGATACCCGAATGGAAGTGGGAACACATCACCATGGACTTTGTTACGGCTCTACCTCGTAGTCCTAAGGGTAACAATGCAGTATGGGTGATCGTTGACCGCCTCACAAAAGCAGCTCACTTTCTACCTTTCAGAGTAGGTCAGTCAACAGAAGTTCTTGCAGATAAGTACATGAAAGAAATTGTTCGTCTACATGGAATTCCAGTTAGCATCGTGTCAGATAGAGACACAAGATTCCGATCACATTTCTGGGAAAGTCTCCAAGAAAGTTTAGGGACTCGTCTGGAATTCAGTACTTCATATCACCCCCAGACAGACGGACAATCGGAACGGACCATTCAAATTCTTGAAGACATGTTACGAGCCTGCATGATAGAATTTAAAGGGTCATGGGAGGACTGTATTCATTTGGTGGAGTTCTCTTATAATAACAGCTATCAGGCTAGTATCAGAATGGCACCATTTGAGGCATTGTATGGCAGAAAATGCAGGTCGCCGATATGTTGGGATGAAGTCGGCGAAAGGAGACTTATGGGACCAGACATTCTAGTTCAGACAACAGATAAAGTCCGAATTATCAGAGATCACCTCCGGGCAGCTCAGAGCCGACAAAAGAATTGGGCAGACACAAATAGAAGACCATTAGAATTCAGAACAGGTGACCATGTATTTTTGAAGATATCACCCACCAAAGGGGTAATCCGATTCGGTACTCGTGGAAAACTCAGTCCCAGGTACATCGGCCCATTCGAAATTTTGGATCGCGTGGGAGAGGTGGCTTATCGATTGGCACTACCGCCATCTTTGGAAGGAGTACACAATGTATTCCATGTATCACAGTTAAGGAAGTATGTCAAGGATGAGAGTCACATTCTGGATCACTCCGAACTGGAACTACAGCCTGATCTGTCTTACGAAGAACAACCGATGGCCATCCTGGACAAAAGTGTTAAGACTCTGAAGAATAAGGCAATACCACTAGTATTGGTTTCTTGGAATAGGCACGCACCAGGAGAGGCTACATGGGAACGGGAGGACGTTATTCGTGAGCGTTACCCTCAACTATTTTCAACTTAGTTGGTAAAACCCTTTCTTCCTATTCTTCTCTACCGTCATCTTCCCCTTCCTGAAATTTCGAGGACGAAATTTTTTGTAAGGTGGATAGATTGTAACACCCCATTCCCAGTATACGTGCACAGTTACGTATTCTGATTTTTGAGCATATTATTATTATATTTATTTTCTACTATCCTTACTCATATAGCAGTACTGCATGATTTGACCTGTTCGGTATCCAGATTTGACTGATTTTAGTTTCAAATATTATCTTCTAATAATCTAGATTTTTCATGATTTTCTGGAATTTTTCGGAATTTAATTATAAATCTTCAAAACCGGTGTCGGCCAGTATCATTGGTTGATTCCAGGAATTTTAATTTGCAATTGGAATCAAAATTCTGGATTCCGCTTTCACATTCCTTCTTAAAATTATATTTTCTTCCTTCAGGCATTTTCTGGGATTTTTCTGATTTTATCAAAAATTCAGCCTACCCGGTGTAGACACCGTTCTCAGTATATTCCAGGATTTTTATTTTAAAACTGAGATAGAATTTCTGAAAATCGATTTCACCAAAAGTCATTTTATAATATTTATGATTTTTGAGAATTTTTGGGTAGCTTTCTGAGTCGCTTCAATTTTTGGGCATTTCTGGAGTTTTCGGTATTTTCCCAGATACCGAGAATTATCCAAGTATTCCACTTTTCTCTTTTTACCGTATTTCTCTCTCCTTCCTCAAACGCGAGATTTCACCAGCTGGATCCATCATTAAATGCAGCCATCCTCTCCATGTTGCATTTAAAGCTTATGGGCCAATCAAACACTAGTCAAATCACCCATACCTCTTTGACTTTCCTGTAAATACAATCTTGGTTTTCTTGGACGCAGGGTTGTTTACTGCGTCCAGCAGCAGCTAGACGCAGCCTTGAGTGGTGGGACGCGGCCAATTTAGCATGAAACGCAAGTTTCATTGAGTGAATGGCAAACTTGTTATAATCTTAACTTACCCTTTATATATAACTCCCCCACTCCTTCTCTCTCTTCACTTTTTCATTTCTTCTTCCTTCTCCACTTCCTGAGAACGTCCACAGCAGCAAGAAACAGCCCTTTGGCTGGCCATTCTCACCCTTCCACCCTCCATACACCACCATCTCTTCCACCATTCCATCCACCAATCTCCCCTCCAAATACTCCTCCATTCCAACTACAACAACAAACCAAAACATCATCTCCATCACCATCTTCTTCCTCTTCTTCACCACCAAAGAACCCATTTTTCCACCAAAACTTCACCACCATCTCCACCACCACCTGCACCACCGTAGCCTCCACCGAGCATACCATCCTTGCCTCCTCGTCAACCTCTTTCCGGCGGACTATAGTTTCATTCCCCGTCACGCCGTTTGCAAAATCTCGTTTTGCCATATTGAACTGGACTAGCACCATCAACCTCTTCCTTTTGTGGAGACCGGCCACTCCTTTTGGTTTGGGGCCGTGTTCTTCTCGGTTGACAGGACTCTAGGCCGGTGCCCTCCTTTTGGTTTGGGACCGAGCTTCATCACCGTAGATTTCCCGGTAATCGTTCACGATTATTCGGTGATCGTTTTGGTGATTGACTTGGCAAGGGATCATCTTCTTCACTTGGCACTCTTGCTGGACATTGGACGCGTTCTAGGCGAGTAATTCTACTCGCCAAGACTTGGACATTAATTCTATACTTGTAATAATATCAAACTCAGCCCTCAAATATCAGGATCTGTTCTCTGTTCTGCACCCATATTAGTCGACTTGGCCAGCCCATTAGTCGACTAGCTCTCTTGCAAACGCAGCCTTGTTATTCTGGAACGCACCCTATTAGTCGACTAATTATTATCCCTAGTCGACTAACTTTCCTGAGACGCGATTCTTGAAAACGCAGCTCTGGGAAACGCGGCTCTTGGAAACGCGACCTTGAGAGACGCGCTCTTTCTTGAAACGCGGTCTACTCTTTCATCCCCTTACTGGCCAACTCCTTCTGGTGAGACGCGGACTTGTGAAACGCGGATTCATGAGACGCGGACCTGTGAAACGCGACTTCGTGAGACGCCGTTTTGCGAAACGCAGCAGACTAGTCGACTATCCCAATACTCTAGTCGACTATCCCAATACTCTAGTCGACTAACCCTTTTTCTGAAAACGCTGATCTCCTGAAACGCCACCTTACTAGTCGACTTGCCTTTTCCTATAGTCGACTAACTCCCCCATTAGTCGACTAATCACCTTCCTTAGTCGACTAATCTTGACTGAATCACTTTGATTAACTATTTTCTTGGGAATAAGTCTTATACTTGGAACATGCATTATATATATTGTTATTTCATGACTTGTTACTTGATGAATATCACCTCTTATCATGCTATCCATTAACACGAGGCATGATACACCTGACTCCTATAATTATCACTGTAACGGGAATGATGACCGGACTTCATGATTTACCAACTTGATTACATGATAGTACGAACCAGTACTCCTGATATACCTGTATTCCTGACATGTTCCTGCTCATTCCCGAAATTTGATAATTACCTAATATTCATAAAATAAGACAACTTGCATTGGGTCGGGGAAACATGCGGCTGTCAATATGTGTTCGTGTTTACAGTGGTATTAGGTATGTTGTGCAACTAAATTTTCGGTCTGACCTGTGGGCCTCCAGGCGACCGAGGGGAGTGCTGGCTCCCTCCTTCCTGGTACCATCATGATAAGGGCATACAATAAGTCCCTCCTGTTAGCCTTGCGGCAGGTTCCGTCCACCAAGCAACGGAACATCCTGGGCCGTGGTCCCGGGTATGCACGGGACCCACTGTAAACATAGTTCGTTGATACCCCCGCTGGTTTCCAATAACAACCTTGCTTTACTCGGATATGGATCTATGTGTGCTGGGACGCTAGTTCACATAGCTAGATATCAGGGTAAGACGAGTATAATAATAATAACAATAATAAGACGCTAATTGTGGGTGTTGTATGCGCTTGGATTACAGGCGTCATGAGATAAAGGTATATAGATGAGGGTTTCCTTGTTTGGATTATTCCCTCGAGGTACTAGTCTCATGAGGCCGTAGCTTAAGCTTATATAATGCCCTTTCATTTTTAACATGTTGCGCTTCTTCTACTTGCTGGCTGATTTCTCATGATATTGTACCATCTTTCATGTTCATGTTTCTGTTGCCACTCGGCTGTTACCTGCTCTACTTGTTGGGAGGTCCTGACTCCCTTGAATTTGTATATTCAGGTTCCGAACCTTGGATCGAGGTGGAGCCTTCTGTGGAGGACCAGGCTTTCCTTTCCGAGCAGGCTGATTAGTCTCGGTTGCTGTCATCCCAGACTTTCCTTTTGGCTCGCGGGACCTTTCTTCAGCTCGTGAGCATCTTTGTAATTATCTTGTAAATCGTACTTTTGAGTTTGGCTGTGATATATGATGCATACGATATGTAAATATATGTCACATTCTGTGATAACCTTGTACCTTGTACTTCTTATGTTGGCATATGAAAGGACGCTACGCTTTGTCGTACTCTGATTCTTGTTTGTACTGATGCTTAGCGTATATACGTAAGGGTATTTCTGACCTGCGTATGTACGTCGCAGTGACGTCCCCGTAGCCTTGGAATCGGGGCGTTACACTTTAGGTTAATGGGTACCAACCCAATAGATTTATAGGGTTCGGGTTCACACCTGAACCCAACAACAAACAACAGCGGCAGCGGCAGCGCTTGTTGCCGCTGCTGTGGTGCTGTGGCCTGCCAGCTCAGCTGGCCAACGACGATGGCGGCCCGTCAGCAATGGTCACAGAGAGAGTGAGAGAGAGAGAGAGAGAGGAGAATAAGAAGAGGAGAATATGAAAGAGAAGAACTGGTAAAAGAAAAGAAAGAAAAGAAGAAGAAGAACAGGGGTAGAAGAGGAAGAATAAGAAGAAGAAGGAAAAGAAGAAGAAGGGAAGAGGGGGTGGCGCCTGGTCAGAAGGCGCGGTGGCCCGCGTCTGGCCGCGGGTCAGGCCCCCCACCGGGCTTGAACAGAATGAACAGAGAGAGGGGGAAAGAGACAGGAGCTTGTGAGAGAGAGAGAGAGGTAGAGAGGGGAGAAATTGAGAGAGAGAGAGAGAGAGAGTGCGGGAGAGAGGTTAAGGGAAAAGAGAGAGAAAAGGCGGTGGAGATGGGTAAGTCGGTGGGAAGGTGGTTGGGAGAAGATTGGAGAAGACGAAAGAAGAAAAAGAAATAGAAAAAGAAATTTAATATTATTTTAAGAGGGTCAAATTTTGACTTGTTCGGAACAGTTCTCAAAAATTACATAAAATAGAGAATATTATTTTGAGACATAAAATGAGAACGATTTGAAGAAATTTAATCTGGTTTGTAAATTAAAAATCCTGGAAGGTTTCGTCGGTACTGGACGACACCGATTTGGCCGGATTTTGGAGAAATGAAGGAAAATCCCCAAAAATACCCTAATATAATATGAAATCAAATTCTTAAAATGTAACTCCATTTGTGAATTAAAAATCGTAGAGCCGATTACCGGTATTGATCGACACCGACTATAGAGATTTTCCAAAATAATTCAGAAAATTTTCAGAAAAACCTGAAAAATCTAAAATATTGGAAAATAATATCTGAAACTGAAATCGGCTCAATCTGACTATCAGAAAGGTCCAATCAACTTTAAACATCGTATCGAGTGCTCATACTGTGATACGTATATCAGGGAGCTGGGGGTTACAAAAACTAACCTCCCGCTAAATTTATTTTAAAAAACTGTCCTCTGTCAGGCCACGTGGGCATTAGCATTGGGTCGTTCCACGCCGCTAGCGTGGCGGGTTTCGATCGCTAGCAGTTGTCATTTTTTTTGGTCCGGGATTGACAATCCTGAACCAATATTTTTTTTAGCTTTATTTTCTTGGTCCGGGATTGGCAACCCCGGACCAAGAATGAGAGTTTTTTTAGCCAAAGTTTGGTCCGGGGTCAGTAAGCCCGGACCAAGAGTCCAACTATGGACCAAGGTTTGGAAGCACAAAAAAGTTTCCTTCTTAAATTTTATTCCTATTTAATAAAAAATACTAAATAATATTTCAAAGCCATATCACAACTATATAACTCACAAATTTGAACAAATAATTCAGTAATACATATTACAACTTCACAATATAACAATATCACTAATGTTGGTCCGAAGGCCCATCACTCTAGTTTTGATGATGATCAACTCATGTAGTTATAGTACAAATGATCTTGTGTTTAATTAGTGACAGATTTATGATCAAGATCTTAGTAGGTGCATAGCTTCAACAAAGAATTTAAAGTCAAGTTTTGAAGCTAGCACGGTTGATCAAAGAGCCATTGGATCGTGTTTGGACCAAGTCAAGAAGATGAGAAGGCTTCAAGTGAAGACTTTAAGAAGATGAAGACTTGTGTCTAGGTTTGTTTTTAGAAGATTTTATTTTTAGATAAAATGTAAAGGATAGAGTAGTTGGTGGATTGCTCAAGTACATATACACACACACTCTTGATAGATATGTTTTCATAAAAGAATTTTACTTTTAGAAAAAGACTTTTCATTTTGAAAAATATCGTTTTGGTTAAAACATATAACTTTGGTTTTAGGTGTTTCTCATATACATGTCTTTTAACCAAAATCATATTTAGAGCTTAATGTCAAAAACATAGATATTTCACCATGTTTGTGTAGTGGATCATATCCATACACTCTATGCTTCAAATGAGTTTAAATATCTTGTTTTTGCATTTGGTGAAGTTTTGGAAAAACAAGTTTTGGAAAAATCAAGTTTGGAAAAATACAGTTTTCAATTGAGCCAATTTTTCCATATTACCAAAATGGTCCAAATCATTTGTAACATGCCTTGATTTTATGCAAGCATGTTTAATTGTAAGATCACCTAGAGGGGGGGTGAATAGGTGATGGCTAATCTAATGGTCACTTATGAACAAATAATGCGGAATTAAAACTAAGATGACCAAATTAAACTTCTTTTAATTAAACACTTATGTATAACACAAGAGTGTTGCCGAATTCCCCTTGCGAGGCTCTGGACAAACTCCTCTAGATTCCCCTTGAATGGGTTGAGGTGCCGCGTTGGCTCTCTTGGTTGAATACAAGTGTTAGCAACAATCCCACGCAAGTATATATATCAAATATGCACAAGGGTATATCAAGCATGTAAAGTAAATACAATGTAAGTAATGCAAGATATAATAGAGACAAAAAGAGTAAGAGAGCAAGAGTGAGCAATCGCAAACACAAAGGGTTTGTTTCGAGGTTCGAGCACACTTGCTCTACATCCCCGCCTTCGACACACGAAGGATTTTCACTATGCACGATCCAACCGGATCTCTCCTTGGTGCCGCAACACCTACAAGCCCTCGGACTCCCAAAGTCCCTTACACACCACAAGCCCACCGGCTCGTCGAGGCCGCACCTCAAGCTACAAGTCCTCACTAGGACCCAACAACACCAAGTCCTCACTAGGACCCTCAATCAAACCGCGAACACAACCGTCCGCCTTCTCAAAGAACAAGAAATGATCTCTTGGTGATCTAAACACTTGATCACCAATTACAAACTCTCACTACAACTCTCCTATAGGATAGATATGACAATGGATGCTCAAGTGTAGTGTGAGAAATCAAGGAAAAGAACTATGGTGAAAAACTCAAGAAATCACTTTTATCACTCTTGATAAATTCTTCCTATTTGATTGGAAGTATTTGCTCTCAAATATGTGGAGAAAACTTTCTGAAAAGAATGGGAAAAACTGGACAAAAGCTCTCCTAAAATCTTGGCTCAAAACAATGACAAAACCCCCTTTTATAGAGGTCAGAAAAATCTGACCGTTGGGTCTGTCAGAGCTGCCGGTCGACCGCCCGGTCGACCGGTAACGGTCAAAAATCTGACCGTTACAGCCTCCGGTCGACTGGCCCGGTCGACCGAGAAGAACAGAGAGCACTGCTCTCAGTTCCGGTCGACCGGCCCGGTCGACCGCACAAAACTGCCAGACGTGCACAGTTTTGTGCACGTCGGTCGACCGGCCCGGTCGACCGACCTCTGTGCAATGGGTTAACTTGGAGCACAGTTTTGAGGTCTAAAACGTTCTAATTTGGGAATAAGTATATAGGATGAATTTGTAGATATTGAAGTCTTCTTTCTAATGCAACTTAAATCAAATCAATATCAATTCGGAATTGAAAGTTATCAATAAAATACTAAAAGGTATCAAATCAGAAACTGAAAACTGTTTTTCAGACTTCAACCCAATATTTGACATTTTTAACATTTAAATCAGAAAATGATTATTGAATATTAAATGTAGCTCTGAAAGTCATCTTTAAAATGCAATATAAATCATGTTAATTGAATATAGGAATCAAAAGTTATGACTAGAAAACTAAAAGTGTGTCGAGCAGATCAGCAGGACGGACGAGAGTTCTAAAAAGGTTTTGGTTAAAAATACATGTATATTTGAAACACCAAAAATCAAAACGGTATTTTTCTAGAACTAAAAATCTTTTATGAAAACACATAAATCAAGAGTGTGTGTGTGATATGAACTTGAGCAATCCACCAACTATCTATCCTTTACATTTTAACTAAAACAAAAACAAAATCTTATACCTAGACACAAGTCTTCATCTTCTTGAAGTCTTCACTTGAAGGCTTCTCATCTTCTTGACTTGGTCCAAGCTTGATCCAAAGCTCCTTGGATCACCCCGTGCTAGCTCCAAATCTTGACATTTAATCCTTTGTTGAGCTATGCACCTACTAAGATCTTGATAATGAATCTGTCACTAATTAAACACAAGATCATTAGTAATCATAACTTCATGAGTTGATCATCATCAAAACTAGGGTGATAGGCCTTTGGGCCAACAGTTTGTTTATTAAAGTATATTGGTAAAACTATTTTTGTAGATTTTCTATGATTTTATGGGATTTTATGTGAACCAAAAAGACCAAGTTTTTAATCCCTAAAGTTTTCTGTTCTGGCTTAAGCCGGTCGACTGGGCGGTCGACCGACGTGCACAGACGTGCACGCCAGTTCTGGCAGGATGGCCGACCGACCGACCCGGTCGACCGTCCAGAGAGCTCTGCTCTCTGGAAAGCCCCGGCCGACCGGACGGCCGACCGGACAGAGAGACTTGCTCTCTGTATCCTGGCTCGGTCGACCGACCGGTCGACCGAAGGCACAACGGTCTGAAATATGACCGTTGGCCGGTCGACCGGGCGGTCGACCGACAGGCCTGACAGACCCCACGGTTAGTTTTTCTAGCCCTATAAATTTGGGGGTTTGGGCATTGTTTTTCTCCAAGATTTTCAAGTGGGTTTTCATCAGTTTTTCTTAAACCATTTAGAGGTTTTCCTCCACTTGATTAAGAGCCAATACTTCCAATTAAAAAGGAGAGTTTATCAAGAGTGTTTAAAAGTATTTCTTTGAGTTTTCCTCCACACATTCTCATCCTTGTTTTTCTCACAAACACTTGAGCAACCCATTGACATATTCATTCTATAGGAGTGTTTTTGTTAGAGGATTTTAGGTGATCAAGAGTTGTGATCACCAAAGTTCTACTTTGTTTCTTTGAGGAGGCGGACGGTTGTGTTCGCATTGTTTCGGGTCCTAGTGGGGACTCGGTGTTTTCAAGTTCGAGTGCGAACTTCCTTGTTTGAGGTGCGGCCTCGGCGAGCCGGTGGGCTTGCGGTGTGTACGGGCTAGGGAGTCCGAGAGTTGTAGGTGTTGCGGCACCGAGTGATCCAGTGGGATCGATTATAGTGAAAATCCTTCGTGTGTCGAAGGCGGGGATGTAGAGCAAGTGTGCTTGAACCTCGAAACAAATCCCTTGTGTTTGTGATTGCTCTCTCTCTCTCTCTTTGTCTATAGTTTATATCTTGCATGCTATTATTGTCCTTACACTTATATGCTTGATATATTGTGTGCTCATATTGATATACATGCTTGGGTTGTTTGCTAACACTTGTATTTAACCAAGAGAGCCAACGCGGCACCTCAACCCTTATCAAGGGAATCTAGAGGAGTTAGTTCAGAGCCCTTCACGGGGAATTCGGCTACACTCTTGTGTTATACGTGATGTTTAGTTTAAATAGTTTGTTTAGGTCATAATAGTTTTTACTTCCGCATTATTTGGCATTTAGTGACCTTTAGATTAGCCATCACCTATTCACCCCCCCTAGGTGATCCTACAACTAACTCATTTTCTAAATATTACTTAAATTTCACCAAATGATACACATCTAAGTTATAAAACTCATATTAAACCATCAAATAGTTCAACAACACATCACACATTCATATTATCTTAACATACAACAATACCAGTTGTATCACAATATCATAATGTCAAGTATCATATATCAATATTAAAAGTCATATAAAATCCCAATACAAACAAGTTAATGCACGTGAAAAACGACCACGCCCTCATCCTCGCTCACGTGCAGGGACAGTCTTGAAATGTGGCTGCGTATGCTATTGGGATGGTCCGGCCTCATCATCAGCTCCTTGACGCCGTTGATACCTCCTAACAGGTGGTTGGGATGGTCCGGCCTCATCATCAGCTCCTTGACGCCGTTGATACCTCCTAACAGGTGGTTGGGATGGTCCATGTTTGTCATGTCCAAGGTCCTCATCATTATCTCAACATCGTGTTCATCATCTAGCACGAGCTGAAAAGGTCTCGACTCATCCTGTACTGCCTTGCGCTCCGTATCTAGCGGCTGCCGCACGCGTCGTGTATAAACTATATGGTGGTTTGACGTGATGGACGTGTAAATCAGTGCCTTCTTAACATCTCCTTGATGAAATTGGACATCCTCTGCAGTATTGAGATCCTCCAAGTCTCTTCCATCAAAGACTCATCTACCATGTTCCCTACATAAATCAATCCATCAACCTATATCATAAATTTTAATATAATCATATCAACATGTTAATGACTGCCGAAAAAATAGAGATAAGTTAAAGTTAGAAAGATGTTATTTGAATGTTGGTGGTGTCTCTGTCTTTCGCAATTTATCCACGTTAGGAAGGGCTATATGGGTCGAATCCACAGGGAGGAATGTGATAGAAGCTTTTCGGTATCTTCTTAATGACTAAATCGGTTAAGTATTCTTCTAAGAAAAATAACTATATGTTAAGTGTTAGAAGTATAAAGAAGAATATGAAATTTGGTGATAAAATAGAGTTTAGAAAAGAATTAAAAAAATATGGCTTACTAATCATCTACCACCGCTAACTTACTAAATTATGAAAGAATTTACTTCACTTTAAATCATAAAAATTAGACTTTAGAGTTGTCTTCAATTCAAGTAAGATATATAAGATAAAAACTAAACACTAATTGAAATATCACTAACCAACACTTAACATTAAACTATCAAAGTCTTCTAAGCTTAGAATAACAAGAATAATCAAGATTCAACATTAAACTATCAAAGCAATCTAAGTATAAAATAAGAAAAATCATTAGAAAGTATTAACATATATGAATTTAACTAGTCATCGTCATGTGCCTTTAAGAACTTTAACTAATCCAAGGGTGAAGCATGCATATGATCCAATCGGTTTATTCTAACACAAAACTAGAAGCAGTGGTGTAAGAGACTTGTAAACCATGAAAAAGATTAGCTACTCATGATGAAAATTAAAAAAAGCATGATAGATAAGAAAGTAAGTAAATAAAACAAGTAAATACTGATAAATTAGAAAAAATCTTATTATTGATGTTGTCACCTTTAATTACAAAAGAGTCTCCTTTTTCTTTACAAAGCTTGAACTAGAAGTAGAATTATAACTAGAATCTAAAAATTACAAAAGAAATTTGGAGAAGAGAGTAAAAGAAAAATTCTAAGCCATGATGTCTGATGTGGAGATGCTTGATTATGAGAGATTTCAGCTTTTAAATATGACTCAAAGCTAATCACAATAGGATACAAATTTGAATGTTTTCTAATTCAATAGGAAATTCAGTCCTGCAACAAATTGGCGTGTTGATTATTAAATATGACTCATCGGACGGTTGAATTGGACAGAGTGATAAATATAAGAATTGTATACCTTCAAGTCCTCTTTCTATAGCATTTTGAATCATCGGATTTGGATATCTATAGCAAAAGGTATGATCTGAATACTATAAGTTTTACAGTCTGAATCCGAGTCTGAATTGATTTTTGAACTCCATTTAATTTAAATTATCCTCATTATCACTACTAAGATCAGATTTATTCCATCCATCTTCTAAAAGTATATCTTCTGGTTTTGAATTTAAATTTTGAAGATGATGATATATCCTTTCCTCCTCTTGATTTCAAATTGATTTAAATTGAAATCCAAATTTAGATAGGATTAGAAATAAAATAAAAGCTTCTTATATGCATATCTCCTCATTAAAGTAACTGCACACCATAATCAAAAAGGTTAAATAGCAATGTTAAATAAAAAATAATTAAAGATAAATGTGTAAATTTGACAATAATAATGCAAAATTGAGATGCAATCACATCTCACGCCTATCTTTTGATCCTCCTCGAACAAAACTAAAAAAATAAAATTAATCTATCCTAACTTACTTCTGTAGAAATTATGATTGCACTTAACACGTGTAACAGGCCGTTAAACCTCTAAGTTATCCTAGAGGACGAGTGTTATCGCGTAAGGGTTTTTAGTGAATTACATCCACAAAATTCATAAAGAAGGAAAAATAAAATGTTAGTATTTTTGAAATTTATTTTTGAAAGAGACGAATATATGAAATTATTTTTTTAGGAAATCAAGTAATCTATTAGTCTTACGATTATCAAATTATTCATTCTTATATTTAATCTCAATGTAAAAATTTTATTATCAATTTAGGTTAGGATTAAAACTGAATTTCTCACTTAGTCTATTATTTTACCCTAAGTCATATGCACATTTGTGATCGTTAATTTTTTTTGACTGAGGATTCTTTGACTTCAACTCTTATGTCTTGTATATTAATATATATAATTTTTTGTTTTGCAGAAGTTCAAAGTATTACCACTTCGTTACTCTTTAAGCACTTCTTTTTTCCTTTTTAATTTGTATAACACATCTAATTTTTTTTTTGTGTAAGTATCAAGCCTTCTTGAGGCTCTAATACCTGACTAATTGATTATTAGATGCGTTAATACACATAATATACTTATATATTTTTTCTTTTTTTTCTTTTTTTCTCAAACTTACCTAACTATCTTTCGCATAAGTACCAAGGCTTTCTTAAGTCTAAGCACCTAGCTAATCAATAATTAGATTTGTTTATTTTTACATTTTTTTCTCAGACACAAGGGTCTTTGTTTTGAATCTCAAGTGTGTAAGTGTATAAAGCATGCATATTTCTTCAAGTTAAAATATCAAGATTAAATTACTTTTTCAATTTTTTCTCCTAAGCCTAAAAATCAAACAAATAATCTTATTCTGATCAAGTATTAAGAAATTCTAATGATTTTCCTTTTCCTTAAAATTAACTTAATTACTTACAAAAATAAATTAAAGTATTATTTTCTTTTTCAAAAAGTTTTTAAAATAAATAATTTGAATTTTTTTTATTAATATCTATCTATGTTAGTATATCTAACTATGTTATTATGTTAGTAAACCCTCCCCACACCTATCTCATCTATTGTTCACAATGTATGAATGAAATGCATTAAATAAAATGTAAAAGAGGTACACCTATAAATCTGTCTAGGTCTATTTCCTATAGCTCGTTTTTCATCATTCCAATGTGTCCTCTTTAGTGATGAAATTAGAGGTCAATATTTTTGTCATTTTAGTTCTCATCCGCTCTGACTTGTTCATCACTTTTCTCTTCTTCCTTCTCTTTTTCTCTTCACTACTCTTTACAAACTCATCCTCGTTATCGAACAATAGTATTGGTGCAACATGAATACCTAAAAATATAAGCTCATTCTCATACATCTCCTCAAAACTTAAATTAACTATATCTTTTGGAGGTATGTAACTAACCAAGGCATCCCTAATCGAATCATCCAAACAGTTAAGTTCATCTTCAAAAAGATTTTCAAAACATTGGTTAATTTCAGGTTCTTGATAATTGCACCCAATTATAGGTTAGGATGTAAAAGATGATAGAGTGGGGTGGGGATTATCATGATAATTTAAAAAAGAGATAGATGGATGGAAAGATGGTCTTGACCTATCAAATAAACTGTAACCAAATGAATTTAGATAGGTCATGGGGAATATATATTTTTTAATGATTTTCACACAATCATAGAAGAATTTAGTTAGAAAACAATGCATACTGTTCCCTCCCCGGGAATGGTGCCAAAATTTTGATCGAGTGAAAAACAGAGATTAAGTAAGGAGGTTAGAGTGAAGTTATTTGGATCAAAGCGTGTCTATGTTTTTCTCAATTTAACTGCGATAGCTAGGGCTAAAGCGGGTCGAATCCACAGAGAGGAATGTAATAGAAGCTTTTCGGTATCTTCTTAAAAACTAAATCAGTTAAGTATTCTTCTAAGAAAAAAAACTATATGTTAAGTGTTAGAAGTATAAAGAAAAATATGAAATTTGGTGATAATTTGGGGTTTAGAAAAGAATTAAGACCTACTAATCATCTATCACCACTAACTTACCAACCTATGCAAGAATTTACTTCACTTTAGATCATAAAAATTAGACCTTAGAATTGCCTTCAATTTAAGATACATAAGTTAAAAACTAAACCCTATTTGAAATAATCACTAAGCAACACCTAACATTAAACTATCAAAGCCTTCTAAGCATAGAGTAAGAAGAATAATTAAGATTCAATATTAAACTATCAAAGTTATCTAAGTATAGAATAAGAAAAACTATTGGAAAACATTAACATATATAAATTTAACTAGTCATCATTATGTGCCTTCACGAACTTTAACTAATACAAGGGTTAAGCATGCATATGATTCTATCAACTTATTCTAATGTAGAACTAGTAGTAGCAGTGGAAGAGACTAGTAAACCATGAAAACGATTAGCTACTCATGATGAAAACTAAAAAAAACATGGTAGATAAGAAAGCAAGTAAATAAAACAAGTAAATAAAGATAAATTAGAAAGAAAAAACTTGTTATTGATATTGTCACCTTCAATTACAAAGAGCCTCCTTCTTCTTTACAAATCTTGAACTTGAAGTAGAACTAGAAATTAAAATTACAAAATTTTTTTGGAGAAGAGACTAAAAGAAAAATCCTAAGTTATGATCTCTGATGTGGAGATGTTTGATTATAAGAGATTTTAACTCCTTAGATAGGCCTCAAAGCTAATCATATTAGGATACAAATTAGAGGATTTTTCTAATTCAATAGAGAATTCAGTCCTGCAGCAAGTTGGCGTGTTGATTGTTGAATATGACTCATCAGACAACTGAATTGGATAGAGTGATAAACATAAGAATTGTATCCCTTCAAGTCAGCTTTCTATTACATCTTGAATAATCGGATTTGAATATCTATAGCAAAAGGTATGATCTGAATATTAAAAGGTGTAAAGTCTGAATCAGAGTCTGAATTGATTTTTGAACTCCATTTAATTTGAATTATCCTCCTTATCCCTACTAGGATTAGATATATCCCATCCATCTTCTAGAAGTTTATCTTCTGGTTTTGAATTTTGATTTTGAGATGATAATATATTCTTTCCTCCTTTTGATTTCAAATTGATTTAAATTGAAATCCAAATTAAAATAGAATTAGGGATAAAATAAAAGCTTCTTATATGCATATCTTCTCATTTAAGTAACTACACACCATAATAAAAAGAAAGTTAAATAGAAATATTAAACAAAGAATAATAAAGATAAATGTTTAAATGTGACAATAACAATGCAAAATTGAGATGCAATCAGTCAATAATTTAACTTTTTATGAGATTTGTTTTAAAATATCTTCATCAGTGCCTTGGTTCTAGCATTCCCCGCCTTATTCTATCTTATATTGATGTGATATGTACCTCAAATATAATTCATAATGTAATCAGGAGTCAAATCATGCTTGTTCCTCACTAGAAGCATAATCACATTGCACACAAAGGATGCAGTTTCTTTACAGTGATTGAAATGAAGTGAAGGCTGGTTACATGTATGATCTCCTACATAAGATTTAATTTTGAAGTATCCATCTGAACTCTTGAGAACAAAGGCATGTAGTCTCCATGAGCACACATTTCTTCCAATATTGTCCTTCTCTTTAATGAAAGCACAAACTGTTGTGTATCAAGATTTGTTGGTTTTTACAAGCGTGAATGACACTCCATGCTTAATGACCACTCTGTAATTGTTTGCAGTAATTTAACTTTTAATTCAAATATATCCTCAACTTTCGAATCCTCGGTAGTGGTAAGTGATGTAGACTTATTGAATTCATCAGTTATATTCTTTACATATATCGAATTTACATAACCATCATCCTGAAACTCATCGGAATGCGGATCTTCAAGCTCTACGTATTCATTGTTGGCATAAGCATTGTCAACCCGTTCGTTGCATCTTCAAAAGCTTGTGCTGCAACTTATATGTTATTTTCTTGTAGTATATTATCACCCTCATCAGAGTCATCATCAACATCAATGTTTTCCTACACTATATTATCACCCTTATCGGAGTCATTGTGCATTGATGTTGAGTACGTATTCCTATATAAGATTTGTAAATAACACATTAAAAGGTAAGATGTGATCCTTGCACATAAGCGAAAAATTTAATTAGATACACTTTTATCTATGAACTTAGATGCTCCGTTGGTGTAATATTCATGTCAAATGAATGAACAGATAAAAAATGCATTGTGTTCGGATAAAATTGCTTGAACACGTCATATCCAAAGTTCACATATGAAGTCAACATATTATTAAGCATCTCCTCTTCTTGCGCTAAATTGTTAGAACTGTCCAAATAATAGTTTCATCTAAAAACTTAGTAGAAAGAGAAATATAAAAATAAGAATAAAAATCATGGTTACTTACGTATTATGTGCCGAAAATATTTGACTCTTCTCTACGCGTGGAATGTGCTGTACCAGTGACATGAACCCTATGATTCATTGTCTAAATCGAGCATATGTGACAATTCTCTATGGCCTTCACGCAATTGATGACCTACAAAATCATTCTTCACATATAACTTTATGGTATTAACGATTGCGTACAATTCAAACATAGCACATGTATCATCATCATCTAATATTTTCACTGCTTAGTAGTGCTAGTGTGCTACGGACTACTTACATGTTAAGTAAATCTGATGATGTTTGGATTTGACGTGATAGAGTTTCTCAATCAATTCACGTCTTGTGATTGATTTTCTCACTATCATAAGGTTTACTATTCCATCACGATAAGTTGACTTATTATCCATATCTATTATAAGTTTACTATTAAACCAACAACGAATAGGGACTTTGACATTAGGCATTGTAACTAATTTAATGGATGAAAAAATTTTATCACATTTTTCTAACTAGAATTTAACTGAAAACAATAGTATTAAAGTCACAGAAAATAACTTAAGCATTATAATACCACTTACCTCAAAATAAATACTATCACCAAAGAAGAGACACACCCGAAGAAGAGACATAAATGTTCCTTCCTCCCGTCTAAATCTACATAGATAAAATTACACAAAATTAAGATTAAATAAAAATAAATCACACAAAACTAAGATTACTTTCACATTTAGCTTCAATTTTAGATTCAAATTAGAGAGCAATTTAGACTAATTTTGAGAGGAGAAGAGAGGGGTGGCAAAAAAGATAGGGGAGAGAGAGGGAAAATTAGGGGAGAGGAAGAGGATTGAGGAAGAGAGGGGGTGGCAGAGAAATAGGAGGGAGAAAGAGGGAAAATCAGTTACGGGAGAGAGAAGAAAGAGAGGCTTGAGGGAGAGGGGCAGAGAAAGAGAGGAGAGATGGCAAATTGGGGGGGGGGGGGAGAAGATTGAGGTAGAGAGTAGCAGAGAAAGAGTGGATAGAGAGGGAAAATTGGTTTGAATTGAGGGGGAGAGGGCGTGGCAGAGATGGCAAATTGGGGGGGGGGAGAGAAAGAGATAGCAGATTAAGGTAAAGGGTGGCAGAGAAAGAAAAGGGGAAGGGAGGGAAAGAGAGAGAGAGGATTGAGGGAAAGAGCGTCAGGTGTGGGATCTTGCCTTCTGGGGGGTTGACGACTGATAAGCAACGACCGGTGGGCCATGAGCGGCGCGGTCAAGAAGTGAAGAGAAAAGGTCGGGTTATGGCACTGGAGATGGGTGAGAGAGAGAGGAAAGAAGATGGTAAAAAAGAGAGAGACATTATAAAGAGTAAAAAGAGTCAGTGGGACCCAGGGCCCAGTGAACGAATGTAGTCTCAGGGAAGAAATTGAGACTAAATGAACTTGGTCCGAGGTTGACAACCCCAAACCAAGCTTTGGCTAAAAAAAACCTCTCATTCTTGGTCCGAGGTTACCATCTCCGGATCAAGCTTTGAAATAAAAGAAAGAGCTTAATCCTCAACCCCGGACCAAGATTTAAAATTAAAGAAAATAGCTTAGTTTCTTGGTCCGGGGTTTCCAACCCCGAACCAAGAAAATATAGCTAAAAAAAAATTTGTCCGGGGTTGCCAACTCCGGATTAAATGACAGCCACCAGCACTGAAGCCCGTCATGCTAGCGTGGCGAAACAACCTAATGTCGATATATGGCCTGTCAGAGATCGATTTTTAAAAATGAATTTGAGGAGTTTAGTTCTTGAAAATAAAATTTAAAAATGTATTTATTCAAAAAAATTGCCCTTGCATAAATGATGGATCCCTTCTAGAAATTAAATCTATTTCAAAAAAAATCAAAATTCTCTTACAAGTCTAAGATTTTAAGATTCCAATTTAACACATACATTCACACGTTGCCAAATCTAGTTAGGAATTTGTTTTCTATTATTTTTCTTTTTAAAGTAGGCCCATAGCCTCGCACAAATAAGATTTGAACCCTAAACTTCTTAGTTACTGTAACGAAACTTTACCAGTGTGCTACAGTGGCACTTGCAAATCTAGTTAGAAATTAAATATAACTTAGACACTAGTAATTTCATATTGTTTGGATTAATTCAATTATTATAATCTTAGAAGAAAATGAGAGAGAGAGAGAGAGAGAGAGAGAGAGAGAGAGAGAGAGAGAGAGAGAGTTAGGGTGTCACCCATAACCCCTTTGTTAGGAATAGTAAGGGACCATGCTAGAATGAGAAAGTCTTTGTAGGTATCTTAGGAGGAGCTAATCCAGACCAAATGAATAAATTTAGCATCATGGGAATTGTAAGGCTCAAATGGAAGAAGAAAAGAAAAATGTTGCAGAGGCATTTGACCAAAAGTAAAGATCCCCTTCGAAGGATGGGATGTCAACAATGAAGTTTATGGTTAAGAACCTGGTTAGTCTTAAGAGGTAACCACAACACGACGATCAGCATTGTGGCTAGGGGTGGAGCGACATACACATCAGTGTGGGCGGAGGTTCATACTGGATTTTATAAAATATATGGAGTAGTATATATAATTTATATTTTTTATATGATATGTTTTATTTAAGATTATTTTTACTAAAGTAAAGATACTTTAGAGCTCTAACTCAAGTGGTAACTTATAAAAATATATTATTGGAAGTCTCACAAGTTCAAGTCTTGAGTGTAACTTGTTTCCGTCTTTATTATATTTACGTCAACACTGAAATTCTTATTATATTCATGCCCATACTGAAAAAAATATCTTGCGTTCGCCACTGATTGCAACTGTTATATAGTCATTCACACGAGTAGAAAAAGAAATTGCCTCACTGCACACCGGGATTCAATTGGCAACTACGGGGGAGCAAATCTGGGGCCTCACCAGTGTCCACCGTGACTGGAATTAAATGTATCTAAATATGTTCGCGCGGGGCCAGGTTTGAACTGTTAACCTATGGGAGAGCAGAGCTCTAACAACCCAAGTTCTAGCCGGATGATCACATGCGAACAAGTTAAATCTTAGGGATGAAAGAAACAAAAGGAAGGAAAACCTGTGGACGAGCGGGGTTCTTAAAGAGCCGAAGGCCATCACTCGGTCACATTCGCTGGACTCTCAAGGGTTTTTATAAATGAAAACAAACAAAACTCTACCGCGTGGAAATCATCAAGCGGATGATATGAAGGCAAAAGTTTATCATTACGACGTGTTAGGGGGAGCGAGTTGGCTCCAACACGAGAAGTACCGGGATGGTCCTTCGCGCTGGTCCATGAGCTGTGATAGACAACCCAGAGCTGGAGAGAGAAAAGAAGACGTATTTTGTGGTGATGCCCACAAAAAAAACGTTTATTGTTTTTCTCTTTTTTGCTCCGGGCAGTCCATCAGCTGTGATGAATGGCCCACAAAGCGAAAGACATCACCCGGTCCTTCGTGGGTTGGAGCCAGTCCAAATCCCATGTTAGGCCTGACATGACTGCAATTCATGATACTTTGGTAACATGAGACTAACTTTCAGGTTTATGATGGAAAATCTGAATGATCCATTGAGAGACCGATTCAATTTGGATATGTGGCAAGAGATTATGATATTCACTGCCAACGATACTCTCTTGTCACAGTATTAATTAATGTGGAGGTAGTGAAAAAACAAACACCAAGCATTATATAGAAAACATGCCTAATGACCAAACAAGAAAGAATATAACAAATATATAAATGAGAATTCCATTTGAATCAATCTTATAAAGAAAAACCTCACCGCAGTCATCATCAGAAACCCTAAAGTACCACTCTCCTTCTTTACATAGTAGTTCTAGGAAGAGTAATACTGAATGGTAAACTATTATTCAATGTTTTCTGAGCAAGTGGGATAGCAATTTTGCATACCTGCAGGGGGATTCGATCACGGGCTGATCGGATCATAACTGCAGTTACATGCAGACGTCGCGACGGCGCTGGCAGAAGATCCGGTCAAGGTTTGGACGGGTTTAAACTGCAGACGCTGCAACTGCGATGGAAGGGAGAAAATATGACTTCGTGAGGACGTTCTGGTGGCTTTTTTTTTTAATGGATCAAATTGTATATGCATGTCCATGCAAGTTTATACCCTTTTATTTTGAAAATATTTTGTAAAGTTCTTATTAACAAAACGTCAGATTTTTTTTTACCTCACGGTTTTGTCTAAAAAAAGAAGTATGTATAGCAATTTCAGTTCTAGTGTTTACTGTGTTGCTTTATTTATTTATTTTTTTAACCTTTAATTCATTAGTGTAGATTTATTGCTTCCATGTCTATTATCTTCCCCTAAGAATAGACCCAAACGCTGATAATTTGTCCCTGAGAGTACATCAGCCTTAGAAATTTCAAAATGGAGTAGTTTTTAGCATACCAGGGGAACACCCTGCCATTGGACATGAGTTCACCACTGTTTGAAGAAGAGAATGCAAATGTATCACAAGATGGCAGCAAACTCAAAAGCTTTTAAAGACAGCTGCATGTTAAGAACTATTTTGCATGTTCTCTCTCAACCTTTTGATCTGGAAGTGGCAGCATTCCAGCTCCAAGTACATATATACTGCAGGTGATCAACATGAGATTACAAATATATCACAAGATGATGAAATGAACACGCTCGGAGAAGTAACTATTATCAAGGACTATTGCGTGTTCTCTTTCGACCCTTAGAACTGGTAGCGGCAACATTTTCTGATGTAGCGGTCATCAGATCATCTGCAGGTTCCTCAACATTTTCATCATCAGTTCTTTCATCAAAGCTCTCAGTTTTGTCACTGGATTCACTCTCTGCCTCTGGAGCTTTACCGGCAGCTTCTAGTTTTGACATCCTGTCTCTGAGCTCTCGCAATTTGGCCTTTTTAGAGTTCAAGACAGCTACAAACTGACAACAAAAGACGTTTACAAGATACATCAGGCTTAGCCCATTCAATGAAGTTCGAATACATAATAATATGAATCATTTTACTAGAACCAGCATGCTCATGTGAATCATGTGATGCAAATCGATTTTGCTTTTTCCCAGATCTGGAATCAGTCTTTTATATGCCAGTGGGCTTGGATGTTGCCATGGAATTTCACATGAATATATGCTTTTGGTCAATACTGGATGCAATTTTATATATGTAAGCAGGCTTAGATCTCGCAAAAGATTCACATGCATATACATAGACATGAATTTCACATGCATATGTAACACACATCTAATATAGATGGATGTGGTGATCATCTGTCACTAATGAGGGAGGGGAGGAAGGGGGGAAGAAACGGAGGGAGTGAGAGAGCAAGTGGGAAGGATAGACATTTGCAGGCTTAGATGCTGCAATCATTTCAAACACATAAATACACATGAAGTCACATGGATGTGAATGCAGCACATATATAAAAATACATATAAATACACATGAAATGTCGCATGCATATGTACATATGCATGTGTACATCACATATAAATGGACATGGTGGTCATATTGTGCATATGCACATCACATATAAATGCATGTGGTACTCATGGTTGCCGGAGCATATCTGTTGGAGACAACAAAGCCTTGGTGCCGAATTTGAGAGCAAAACCTTAGTGCAGAATCATAATGGTCTATATAAACACCATAAATCTTTATGTTGAACATCTAAAACTATATATACACTCATAGGATTTGCGAGCAAAGCCAAGGTGCAGAATTATACTGGCCCAAACAAACTAGAAATTTACATCATTTTCTATATTCAGAACATGTTGAATTACTAAAAGTTCATAGGATTTGGATGCTTCCCTGTTTGTTTGGAACCCCGGAATGAATTGTTGATGAGTCTCACAGATACCAGATAAACTTTTAATTTATACTTATCGTATGTAAGCAGTTAAATATGCCCAAATAATGCTGGATTGTATGTGCTAATCAAGTGGACACAGTAATTATGAGGTCACTAACAAAATATAGCATGCATGGAAACACACCACATATGGATAATAAATCCACCAGCACATAACTGCAGCTCATGCAATTTGATATACATCTCGTAAAATATAACTAAACCAAAGTTGGATGTAACACTCGAGTCAGCTCAGTTTCTAGTATTTTATCTGTAATATTTGCTCAATTTCTTGTTTTTAATCTGTATTATCAAATTCTATAAGTTTCCTGCCTTTTTTGGCTTAATTAATGTATCTGTTGATTCAAACATGTCTTAAGACAAACATACCACCAATGTAGTGGTATACGCATGTTCTGGACCTAATTCATCACTTACCAGTAATGAACTATATGTTGTCAAAATGCATTAGAATAGAAGATTTATCACTTTGAATGTCTAAATATTTCTCTTTCCATTATAGAACACTTGAAAGTATCCAGGTTATAAAGAAAAGGAATGCGGTGTCTTACTATGCCAAATGAATAACTTTCTGGTGGTCTTATGTATATGCTAAGCCAGATGATTTTCTGGCCATCATTGGATGCTGCTATAGCCATGAAAACACACATTATTAAATCCATGGCAGCAGTAATCCAGATTCTGAACCTTCACTTAATGTGAAGAGGTTACCTTTTATGACAAGAATGCTGTAATACATGACCAGTGACCACAGGAATTTATTTTGATTCAGTTTAAGCCTGAACTACTTTAAGCTTTCAGGAAATGGGTTTGAAATTTGAACAATCATAACTTTCCTTTCATATTGAAATGATCTACAGTGACTCATTTTTAAAGAAAGCCTCTGTTTCATTGGCTGCGCTAACTCCGTTTTGTTTTAGTGTGAGCCCCAGCATGGTATCATAAGATAAGCATATGCTATGGGCTCTACCAACAAAAACACCAGAACATCACTTGGTTTGCAAAACACAAACTAAATTCCATTGCCCTAGTTAAACTGATAATGTTCTAAAGGTAAGAAAATACACACAAGCATTAAAAACTTCCATAGTAGGTTTTCTTTTTTAAAGCCATAGATAATCAGGACATCATTATGCACCTTCTACATATTATTAACCTTGGTAGGCTGGGAAAACTTGTTCTTCGATCCCACCTCTATATGTGAAATATAATAAATTATCCTAGAGGCAAAACAGGATTTCCATAAGGATGAAGATAGATAATTGACAATAAAAGAAAGGGGAAAAGAAGAGTTTTCTCATTTATGTGGTTCTAGAGTTTATAAAATTCTAAATTAAAATAAAGATGAAGAACATCATATATAAAGTTCAAGGAAAAATTAGTAATATATTCTATGTAATTAGATTAAAATCTCGATGCAATTCTGAGAAAAACATCACATTTTTAAGAGAGCAACCCGAGGAAAGTCGGGACGGTATGTGACAAGGTCACAAGTTCAAGGAATGACATCAGCAAATACTGAGAGGGGGTGGCAGATGCGACCTTATATTAAAAGAAATTCTAAATTAAACGCCACAGTTTTCAATTCAAGTTGATGCAATTCTAAGAAAGACATCATATTTTCAATTCAACAGCAAAATAGAAATAGAAAAGCAAGATACTGAAGGGGACACAGAGAATTGTCTTTGATAAGGCACCATATACTGCAGATCCCGTTAACTATATTGAGATCTCTGGCAAAACATTTGCAGGGGTGTAAAAGTAAGCTAAAATAGGAGTTCCACAAACAAGTCCAATATTAACCAAACTAAAATCAGATAATGCTGATGTTAGGACTGCATAATATACCTTTGCATAGACAGCAGATTCAAATTCAGTCTTTTCATTTCTAAACTTCTCACTTTGTGATAAGCATTTTTCAGCTTCTCCCTTCAATCTCGCAAAAGACTCTGTCTTTCTAACAACCTCTTCCTGCGAGATAGCATGTGTTTCAGTACATGAGCAATATAATACAATCACAGGACTGAGGCTAAGTTCAAGAATACAAATGGAGCATGAGATTCATAAATTCACTATTAGAAAACATGTTATTTATTTTATCATGAAATTCATCATCGACTAACTAAAATTTCTAATTATGCATTGTCTTCAAATATCCTGTCCATAAAATGTCTAAGGCTTCAATCCTGTCAGAAAGTGGATGAAATGAGACTTGAACTAGTTAACTGTTGTACCTTAAATCGTGCGTAACTACTTAGGCCCTTCATAACAGAGACCGCCACCTGAAATCATTTTGTCAATTACTAAAATTCAAATAAGGGTGAAAGAAGTTATGAGATCAACCACTTTTAGTCAATAGAGATTAAATTAGTTGCGAACCACTAGAGGTGGTTAATCCAAAAGCAACGCCCCTACATGTGATCCAAACTGATTAGATTCAAGTTGAAGAAACAGAAAAGTACAAGTTGAGGCGAGAATGAACGAGGATGAAATTTTGAGTAAAGCTCAGAAGGAGAAACAAGATGATATGAACTTCTAGCCTGGATGGAAGCAAAATTGGGATTCATAATTCAAGTAAGAAGATGGGGCAAGTCTTCATAGTTATGATTATGATAGTATAAAACTTTATATCATGACGTTCCAATCTTCAATCAAGAATCTGCCCAATTATTCATATGGGTATGTTAATCCATTTGGTTCTTTTGCTTATTCCATGTCCTGATACGAATGCACCTCTCTACAGCAATCCTATTGTTTTAACTCGTTGTCTACCCTCTTTCCAGATTGAGAGAGTATGGAGGGTTGCTTCTTGGTTGCACGGGCTTAAATTGCATGATCATAAAAGGCTGGTATACCTGCCTGCCAGCTAGCATGAAGGTATAATGGCATGGCCCTCACTAACTGTAGTTATTGTTGGGATCAACAACGCGGAAGAAGAAAAGAGGCAAAAACAGATC
Source organism: Agave tequilana (assembly GCA_038442645.1). Lineage (NCBI taxonomy): Eukaryota > Viridiplantae > Streptophyta > Magnoliopsida > Asparagales > Asparagaceae > Agave > Agave tequilana. The sequence goes on along the minus strand of JAVJIF010006279.1, from coordinate 84,245 downwards.
ATCAAAGACACCGGAAGTTAAGTGAAAAACTCAAACCGGAAAAAATCACGGAACCATACACAAATCCACTATTTATCAGAAAGATTGCAAGGGAGAAGAAGATAACCTCACAACCGCTCTGTCCAGTGACACTCACAATAGTATAATTTATTGATACTTTATTACTCTTAACCCTAATGACGGCGCATCCCTTTTTTAGGAAAAACTAAGGTTACAAGTTTTGAGATCCCTAAAATGCCCTTGACGTGTTCCCCAAGTTTCGCTGGAAAAGAACCTTCTGGAATGGGCCGCTTTCAGGCTGGACTGGGCCGCTTCCGCTAAACACCTCCGAGGAGTAACTCTGATTTGTAGCTTCAAACTGCTCCTCCGACTAAGCGCTTCGGAGTGATCTTTTGCTCCGGAGACTTCACTACAAAGTGCTCCACCGGTTAGGTGCTTCGAAGTGATCTTTCGCTCTGAAGACTCCACCACTCCGAAAGGCTCTATCGATCCATCCTTGATAACAACTTGAAACTCCAAACTCGCCCAACACCATGACCCTAAAGCTCTGCCATCGCTCCGGAATCATCGTGGCGACACTCTGTCAAGGCAATAATCTGGCTCCACAACTTAACAGTTATCTCAGAAAAAATTAATAACACAAATTACTAGAGGATTGAGTTAGGTCAACAACAAGTCTGAAATCTTGATTAATTCTCTTGTAGATATTCTTTGATTTTTTAGTTTAAGTTGTGCCCATAGTAGGCTTCAAAGAATCGGCCGTTTCGGTTCCGATTCAGCCGAGTGGAACCAAAACGGCTTTCACCGTTCCGATAATGGGCCCGAGGTGAAGTATTTCTCTATTTTCAGACAGCTCGCACTAAATTTGAGATATAGCTGAGTCAACCATGGACCCGGCTTGACTCGGCCAAATCGGACGAGTCAACTGCAGTTTTTTACCAAGTCAACTCCAAAATGCACCCGAGTCAAAAAAGAAGAAGAAGAAGCAGACTGACTTACCTCGTCGCCGCCGGTCGCTCGCCTCCAGACCACCACCATTCGCCCACCTCGACAGGAGGGAGGGGAGAGAGATCGGAGGGGAAGAGAGACTGAGAGAGATCGGCGCGAGGGGGGGGGCGAGCGAGAGAGGGGGAGAGAGATCGGAGAGGGAGAGAGAGGATAAAGAGATCAGAGGGGGAAGGGGGAGGGGGGAGATCGGAGCCCTCTCCCCTGCTCCAATCTCTCCCCCCTTCACCCGATCTCTCTTTCTTCCTCTGTCTCTCTCTCTCGCCCCCTTCTCCTCTCATCCTTTTCTTTTCTCTTTTTGGATATTTTTTATATTTACCCCTTAAATCTCTCATATTTCTAAATTTATCCCAATCATCATATTTTCTCAATCACCCCTCAAAACAAATTATTTTGGACATGTGATACATGAATTTTGACGTCTACAATTTTTTTGGATTCATCATGATTTTTCAGAATTTTTTGAGTTTTATTTGTAACATTTTGACGTCGCGACTGATGTGGAACAGTGCCCGCCGAGTCGGTGACCGAGACCACGACTTTGAACCATGGCTCATAGCCAACACATATTTTGATCGGAAAGGCTTAAAAAATGATGACTTCCGGTTTAAATTTTCTGAAATGTCAATACCACAAATATGGACAATTGGTTATTTCAATTAAACCAACTAGGAAAGCATGTCATTGCTAGAGTTACATATAGACGTCCAACCCAAAATAAAGTGCTATTAAAATATACCACAACCAAGTATACCTTTGCGTATAAGGTGACAGGACATCAAGGTGCTATTCAAATTCAATAACTTTTTTCCTAAAGAATTTTATTGAGACACAAGATGGCCATAAATAGAGCACTGCTTTAAAACAAAGAGGAAATGTTCATACTGCACGTAAATAAGAATGTGTATCCCGCCATCTCCCACCTTGACCCAAACAAAAAGAATATCCTAGTTTTCCTGTCCAAGTAAAATGTTGACAAACGGTTAATAACTTAATATCACAATGAGTGTTGGCGATAGAGCATGCTCATACTTCGATAAATCATACCTTTAACCATATTATCAAACCTGTACGAATGATATAAAATCACCAGTTTTAGAATTAGATATTAAGATAATTTTGATTTCTCTAATTGGTTTTTGCATCCCTCCTTTTCCACTACAAATCCAATGAACTAGAAAAACCAGTATCACTCCCGTCATAATAAGAAATGCTTCCATGAAGCAAAGATGACTTGTCCTCCCAACCCAGTATCCTTCCACAACATAATTATATAGTACTTATTCCTCTCTGTTTTTTTGAGAACATTATTCCTCTCATTCCTTATAGTATATTTACACCACATATGGAAGCAATAGTAAGTCATTTTTGCCAAGAGTATTAGATTTGTTTACACTATATCTGTGTTTATGCTATATCTACATTATTCATCATATAATAAATGCTGGAAGTGTAATCTAATCTAAGCCAGATTTTGAACATGGAACCATAGGCATAGGATGTAGTGACGCATATATCGATTGTGAAAGAGAGGTGGGAGTACTCAGAGGAGTTATATTTAGAGACAAACAACCTCAACATGGCTTGTAATGTGATACAGGAGCTGTTCTGGAGTTATCAGGAGAGGAAGCCCTTACCTCAGTGTCATGCAGGTTTTAGAAAGGTGTATAAGGAGTTGAAAATGTTATTTCATATCTCCACGGATGTGAAGAAAATGCACACACGAGTTAGATCCTAAAGCTCTGAAGGTGCATTGTCCTAGTTTTAACAAATTTGACCTTTGAGCCCAAACCGTACATTGAGAAGGAATTTTCTTCTTTGGATTCTGATGATGATTTGTTGTATTTTTCTGAGAATTCTTCTCGGTTTGAGTCTTTTTTTTTTTTTTTTAAGTTGATAGATTCGTAATCATTGCCATTAAAATAGGGTACACCAACGAAGGTGTATACACAAAGTGCTTCAGATTCTGTGCCAATCTCTTTTTTGCTCCAGTTCCTCCTTCACATTTTGGTGAGATAATTCATGTTACTACTCAGGATTCTTCTTCTATTGATTCTAATTCACAATTTGATCTTTAATGTTCCAATTCTATTCGCAAAGACAAACAGAGCTACACCTCATATCTAGTACAATTTCCTTTTTATGCTACCCTCTCTTCATCTTTTAACACTTCAGTCTCTTCAATTGATTCTCACCCTGTTCTCAAGCATGCGGCAGAGGCCGTGTTAGATCCAGGTAAACAAGTAACTATGCAAAAAGAAATGATAGCGATAGAGCCAATGAATCATGGGACTTTGTGTCTCTTCAAGCTAAGGGGCAAACTGCTAGTCGTCGACGGGTATACACTATGAAGCTAAAACTACATCCATATGGTTCTCTTCCTCGCTTGAAGGCACAATTGGTAACCAAGGGGTATTCAGTTGTATGGATTTGATTAACAAGGTACCTTCTCACCTGTGGCCAAGATGATATTTGTGTGTCCCTTTGTCTTTGGTTGTTACTCATCATTGGTCGTTACATCAAGAGTGTGTGTTTTTTTTTTAAGCAATATTATTGAGAAGAAGGTCTACATGAAGCAACTTTCTAGATTTGTAGCTCAGGTCCATGAAGATTTGGCTGGATGAAGAAGTCACTATATGGTTGAAGTAGTCTCTTAGAGCTTGGTTTGGAAGGTTTGCAACATCTGTTTAGGAGCTTAGACTTTGCCTTGCTCAGAAGAACCATTCAGTCTTCTTTGTATACAACAGGGGAAGTGGATTTTATGTGATTCTTATGCAGATGCCATTGTGATTACCGGTGATTATGCTAAGGGGATTACTGATCTTAAGTCGCATCTTCAACAGAGATTTCAAATGAAGGACCTAAGACAGCTGTGTTATATTTTAGGTTTAAGGTGGCTAGGTTCAAGGAATGAATTTCTATTTCTAAGAAGAAGTATGAATTGAATGTGCTCTCTGAGGCCAATATGTTTGAAGTGTAACCCAATTGATGTCCTTACGGTTCAGAACTCCAAGTTAGCACCAGATCAAGGAGAATTCCTGGATAATCTAAGACAGTATAGGAGACTTGTCGAAAAGTTTTATTATCTAGCAAATGACCCAATGAGATGTTCCTATACCCAATGAGTACTGTGAGTCAGTTTATCTGCCCCATGAACATGTGATTGGGATGTTGTGGTTCAGATACTTCGGTATTTGAAGCTTGCGTTAAGGAGGTCTCTTATATTCAAATTGTGGCCATGTTCTATTGTCAGATTTTCAGGTGCAGATTAAGCAAGCTCTCCGACTGACAATGAGGTCTAGTGCATGTATTAGCGGAAACCTTGTCTTGTGGAGGAGCAAGAAAAGGAAGGTGTAGTTTCTAGATCAAGTGCTGAATATCAATATCGAGCCATGACTAACATTATGTGTGAGCTAGTTTGGATATGAAAGCTTTTGACAAAGCTTCATCTTGTACTTGCCTCTCCCATGAGATTATACTATGACAATAAGGTGACCATTCATATAGCAGAGAATCCCGTATTTCGTAACACACCAAACACATCGAGGTGGATCGTCATCTTGCACGTCAGAAAGCGGTGGATGACAAGAACATTGAAACTTTGTCATGTATCTTCTATTAATCAGTTATTGGCCTCTAAGCAATGTTCTAAATGTCGTCCGACATTTTGAAATTTCGGCCAATGTACGGAAATTCATGTGGCCGACACGAAATCGGCTACCCCATTTTAAATTTCAAAATGGGGTTAATGTCGCCTAATTTTCAGCGAATTTCTGAAATTTTGGCCAATTTTGGGGTTCTAAATATCGCCCGAAATTGATATTTCATATTGTTTTATTTTTTCTTTTGGGTTTGAACCTATTAACCCAACCCGACCCTATTTTATAAGAGAAGAGAAAGAATTAGGGCTCGTTCGCAGCCCTAATTTCATCACGCGCGAGAAAGAAAGAGAAACGAGGAGGCTAGAGAGATACGAGCTCGACTGACCTCCGATGAGGCCACTACGACCTTCATCGACCTTCAGCGAGTCTCCACGAGCTTCGACGACCTTGAGTGAGTTTTGACTAACCTCCGATGATCTTGAGTGAGTTTTGACTAACCTCCAATGACCTTCAACGAGTCTCCACAAGCCCCGACGAGGACCCAGAAGTCCTGTCAAGCCCCGACTAGCACCGCCAGCCCTAATGAGGTCTCGCTGAGCTCCGCCGAGCCCCGACGAGAACCCAGAAGACGAGAACACGGGAAGTCCTGCCAAGCTTCGACAAGCCATGTCGTCTTTCTCCTCTTCATTGTAAATTCCGCTCCGGCGAGCTCTCGAATCTAGCGACTCCTCATGAATCTCAAAGGCGAGTTCTCTTCCTCATTTTTTCTACTTAAAACTACTAGCTCATTCTTAATTGATTCACATCGTTAAATCTTAGGGTAATTAATTTGAATTAGGGCACCATTAACTGATTCTCACAGTGAATGAATGCTCAACTGCAATCTATGAGGCTTTGACATTTTGTTGATGTTAATGTTAACAGTAAGTCATCATGAAGCCTTTTGAGACATTTTTGAAATTTTATTGGAAGCTGTGTTTATTGGATGTGATTAGATATAATTATTGCTAATATAACTTATTAATTACACATATAAAAATATCATATATGTGATGTTTTAGGATATTTATGACATTTAGGACATATTATATGATATATATATATAAACACTTGACCTCCGAAATTGAGCAAATGTCCCTAAAATGTCTCCGATATCCACAATTCAACTTTACATTTTGCCTTCCGACATTAAGCGAACATCCGACATTTAAAACATTGCCTCTAAATCATATTGACCTTAATGCACTATTTTTTCGGCCAGCTCATAAAGGAGATATCATCTTCATCTCCAAGCACCATTGGATAGAGATTTGAGCTAGATTACACAATATCTTTGTGTTGAAAAATGAGAACTTTGTGGAGGTCAGTGACAGTGAAACAGAACGTACATCAAGCATATTTTATGTAATAACTTCATCAAATTTTTATTTCTTGATAACCATTAAGCAATACAAGTCTTGTTATAGGTACAACATATGAAGCAAGTGGATTTAAGGTTTTGAAGAATATCATGGGCGCGACTTACTTCAGAAGGATAACTATATAAGAAGGCGTTCTAGAGAGGTGTGCATGCAAAACAACAGCAACAACATCAGTAGCAATAACAACAACAACAATAGAAATAATTATAAAAATAATTACAATAAAAATAACAATAACGATAAGAAGAATAACAGTAACAGTAACAATAAAAGCAACAATAAATACATTTACGATAACAACAATAACAATAACAGTAACAACAATAGTTTGTAAAAATAATAATACCACCACCAGCAGCAACAGCAAGGCAGCCTGTAGATTCCATGATATTTCTATATGCCATCTGTCTAGTTTCCATATGTGACAAACCATTTATTGTAAACTGCACCTCCTCTACCAGTGAATTCCAATATCTTATGACTCAATGAATCCAACTTCAAGTAGGCTGTTCCAACATGCCATGTGTCTAGTCTCCATACGTGATGAAACAGGTCTCATATACAGCACCTCCTAGACAAATGAGTTTCAAGATCTTATGACTCGATGGATTTGAGTTCAAGTAGCTGTAGCTTCTGCAGAATTCCTATGTGTCAAATGTCCCCATTTATGCCAAACCCTAACTCATGTATTACCACCTGATGGGGACATCCCTCCAAGATTGCAATTCTACACCAAGAGGCGTCGTCGCATTCTTTCAGTTTGGTTCAATTAGGGTTTGGAGATTCAAGCTATATTGGGATGATTATCTTAGTTATTTATTTTTAATTGTAATCTTTATTTATTTATTTTTAGTAGTTTATTTTAGTCCCATATTGGTTGTGATGGGATATCTCCGTTGAAGTAGGCCTATTTAAGGCCAAGACTGGTATTGAATTTGATAGTTTTTTATGATTCTGCTTTGAAAGCTTTGTAGTCTGTCTGATTTGGATGAGAAACCATAGGGAGAAAATCCCTATTATGTTGGTTCCCCATCATTTTGGTATCAGAGCTGAAATCCTGAATTCATCCAAAAACAAAAAAAACCCTACAAAGCCTACTTTCTCTTCCTTTCTTTTTCCCTGAACCACCAACCAAACCCGCCTCGAGGCGCCTCCTCTCCAATCTCGATCTCGCTCATCAACCGTCGACAGGATCTTCTCCTCCTCTTCTTCTTTGACTTCATCATTGGCGATCAACACTATCGGCGATCTCCTCCTCCAGCGCTCTGAAGAGATTCAACGACCGCCGAAAGAACCCAAAGCTCCCATCTTTCGCTGCTCTACTCGACTGTGCCGCCATCTTCTTCACTGGAAATCCCTCCACCGAACCTCCTCATCAGGATCTCGACATTGAGCACCAACACCTACGTTTTCCTTCCTCCCAGGCCTCGACCGACGTCGACAACCCAGAGATCTGCAGTTGTCGATCAGATCTGCGCCATCATCGTCCTCGTCAACACCTCAGCGCCGCCACGCCCTCGAGATCTCCGCCGGCGACACTAGATGATTGACATGAATTTATACCATTTTATTTCTCTCATTTATCTATATTTTTGTATATAAATAATGCTACCCGAGTGTTTTTAGTGGTTTTGCAGTACAGGTTTACCAAAAGGAGAAAAGACTGCAATTTAGCATTTTGAAAGAGTGGCCAAGCCAAAAAAAGCTTTAATGGAAGACTTAATATTGCTGAGACTGCTATACTGCTATTGAAAATCACATGTAAGAAAGCTACAACTAAATCAAAGAAGTTGGAGTCCAGGAGTTGAGAAGCAGTTCCACAAAAGTACAGGGGATTAAATACAAATTATGACTGAAATTCTAATTTGTAAATTGTTATTCTCTTTTCTGTGTAAACTTAGATTTGTGGTGGATCTTTATGTAAAATAGCCAAATCCTTGGCTATAAATATCCATGTAAAGGCAAGGGTTTGGAGGAGGCTGCCTTTTTGTTTTGGCCACTTTTTGCCTAGTTTTTTGGCCACTCGTCACAGAATTTAATTAGAATTATTTTTCTATTGTTCGGCGATGTTTTCTTTCTCTGATTTTCGTTCTCCTCTAATCATTGCACTATAACTCCATATTTTATCCTCGTTTTTCGCAAAAAGGAGTGTGACTGGTTGTTTCACCCTCGTTGTTCTTCGTGCACGAAAGCAGAGATGCGGACGTAAGGAGCTGGGCCCACTTCTTGTGGCTCTGTAGCACACAGCAAAGAGGAGTTCGGGACTTCACCTAGGTCTGTGCGCCAGGCAGAGGTGCTGTCGAGTGGGTCCCACAGGCTAGCTTGGTGGGATCATTTGCGCGCGGAAGCAGAGGACGAAGGAAGTGTGCGAAATCAGGACTTACAAGTGAGTATTATGAGTATACTTTTTAATAGTTTAATTGGTAGTTTAAAAAATATAGCTTAATTAATTCATTGTGTAGTTAATTAGTTTAGATAGTTTAATTAGTTTTCTCATGTAGTTAATTAGTTCCAATTAATTTGTAGTTATTTTTATTTTGAATTGTTGCATTTAATAAATTAGGATTATAGTAATGGTTTATAGTATAGATCCTTGTGATGATAATGAGTAACTAATTTTTCGTGTACTTAAGGGAGATGAACCAAAGCTAAACTCATGTGGTCACTCGTTAGGTCTCATACCTAGGGTTGTACACAAACCAATTGATCTATCACTTTTAGGAGATTAATTTCTAGAACAACTAGATTTGATAGGTTATATGTTTAAGGTTAATGATCCATGCTTAGAGTTTTACTGCTCTTTTTTTTGCATTTAATTTAAGTTAATTTTATTCACCTTTGATGGATCATGTTATTAGACAATACTATGTACTTAGATTTAGTGTTCAGACTTAGTTTTCCTATTAGAAGTAGAGATTTGGTGACTAATAACAGATCGCTATGAGACCAAAATTGACCGATTGATGCTAGTTTAGGGGATTCAAACCTATGTGTTTGATCTTCTCCTGATTGATTACACGTTCCAATTTGACATCTTAGTTCCAACCTTTTCACTCGATCTGCCTAATTAGTGCTAGAACAACAAAGAAATACCTTCCCTGTTGACCAATCCTTAAGTGCTACAACGGTTAACCGTGCACTTGCAGTAAATTAAAACAGGAGAGGAAAAAATCTCCCCATTACTAGATCTTCCCCGGCAGAGCTCCGCCACCTCTCCAATTTTGTCGACAAAATCCTTCATCAGGCTCTCCAACAACTACAAAGCTTTAAAGCAAGATCATTCCCTCAACAAGATCACTCCCTCTCGCACCGCATCCCCTTCCTCATGTCAACGCCCATCGCTCGGAGGTGCTGAGATCTACAGATCTCCACCGACTCTCTCAGAAATTTTCACAAATCAAGCTCAGAAATTTTCGCAACCAAGAGATCCTAATGGCGTAAGCAAAGGATCTGGATTTGTTGCATTCTCAACACCTGAAGAGGCAACAGATTTACAGGCTGCTTCACACACACTCCTCGAGCTCCTCGAAGGGCCATCTCAACTTTGTGTTCTTCGATTGGAATTACAATATCCCACGATCTAATCTCGAGGTGAATCAAATCTAGATTTGACTGATCCGCGAGCTACAATCCGAAGCCTGAAGCAATCTCAAGCACACCAGTGCATTTTCGAGCGACCAAGGTCCGATTGGGCCTCTTTTCAACCACCCAGGTAAGCAGAATTCAGGTATAACTTTTCTCGATTGAAATTTTTTTACCACTTTAATTCTGTTATCATACTTTCGTCGATTATCTGTCGTCCACAAATAGTGAGTGTGTATCTGTTTAGCTTTTATTTGCAACATCTTAATATTAATTTAGAGACTACTCAAATGCAGTGGGCATTAAACTATTTGCATGCGATTAATATTTTACAAAAATTTGAAGTCTAAATTGCAAAAGTATTACATCACAATCTCTATTTTAAACTTTTAAGCTTGTTGACAAATTCATTTGATTTATTTTGCGCATTTTTTTACTAATTTATTGTTGATTCTTCACATCATCTGCATCATCCTGTACGATTGCATTAGAGTTTATTAGTTGCATATAGAAAATAGTAGGTTGCATTCATTATAAGATAAAAAAATTATATTCAGCATTTAGAAAGTAAGAAAAGTAGCTGTGCATACGTACTCGTAGTGGCAAAGTTTACAACCCAGAAAAGCTCAATATAGACATTGATCCTAATGCTTTTTCGTTTGGTGCCACCTCACCTACATATTACTTTATTCCTGAAATTCTTAAAACCCTTAAGAAAATTAAGACTCAAATGAACACTTTAGGTTAGAGAATGGATAGGTTAGAGGTTGAACGTCGTGATCGAGATCGTAATGAAGATCGTCAACTCAACCAACGTTGAGAGGAGAGAGCTAACAGGAACTACGATCGATATGATGACGCTGAACGGTACCTGAAGAATACCAAATTAGACGTATTAAACTTTGACGGTCGCTTAGACCCTACATTATTACCTTGAATGGATAATGAATCTAAAGCGTTACTTCAAGTAGTATGAGATGTCCCAAGAGCAGCAAGTTCGTTTTGCTGCTATGAAACTGGTGTGACAAGTGGCACAATATTAGTCAAATATTGAAACGCTAATAGCACTAAGAAGGCAAGAAACTGATTCGGATTTGGGATGAGATGAAGGCCATATTGAACCAGAAGTACCTGCAATTTCTTTTCAGGATCAACAGCTAGACAAATGGAGTACGTTTTAGAATAAAGATGGCAGTTTACATCTTGCAGCTTGATGCAATCATCATTTTGGTATAAGTTTCCCTTCTGGCCTAAGTATACATGCACACTACAGCACAACTGATTTTGTCAATTGTACATTGTACACATGAAAGTTTGTAAAAAGAAGAAATAATATGCAGACCAGGAGTTTGAACCACATGAAGCGTTTTTAGTCTGATGTTGATCTGCTTTCCAGAAAGGCTATTAAAAAAACAACAGAGTGTAGAGTCATGTGCATGGTTCAAAGTCGCGAGCTTGGCCGCTGACTTGGGGGCACTGAGATGTATTGGTCACGACGTCGCAGATCGGTCTCGGGTGGCGCAAAATGCTATATAAAAAGCTCAAAAAATTATGAAAAAATCACGACAAATCTTAAAAAATATAGATATTAATATTTATGTATCGCATGTCCAAAATATATCACCAGAATACTAAACATAAAGAGAAAGATGGAGAGAGATAGAGAGAGGGAAGATAAAGAGAGCAGGGGTAGACAGAGAGAGCGAGGAAGACAGAGGGAGAGGTCTGAGAGATAGAGAGAGGGAGACCAGGAAAGAGAGAGGGAGAGACAGAGCAAGAGGGATAGATCGGAGAGAGGGAGAGAGAGGGGGAGAGACTGGAAGAGAGACGAGAGAGATCAGGAGTAAGGAAGAGAGAGAGAGAGACTGGGGGAGAGAGAATTACCTAAAGAAGAAAGTATCGACAGCAGCAGTGGTCTTACCAGCGAAGGAAGAAGGCGACAAAGGGCGAAGAAAGAGGGCGACAACGAAGGAAGAGGGCGACTCAGAGTCTCAGATCTGTTTTTTTCCCTTTTTAACTCACCGCTCACGGGTCTATAGCACCCTGAAACTGACTAAGGGCCGCCTCGGCCTTGACTCAGTCGAGTCAACCCGAGTCGTATCACAACTCGGCCAAGTCAAGGCCGAGTCGGCCCCGAATCGTCAAAACTCGGGGCCAAGAGCGGATCGCGTCACGTTCTCGTCATGCAGGCCGCCGATCCGGAGACGACTCGGCTGAGTCTTTGAACCCTGGTCCTGTGCACCTCTAGACAAGTCATACCTTAGTATGGAGGCAGTAAACTCAATGAGTCGGTGCAAAGTTTCTAAGCTGGATGGAGGGCTACTGAAAGAGATTTAGCTTAACATAAAATTTTCCTGAACACATCGTTACTTTCACCTTCCATAATACTATTTAACCCACTGTTTTAAAAGTTCATTTTAAAGAACATATTGATACAAACCAAGAAGTGAAGTGCCATAATCAATTGAACTGAAAGCCAAGGGTTAATGATAAAAGAAATTTTTTATCATGAATAAACTAGAATCAGAGATTACTGTTTTGCTAGTATTCACTGTATTGAAAAACAGTCTATCGTCTCTGGTAGATAGTGGAGACATTAATATGAACATCGTGCAATTTAACAATAAATTTAAGAATATGGAATAGTAATTCATCTTGGCTCTTAGTATTTTGTGCCTGCAAGGTGAATGCAAGTCCCTAAAGCAAATATTATCAATTCATGATACCTCTGCACCTAGAGTTTTCTCTCGTTTAGGGAATATGGAGGCTTGCTACTTGGTTGCAGGCTGTGTGATCAAAATGGCAGGTCTACCTACCCACCAACTGGCTGTCAAGCTTTTATGCGTAGGTCATCTCTCGCTGATTCTTGAATGGACTAGTAATTCAACACCAACCCAAAAAGGTTAATCATGTTAATAGCCTGTTGTAAAACCTGTCAACTGTCAATTCTTCTATTGTATCTTTCTTGAATCTGTGCCATGCCTCATGATTGACCCCTTCTTGATGTGAAAAGGACCTGACGATGATGGGAATCAGTTATGCACTAAGTTTAACGCAGACATGTTTTATCATCAAAAACAGATGTATAAAAAAAGGGAAATAAAAGAAAGAAAGAAATGAAATGTTAATTATCTTATGTGATTAACTTTAAAAAAAAATTGTCAGTTCACAAAAGTGCAGCTGGTGAGGCCTTAAGTGAAAAACAAAAGAAAATGTTATATAATCTCTTACTATAGATGAGATGATAACAAAAAAAAATTAATCAGCGCACTTTTTATCATCTAGAGAAAGAGGTTTCAACCACTACAATTAGTTCCACATGAATCTGTAAGTTAAAAAAATGCAGCTTGAGAGACCTTAAGAGGTAAACAAAATAAAATATTATATATTATATCATCTCCATAAATAATGAAACTTAATGACAGTTTAAAAAAGTGGGCTTACACTCAGACGTATATTTGCATCCATTAGAAAATCCAGGACTGCTGCAGTAGTTTTCTTGCTATCAGATGATGGTTGGCATTTCCAACGCCACTCCAATTTGGTACCTTCTTTCTCAAATGTCCATGCCAACTTTAAGAAGAAAAAGTGCAAGAAAAGTCATAAAGGCAATATCACTATTCTGTATATCTAATCATAGATCTGATTATACTCCACATTATTCAGCAGTGCAAACATAACAATCATAAGACGTAATGCATTTTACATACACGTAATGCACAAACTCTTCAGTACAAAAATACGGGGTATACATAAACACATATATTGTATTGGGTGGCTGCATTTAGGAGGGTGAGGTGGTGGGTTCTATATGACACATAGGATAGATACAAAATTATTCAACAATAAACATTGAAAGAATTGAGGCAAGAACAAGAAAAATACAGATAAACCTCCCTGGACCATCCACAACCTTTCAGTACTTTTCCCTCGTGACATGTGATTGATCACTCATCCAGAGGATAGGAGAAGATATGCTAGCGAGGTCATTTTATCATGTTCCTGGAAAAAAGAGTTGGATGTGGGCGTAAATATATATGATTAGATACTCGTCGAGTACGATCCAACGCTCCCGTGAAAATATATAGTATTTGTGTTAGATTTAAAGACACAATAATGTTTTCTTTTTCCAATAAAAACATTGAAGTTTGTTGTATATTGATATGCCTAAAAAAGAAAAGAAAGAAAGAAATAAAAAAATAAGAACTAAAAAGTAAGCCACAAGGGTTGAACTTGTGACCTCTAATAAGTCATATTTAAAACAAACCATTTAAGCTAAAGACCAAGAGTGCTATAATAATTACTAAAAGAAATTTTAATCAAAGAGATTTCACGTAGAAATTTTAATATTTCATATTCTCCTTAAAATTTAAATACAGTGTGGGCGCCCGCCCACACTGGTCTACATGTGGATCCACCCCTGCCGACACCCATGTCGGACTGACACTTCTTTGAACACTTCTCAAACACTTTTTCGGAAAATGTCCTTGAGACATATATATATATATATATATATATATATATATATATATATATATATATATATATAATTTAGAACACTTGTAGAACTTCTTCTACACATTATCCTATGTTTCTCATGCACTTCTATCCCATTGTATGTTTGGAATATTCATGTGCCTTAATGTATATATCAAAATTTACATTGAGAAAAATGCCATAAAAAGTTGATTTGTATAAAACGATTAAAAGTTTAGATCATGGTTCGAGGAATCGGTTGGTTCATATCGGAATCGGTCAAGACCAATACAGAATCAGCCTGAGATAATCGGTTTCAGGTAAATTCGATAGGAATCGGCTGATAGAAAGTAGAATCGGCCGGAATTTGTCCATATTCGACGATATTGGCCGTTACAGTCTGGTTCCATGTCGATTCTAGGCCCCAGAAGTCCTGTACAATAGTTCTTTTCCAATCTCCACGGTTCTTCCCCAATCAGCAGTGATTTTTTTTGAAAAGAACGAGAAAAAATATTCTTGTGAATTACTCGGTACCTCATTCATTCGTAGCGTTCCAACAGTAGAAAGTGAGAGCATCAAATCTCGCTTTTGCTTTCGGTGCCCACTCATATCGTGCAGAGGCGGAGCCACATGCGGGAAAGTGTGGGCAATTGCCCATACTTGCCTCTAATAATTTCCTTTCCGTGTATAAATATGCCATATAAATTTTAAAAAGTTCCATATATTGCCTAGAATTACTCACATGTATAAACTTGCCCACTATAAATTCGAAAACTGCCATAGTAGTTAGTCTTATGCTTTAGGAATTAATTTCTTTTCATACAAATTTGTCAACCACTAATTTTCCTATCTCCATGTATAGCTAGTCTTCATCTTTATCACAATCATAATTTTTGCCTTTAATTTAGTTACTTACATGTTATCCTTTATTCCTCACATCACACACACACACACAAAAATATATATAGAGGGGGGGGGGAGAGTTTGACTAGCATCCTATAGATAGGATTTGAGTATGGGGATTATCACTTTGGAAAAAATATATTACATAACTATAATGGATGATCCAAACCGTTTAATGAAATCTAAATAACTTAAAATGCCTAGAAATAAAAAATGAAATGATTTCATGATTTCTAACATATGCATCAAGTGACATAAAAGTAGACGGTTAAAAGTGGAGAGTTTCGCAGATCTATGATTTAGGATGTAAAAAAAATTGAAAATCCAACTCTTGATTTATAATCCAAATACATTAAAACCCTTGAACACCAATTTTTGTGGGGTTCAAAACATTATATACTATAAAACTAAATAACTAACTATTTTCGACAGTTCATTTTGGAGTTATTTGATGCATGGGCAAGAAAACTCAAAATAGTTTAAATTTTGATTTATAAGCACTTGAAAGGATATAGATCAACTTTAACGGAGTAAATCTTCAAATTAAATGCCCTGTCATCTAATTCCAATAGGTAGGATTTGATTTCAAATCCTCTCGGGAGGAGTATAGTCTAACTCTACACACACACACACACTACTAGGGCATAATTAAGTTATGCCCACCTACAAAAATTTAGTTATCACCATCTACAAAAATGCATGTTATACAATAAAATTAAATTATCCAATATGTTATTTTGATCTACATATTTCAAAGACTATACATAAAAGATTATGAATTTTAAAGATCATTTACCTATCTTTAATGTGGTGACAAAATTAACGGTTTCATGACAATTGAAAATTGTTCATTTTATAACTACTTGAAGTATGAGCAACTGAACTTCAAATTGCATGAAATTTTGTTCATAAACCTTTTAAAACATGTAAATCAATATGAAAAGAATGGATCGTTCTATATCTTTGTATATTACATATTTCTATAGGTGTGCATAACTAGCTTATGCTCTGAGAGTATTAAGCCATATGTGTGTGTGAGTTTGAATAAAATTTTAGATTTATATTAATAGCCAAAAATCAAGATTTTTTAATTGTCATCTAGTAGCCTATGTCGTCATTATCAAACTTTGAACTTTGGGGCTATAAAATTACCTAAGGGAATAGTTTCTGAAAATCTCTCTTTTAACTTCTTTTCTTTCGTGAATTAAGAAAAAATAGGAATTTCTCACATTCAGATAACAACACAATCTCCTCACTATTTTTTTAAGTTTTTCTCTTCCCCTATTTCTCTACTTTTCAAAAAAAAAAAAAAAAGAGGAGAAGCAGGGAGAAGCGATATACATGTGAGATGGACTGAACTTTAGTTTCATAAAAGATTTTTAAGAACGATAAGGACCAACACAAAGATTTGAATTAAGCTAAAAGATAGGGCAGGTGGACGTAGCTATGTATTTAAGGTAATAATAGTCCTAATTAATAATTGTATTTGTCTTTATTCTTTTTAAGAGTTAACTATACTATTATGCTTTATTTGAATTTTATGATACCATTGATCATATTATCCTATAAAATTGTCATTAGCCTAACTACTTTATTTATTTCAATTTATGGCTTTATATACAAGATAATATGTTCAATATAATAATTGGGAAATAAATTTTTTAATATTCAGCATTCTAAATAGTGTTTTTAGTGGTCACTTTAGCGTGTGGTAGTAAATCGCTACGTTTTAACCCAATGCGGAACAAGTAAGCACGTGAAAGTTATAGCGACCGAAAACCCGCTAAAGCAAACATTTTTACCCAAAAAGCGGGTAAAAAGTGCGTTATCATCAAAAGATCCACTTAAAAGTCGTCAAGTGCCAAAAACCCGATCCATCTTAAAATAATTATCTCACCTATCACTGATTCACATCCTAAATAGGCAAGCACCTTTATGAGCTCTATCTCTATCAGGTAGCGATGGCGAGCAATAATGGACAGAGGAACCAGAGCGACACACAGTCGCCGCGAATCAGTCAACTTCTTCTCTGTTGTGAGCACAACAATGTTTTTTTTACGAATTCTTTAGCATGTGTTTTCAATTCTTTTCGAAGTGATCACTTATTTGATAAAACATCTCATGGTTTCTCTATTTCTATTGATTATTCTGAATATTTTAAACTTTCAAGTTTCAACTTTGAGTATGATGATTAGGGTTTTTTTTAATCTCGAGCAGTGATGAAGTTTTGAAGAAACTTTCTCCCACTTATGACTCATAAATCATCACTTTGATCCAAGTATGGTTTAAACAACACTTCATATCACTTTCACTAATCTGTTTTTTATTTTATCTTTTTTAAAGGTGCGCGTGCACGCACACACACATATATGCATATATGTAAATCATGTATATTAGTTACATATATTTAATTATTATTTAAATACCCATCTCACTTTAGCGGCCGCTAAAGCGGCCACTTTCAGCATTAAAGCGCTTAGCAGCAGCTGTCCGCTACGCTACGTTTCTGCTATTTAGAACAATGTACAGTGTTCTAAGTAGAGTTTTAGCAGCCGCTTTAGTGTTATAGTAGTAAACCGCTATTTACGCTTTAATCTGATGCGAAACAAGTAAACGGGTGAAAGTTAGAACAACCACTTTTGCGGCTATAAACCTGCTAAAGCGGGCTTTTGACCCAGAAAAGTGGGCAAAAAACTGGTTAGTATAAAAAATTCTCTTAAAACCTGTTAAGTGCAAAAAAATAATCCACTTTAAAAGATTATCTTATGTACCACCGATCGTGTCCTTCGAGCTCTCTTTCTCTCCCTGTAAAATTGGCGGGCAGTGGTGAGAGGAGTGGTGAGAGCAGCAGACACTCAACGTGAATCATTTGACTTCTCATATGTTGCTAGCAACAATAATGTTTGTTTTTTTCTTTCGCAAATTCTTTTTCAAGTATTATTTTTCAAAGTGATCACTTATTTGTTGGATGATCTCATGGTTTCTCTCTTTCATATTGGTTTTTTTAACATTTCAACTTTCAAGTTTCAATTCTTAAGTATGATGTTTGGGGGGTTTTATTTCGAGCAATGATGAAAATTTGAAGAAATTTTCTCCCACCCTGGCTCATAGATCATCACTTTGATTCAATTATGATTTAAATAACACTTTATATCTCTTTCACTTATCTGAATTTTTTTCAAGTATGGTTTATTTGTATGCATATATATAAATCATGTATATATTAGTTATGTATATTTTGTTATTATTTAATTACTCATCCCGCTTTATTCGCTTTAGCTCTTAGTGGCACTCATCTGCTATGCTACGCTTTCTGCTATTTAGAACACTAATTTCAGATAATGAGTTCTCATTCTAATTTCGTATAACTTCCTCCAACATAGAATTAGGCCGAGGTCTTGTTACTAGGCCTTGTTTGGAACAAGAGTAAGCTTAAGAGTTGAGCCAGTTCTTGCTAAACAACCTGAAATTAGTAAGACTTAGCAAGTACATAACTGTGGTGAACATTTTTCAGCCTCCCTCGAGATCACAACATGTGTCTCGCAACAGAAGAGTACTTTGAGAAATCGATAACTATTCAATCAAAATAGATCCACACATGGGAGTCGGTTACGCCCCTAGAATGAAGCATGTGGCTATGGATAGATGCATATTATCATGCATGAGATCCCCAACAATCCTAGCGGTTACAAAGATCCTGCACATTCAGATCTTGTGGTTACAATCATCCATGATATTCGCATCCACTGCATCACCTACCGGAGATATAAATATCCCTTCCTTTCTAGCAAGAAAGAAGAAAGAAAAAGTGTAACCCTTGAGCACTCGTAAGGCTGAGATCCAGAGGACAAGGGAGAATCTTTCAGTTATGTTCCAGATGAAAGAACTTGGAAACTCGAGCACTTTCTCGGTCTTGAAGTTGATTAAAGAAAAGACGGGTTATTCCTTTGCCAACAAAAGTATGCAAAAGACCTATCGCTCAAGTATGAAATGCTCAACTGCAAGCCTACCTTTACACCTGTGGAAACCGTTATGAAGTTATGTGTAGAAAAGGAAAGGACCTAGAAAATCCCACTATGTACTGATAGCTGGTTGAAAGTGTTGTCTATCTTATCTGACTATGACAAGGCCAGACATCACTTTCGTGGTTGGAGTTGTGAGCCGCTACATACAGAAGCCACAGAAGCCTCAAATATGGTGAATTGAATTCTCAGGTATGTCAAAGGTACACTCGACTATGTCCTTTTATACATAAGAGGTGAGGAATATGAGGTGATCAGATGTTAATTATGCGAGTGACCATGACATTCAGAGATCAACAACTAGATATGCTTTCAGTCTTGGCTCGACAACTATTTAATGGTGTAGCAAGAGACAACCAATAGTATCATTGTCGACTACAGAGGTCGAGTACAGGTGAGCTGCGGCAATAGCTCAAGAGAGCATGTGGCTTATGCAATTGAAGGATTTGCATCAACCCACAGGCTATGCAGTTCCTTTGCATTGTGATAATCAATCTGCAATTTGATTGGCAGAGAATCCCATGTTTCATGCAAGAACTAAGCATATAGAAGGGTATCATCACTTGTTAAGAGAGAAGGTACTTCAAGAAGAAACTGTGATGGAGCCAGTCAAGATAGAAGAACGCATGAAGACAAGAGAATAGAGATAAATTAAAATTACATTTTACTTAAAAATTAATTAGAATGCATGTAATAATATCAAAATTCTATCATATTATTAATTTAAGCCTATTCATAATTTAAAGATTAAGATTATAAATTAATAACTAATTCTTTTTCCTAAATCATTTGCATAAATTTTTATTATAGATTTTATTAAATATATATCTCAAATATACATAAAGAAATATATTTCAATGTTCACAACATAGAGTTTAAATGTATTTTAATCACTCTCGCATGTTTTTTGCATATGTAAAATTTTTCACATCACCCACGCTAAAAAATATTCCTACATCCGCCGCCGTCTTCAACCCACTTGTTATGTTCAGGTTATTTTGCCTCTAGACATACCCGGACTCCATTAAGTTCTTTTGAACCTCTAGAAAGGGAGTCAATATTAAACAAACGGCTCCTCTCTTCTCGAGAATCCACACATCCCTTCTCAGTGTATGGACAGTTATATCTCGAGCACAGGTTTAGGTTCGGCCTTAATAGGAAAATGGAGCACCTAACAACACATCTTCACAGAGTAAGAACTACGAGATCACCCTTTTCATTCTAGGGTGATGGAGGGATCGTACCATTCAAGACCCTCTTTTTTCATGCTTCTCCTGGGGGTCTAGATTGAGGCGAGAAATGGCTTGATGAACCATTCCGTTCGCCATAAATGCCTATCGTACTTCCTTTGACTATTTGAGGTTTAGGATATGGGCGTGATGACAACTTTTTAGACTATTTAGAGAGAACATAATGATAAAACCACTCCATCAAGGCTAACTTATGTCAGTGGATAAATCTCCTTTCAAATCAAATCAACGACAAGGCTAACCTTGATCTTTTGGAGCACATGAACAACGATGCTCACCTTGCAAACTTTGATGCTTACACCGCTGATCCCATGGGTTATGCAGACATGGATGACAGAGAGTATATCTTTCCTTTATTGTTGTCCGGACTTCTTTGTCGGTGAGACAGAATTTTCGCCCATTGGGTCTGTAGTTTGGATGTACCTCTTGTAGACTGTAATTTTCGTTGTATTTATACTTTTCCTCTCTGCATTTGTAATCATCTAAGTTGTCCTGTTAGAAAATTTTTTAAGAAGCCGCGCATGAGGGAGGGTTCAACCCAGATTTTTATTCTAACAAACATTAAAACAAATTAGGCAATCTCAACTATATGTCACTCCCCACTTTACAGAACTTGAATGCCGAAAGTAAGTGGCTAAACAGTAGGTGCTTATCAAGCTTCAGCACAACCCCACATCGACGAGTCGTATCCTATCCCTTTTATGTTAGGTGAAGGATTGTTGTTCCCAATCAAATAGTGACGGTTGTAGGTTATGTTCCTTCTTGTCAAACAGATCTTATAATCTATTTCTATTCTATTCAATATTATTCAATTTCAAATTTCAAGATTTAGGGCCAAAAATATCCCAAGTCTCTAAAAGAACCAGCGCAGACTGAACATAAGAATATAAACAAAAGATTTCTACTTCACAAACTGGTTTCCTCACCCTCTTATGTCCATGTCCGGCATCTTGGAAGCTGTATTTGGACCCCGGCTGCTGAAACCCTAAGTACCTCTCCCCCAATTCCACGTACTCCGCCACCGGCAGATCCCACTGCTCCGCCCTCTGCCTCACCTCCGACTCCGTCGCTGCAACAAAGAAACAAACTTTAGAGAGATGCAGAGAAGTTTAACAGAGAGAGAAGAGTTTAGAGAGAGATGGGGAGGAAGACCGTTGCAGGTCCAGGCGTTGAGGCCGTCGGTGATGGCGAGGTCAAAGTGGGAAGAGAACCAGGTGCCCTTTACGAAGACGGATTCTTTCGATTTTGGATCGGATTCGAGCAGGAGGTCGAGCTTGAGGCAGGTGTGGCGGGTGGCGGACTCTTCGTCTGCCATTGGATGGGTATTTTGGGAAGAGGGAGGGAGCGGCGACTGAAAGAAGACAGAGCGGGGGTACTTTGGGAACAGTTTGACTGAATTGAGGAACGAGAATGGAGGGAACGGATATTGCCAACCCCAGTAACGAGGGGAGGCCCCACCAGGGCACCCCAAATTTGATTAAGACATCCTCAAACAATTCAAAAAAATTCATAACACCCTCTTCTTCTTCCCTCTCCTCCCTCCTAGGCCAGAGGACCCCTTCCCCCTATCGCCGGCAACACCTCCTCCCGCCGGCGACCCCCTTCCCCCCAAACCAAACCCCCCCAAGTCCCCCCCCTGTTCGACCAATGGCCGAACAGAGCACTCTTCGTTTGGCTAACTCCGGTCGAACGGATAGTCTCTGTTCGACCCGGGAGGAGGAGTAAGGGGAGCGCGGGAAGGAAAGGAGAGGGGGGAGCCCGAGGCGAGGGAGGGGGGGGGGGGAGCGCCGGGGGAGGGGCGCGAGGAGGAATGGGTAGCACCGGGAGGGAGGAGGGGGGTGCGGAGGGGTGCCGGAGAAGGAGGAGGAGGGGGTCGGTGAAAGGAGGAGAAAGGAGGGTTTTTGGACATTTCACCAACTGTAAAAATGTTAAAAAAATAATGACACACTTGTAAATAATTGGGGGCTTCATCATTCTTAGGGGTGGCAATATCCGTTCCCAAAAAACCGGGTTACTTAGGGAACAGTTTGACTGAATTGAGGAACGAGAATGAACAGGACGGGAATTTGCAAGATTCAAGTGGGTCGGCAAGCGTCGTCTCGCGTCCAAACTCAAACCCAATGACGAAAACAGTACCCGGAGACACAAGGTGCGTCTTACAAGATACAAAAGGAAACATTTGCAAAAAAATTATGATACACGTCACGAGATAGACTTGGATCTTTTGAGAAGAATCGGAGTATAAAATTTTCTCACTCAAATTCAATATTATAATATTTAAATATAAGATGAACTTTATTGAAATTGATCTGCATTATTTAAAATAACTAAAAATAAAAAATCAAATGTTTTGAATATTTTTACTAATTCATCAAGTAGGTGTAAAATAAACGGTGAAAATAGTGAATTTGTTAGTTTAACTGTGTAGAATATTTGAAATCTAACAAAAGTTGTGTGCAGGTTTTTACATGTTTTGATCATGATCAAATGGTCGGATCAAGAATTTGTATGTCTAAAGTTATAGATTTAAGTAATACGTTATTTTCGATCGTTCATCTTGTGCCTACTTGATACATAGATAAGAAAACTATAAGACACTTGACTTGTTACTTTAAATAATATATATCAACTTCAATGGAGTAGATTTTATATCTGAATATCGTAGCATTGAAACTGAATGAAAGAATTCATGCTCAAATTTTTCTGAAAATACAAGTTTATCTCTACATATCATATACGAGGAAAAGAAAACAAAAGATACACACACATACACACCACAAATATGAGGAGAAAACAAAGGTTAGCGTGAGCATGTGGCATGTTTGCTATTAAAACGGGCTAGGATATGTAGCATATATATTCTACACACATTTACTTATTCAAGGTGATTTTGTGCACGGATGATCCACGTGCAACTAAAGCTAATTATTTTTAACAATGTATGACATGTTAAAGTAATAATATTAAAATTAATGTTTATAATAATGTTTAAAGTAATAAAATTAAAATTAATGTTTATACCAACGGGCCTTTCTTTTTCCAGTATATATTGTAGCCTAAAATGGGAAGAGCCTGCTAGAACCAGCAATATTTAGTATTAACTTTAGTTTGTTAAGATGAATATTTCAAAGAATTGCATGTATTTTAATTATGACGTGTTTGTGATATTAAAAGAAAGATGATGATTTGATTGTAATTTTTTCTCTTTTTGTAGTTTTCCTCTTTCCTATAATGTGAGTCTAATTGTAAAAAAAATTAGAGTTCAATAACTCTTAATCTTGCAAGCATCACTGTAGCACAGTAAAATCTTTTTGCAGTTGGTAAGAAATCTTAGGTTCAAATCCCACATGCGCCGATTACAACCTATATTCCAAAGAAAGAAAAAGAAAAAAAAAACTCTTCATCTTCATTTGATGATCCAAAAAATACTTGATGTAACACACGGATTATTTAACCTTAAAATAAAATTTTAATTATTCGATTATGTGAATATAAAGAATGATTAGAGGTGATAATTTAGTTACTTAATTAGTGAATAATTAATTATATTTAAGCTTTAAACGTATTTTAATGTGTATGTAAGGTGAGGAAGGATAGTTACAAGTACGCGCGCGCGCGCATATATATAAACAAGTCTATCTCTTATATATATATATATATATATATATATATATATATATATATATATATATATATATATATATTATATATATATATATGAGATAGACTTGTGTAGTTCCGGAAAGACTCGAACCCGAATCCTTCCCACTCAAATGCCAACATCTGACATTCAAATACAAGATCCACCCCGTTTAAGTTGATCTATATTATTTAAAGTAACTAAAAATAAAAAATCAAGTGTTTTGAATACTTTTTGCCCATCCATCGAGCGGCGGAAAATGAACGACCGAAAGTAGTGAGTTGGTTAGATCTATATCTTTAGTGTAAAGGTCTCAGTTATTAATCACATCAATTACTATAATCCTCAACCTTTACACTTAATTATTCAGATCATCTCCGAAAATTTCGACAATATATCTTCTGAAATATGAAGTCGGCCCCAATATAATAATACAATTTCGACTAATATCAGCCTACTTATCAATATACAACATCCCACTCAAAATATAATACTATTTCAGCTTGACCTGGCCTACTCATAATTTCAAATTCCATCATATAATTTCATCTCAAAGTCAATCAAGTAAATATATACACGAGAGTACTTTCTTCGATATAACATTCTAACACAAAACCATTTATAAGTTTTACTCAATATGAAAACTACAATCATGCATATCTATCTCTATTTATTAAATTATTACTCTTTCTCATAAGTATACCACTATCTTCTACTACTGACACTAACCCACAAATACTAATAGAATCAGAGTTTATAAAAGGAGTCACATTCTGCAGCAATTACGTGCATCATCTTAGGAGTACATCCTTATAGCTCTAAGTCAGGCCTTCACCTTGCGTTGACCTGAAAACATTAGTCTGTGGTGGGGTGAGCTCAACAACTCAGTGAGTAAAGTCATTCAAATCAAGTATGCATTTTAATGCTATTATAAATCAAGTATAGCATGATGTGGTCCAAATAATTGGGATTATCGGTCTTGCCCACCTCCTCAGGACGTCTATCTTCAGGAAGCTTCAATCTGTTGCTCTTGTTGAGTAACTTGAACAACGAATCTACATGCTCGTCCTTGAAGAAGTATTGCTTGTTGGCGCGTGGCTGGGTTGAAGAGCTACCCCCTCTAGCCGGTTAAGGCTTAGAGGAAGACTTTATCTCTGTCGCCAGTGTGTCCTTCCTTTTAGCTTGGAAAGATGCTTCTGGCACGCGCCTTGTCGACTTTTCGGGTGTGCGCTTATTTTCTTCTGCCTTAACCGTGGCGACAAGCTCTTCTGCTTGTTCGTCTTGCTAGACCAACTGCTTCCAGGTACGACTTTCAGCTACTCCTATCTGAGCTAGGAGTGAGATTTGCAAATTGTGACGGCATGTTTCCACCAGGGTGGCCCGGGTCATACCGCTAGAACATCGGAGTACTATATTCTGAAATCTCTCCACAAATACTTTAACTGACTCTCATTTCCGTTATCTCATCGCCAGGAGAGTTGGCATGGTAATCTCCAAGTCATCTTTGAAGAAGCATGTAAGAAAAAGCTTCTCCAGATCACCCCAGTTCTTGATGGAGCCTTCTGGGAGCTTCATGAATCATTCAAAAGTGATCCCCTTCAGGGTGTCGATGAACAAACGCGCCAAGATGGCATCATCTGATGCTACATTCCCTATCTGAGACTTGAAGTAGTTTATGTGCTAGTTCGGTGACCCCTTACCGTCGAAGGCCTGTAGGATCGGAGCTTTGAACTTAGGAGGATACGGGACAAGATCCCACTCAACCGGGTACGTTCGGACCACTTCTGCTTCTTGTAGGCCATTCTGACTAGCGAGGGCTTGAAGATGTTGTTCCAGTTTACTCATCCTTTTAGAATAAGTGCTCTTATTCTCTAAATTGCCTCCCTCTTCGGATGGAGGCTTGGACGACTCAGAGTTGGAATGCTCCTCCTCCTCGGTATGTGCTGAAGACGAGCTTTCCCCTTCCTTTTGTTTGCCTTTGGACTTTTTGTGAGGAGTCTTGGCCTTAAACTTCTTCTTTTTGTCCTCAAGCAATTGCGAAAGCATCTGCTTGAAGTTGTCGATAGATTCTTGTTGAGTACGAATCATATCGAGTTGATCCCTCTTGGCCTGGGCTTGCTATTCAAAGCGTCTGGCCATTTCTTTAAGAGTGCCTGTCATATATGCAAAAGCTTCTTTCTTTACTGAAGAGTTTGAGGCCTATGATTCTGTGATGGCAGAGTGTGACTCGCTTACTTCAATGCCCCGGGTTAGCGAACTGTAGTCACTGGGGTTCTTACGCCAGTTCGAGTGCGGGTGTGTTGGTACACGCCTTCCGGTTTGGTGTCAGACTCGTCAGAGCTGACTATTAGCTGCTTCCCTTTAGTTTTGCTTGACGTAGTGCTTGGAACCACCACGTTCGCAGTAACTTCAGAGTACTCTGCATCAGAGAAAGTTCTCCCTGTGTGGGAGCGACGCCTTTTGGCCGAGCGAGGGATTGACGTAACTGATAACCATTTGAACACCGACTATTTACAGTGGCATTCAGAGAGCACCGCTGTGATGAGCCATTCACAACAGCATAGTGGAGTGATTTGATGAACACTCCTCTTCTTTATCAAGTAATCCCTTAGATCCGTCAGAGGGGGATCGAAGAGACCAGCCTCGAGTCTCTGAGAACGAGGACTTTTTAGCTCTCTTCTGACCCTAGCCGTCAGAGAGCGAATGTTAACCTTGCGTCGCAACTCCGAGACGCAAGTCTCACGAGCGAAGGGTTCAGAGACGCGAAGTTCACGTTCTATAGAACAGACGCGGCTCTCGCGTTTTGGCTTTAAGACGCGGGTCTCGTGCCTCTGCTGATAAAAGACGCAGACCTTGCGTTGCTGATTGTCATATCTGTCTGGCGACACTTGAGATACGCGGACTTCATGAGTCCCGCATCCTGGCGTAGAGACGTGAGTCTCGTATCTCTGAGAAGAGACGCAGACTTTGCGTTACTGAACGTCGCGCCTGTGAGGTAGGGCCTCAGAAATGCGAGCCTCGTGAGCTCTGTGCTTTGGTATCCAGACGAGACTTCACGCGTCTGATGTTGTTCAGAAAAGACGCAGGCTTGACCCTCGCATCCTGTATCTGCTGGACAGATGGCTGTTCCAGCTTCTTCTATCTGTTGTCGACGTGCGCGATGCCTTTGTTAATGTTTAACATTCCACTTACGCTTCACGGGTTGTTGGGGGCCCCAGGTAACCTGGAGCTGAGGAAGAGGAGGGGCGTGGTCGCGGGTCTCGTGGGAAACATTGACGCGGGCCACGCGCGTGACATGGCCAGAAATAGCCCTGTTTGTGTAGGCCATATTTGGAGAAGTCTCCGAAGAGACTTGAGAGGAGACCCTACGATATTGTCGCGCCACCCTGGGGCTCTTGGATTCAAAGAGAGGACCTTCCTCATATTTTTCCTGGTCGAATTCTACGACAAGTGACTTGACCATTTTTCCCATGAACGTGATATCACCTTGCGCTATAACTTGCTCATCAGTAAAGAAAGTAGTCCCCAGCGGGGTCGCCGTCTCTTGTACTGAGAGAAAAGTTGAAAGTATGTTGCAAATTTTTCTTGAATCAATGAAAAGTTACAACAACTCAAATTCTAACTACAAGAGATAGGAGACACTCAAGCTCAGATCTTCTCTTTATTTAATGCTGAGTTCTTTGTGTAGCGGTAGAAAGTGAATCTTTTTTTTTATTGACCGGGTAAACGTTAAGCTCTTCTGAAAATCTTTTTCTTGGATCACATATGGAGTAGCACAACTCCTATCTAATGAAATCTCAAAGAGACTTAGGCAAAAACTTGAACTCAGCAAGTTGGTAGAAGAGTTTAACTCTTTATGAGTATTCTTTAGTGAAAAATTCAGACCCTTCTTCAATAGCAAACTGAGCTTATTTATAGGGGTTCAGGGGTAAACTGTCCCCTAAAAACCCTCCATGATGGGGGTTAACTCCCCTCATTACGTGGGCAGTAATTGACCCAATAATGGGGGTAGTTATAACTGAGATGCAGAGCTCATTTGCAGTTGAAACGCAGGCTTAAGCTCTGCGTTTAGCCATTGAGATGACATTGGACGCGGGCCTCGAGCCCTGCGTTTTGGCATTGATGTGGTATTGGGACGCGAGCGTCGAGCTCTACTGAGACGCGGGCTTCGAGCCCCGCGTCTTGGCTTTGCAGTGATGTGAGACGCGGGCTTTGAGCCCCGTGTCTTGGCTTTGTAGTGATGCTTTCGAGCCTCGCGTCTTGACACTGCATCAATGATTTTTATTAGCTTTGCGTCTGAAGTATGGGTTTTGCATTTGACGACTTGTCTTCAGTGATTTTTAGACAGTCTACAAGAAGATAACGAATGCCATATTCGGTGGCAGGACACTTAATGGACCAGATTATTTTGAAATGTTGTTTGTTGGCGATTAAAGTTTTTTTTTGACATCATAAAGTTATGCATAATATCAATTCAGTATGACTTGCTTGGCCCAAGTGGGAGATTGTTAGACTTATGTTTTTAAAGTCTAATTTAATTTGGGCCTAATCAAGTCAATTGGATATTTGCACCCGCCCATTTTAACCTATGTTGTTGGACCTAATAAAGAATTGATCAAGCCTAAACAGTTTGGGTCTAGACACATTTTCAATTACACTTAGCCATGAGTGTATTTAAATTAAAATGGGGGACTATTTACACGTGTGGAACTCGTGTTATCAATCAAGGGTCAAGATCTATAATGAGTTGAATTAGGATTCCTTAATGTTATATATATTATGGGTAGGGTTCCCTCTCCACCACAATGACCTAATCCCTCTCTTAGAAACCTCTCATCTTCCTAAGGATCAAGAAGAGAATTTGATGGCTGGAGAGAAGAATCCTCTCCTTCAACTCCGGCGTCCTCGAGATCGTGCAATCTTCAGCATTCCTTTCGTGATGAAATCAGGTATGTCTAAACCCTCCTTCCCTTTGATCACGATAAAGAGGCTATGCATGTATAAGATCTTATTTGGAATAATTATTAGATCTAACAATAATCTCACATGAATAATCATACATGAATCACTATTCTTGATTTATATACAAATATAAGATAATCAAGTTACTCATCAATCTCTATTATTGATAAATTCATGGTTACCAATACGTAAAGACGTATACCATTCAATTGTCACTAAATTATTGCTTGATTCATCCTTATTGATCCGATGAACTATCAAGTATAGAAGGGATATTCATACTATCAGATTAATCAAGTTCATATTCACACTACCAGAATTTAACTTATCATTTCTTCCCCCACTCGTATATTATAATCTGAATCAAAATCGTGAACCATATTTTATTAATGTTCGAGTTCCGATTCATATTGTCAGTATTCAATCTTTTTAATCATATTATTTATTCATCACTTGATTAAATATGACTGGCATGCATATGACACAAGTTCCTATCAATATGACTATTGACTGTTCGTATTTATTATTGTTATCAATTCATATACATGCATCATCAAATTCCCACATGAGCCGTTTCTTTATAAATTAGATTATGCCCAGCCTTATCTTAAAGAATTTTCTTATTCATTTACTAATTATCACACTTGTAAGCAAGAGTTAACCAATACATTAACCGATTATTTTGCCAATATTTATGATTCGTCCCTTAGATTTTCCCCAAACAAATTTAGATCGTAACTGAATAAATATCGATATGATTCTTCAGCCTTGATAACCCTATTACTGGTTTAACATATTTCTTATTCATACTATTGGTATTTCTTTTCTTGTAATTGAGTTACCCATATCTGATCGGTATACTTAATATTATTTTATCATATTTACTCAGTACCAACTCTAACTGGTTCTACTAGTACATTACTCGATTTATTACCTATACACCGCTATCGGTCACACTCTAACTAACTTTTATCAACACGAACTTATTCTATAGTTTCCTCATTAATAGCCATAAATCACTAAATATTATAATTTCTACTTACAGTTCTTATCCAAGGGTATAATTCTCACATCTTATCATTTTTAATAAATTTCGGTTATTTATTCATCTGATTGCTTTCAGTTATTACCGAGCAACAATTTAATAGATATATAAGTTATAAGTCATTCGAGGACTTCTGATGCCCCAAGTGTTCAAGTTGTTACACAATATCACGTTTATAAAAAAACTCAATTTTTACCAATTTTTAACAGAAGAATTCTACATCACTACTCAATCGCGTTTATAATCTTCACTGATTTCTAGAATCGATCACAATCCATGAGATTAATTTCGGTTTCATTTAGTTGATCTAATTCTGCATTAACTCTGAGATTTTGATTATACCGTACCAACTCAACTGGTTCTATAATTACAAATTTCATGGTCAATAATACTTCAAGTGATCACTTATCTTGGTTGTTTTTTGTTCATCTCTTATTAACTAACTAACCTATTATCGATTTTTCATTCCATCACTGTTTAGTCTATCACTGGGTATATGGTATTCAATTCATACACTCGCGCACACACGCCATTATTAGTTATCCGGTTCTTTATCTGGATAATTACTCGTAAACATATACGTCATATTTCAAATTAACAGTCAATACTCATGATTCAAGTCATGATCATTCATTTGACATGCCCACACACATTTCAATACCATATAAAATTTGTTACTACACACATATCATTACCGAATACAATTCATTAACTTTCCCTATTCATTTCTCTACGCGAATCGTTACCTTGCATGTATGATGGCCACAAGCATATTTATAATAGTATTTCACGCATATATATAGAACATAATGATCAGTTAACATACAGACTTTACTTACCCCTTAATGATTTTTCTTGTTCCATTAGATCAATATTATCAACAATTAATCATTTATTATTATCGTTTAATTAGAAAATTTATAACTTGAGTAAGGACTTCCACTCGCCATTGTCAGGTTTGTCGATCTCCCGATCACTCTACATTGCATACCGACACCGTAGATGAGTAGCGCTTATCTTCACAAATCCAAACATCTTCAGAATCATGTGAATCGGAGTCCGATTGGCCGAGATATCGCCCGAATACTCACGACATATAAAACAAGATTAGATATGTAATACTGAAAGTATTTAAAGGGCTGTTTGTAAATTTATAGGGCTCCAAAATAATTATTTAAATTCTTCAGGGGTTTAAATGAAATTTACCTTGTTTAATGAATTGGGTTGGGTTCGGGGGCATAACGGATCGGGTTTTCTTAAAACCTAAACCCAAACCCAATCTCCTCTTCTCTCTTCTTCAAACAAAAGCAGCATTAGCAATTGCTGCAGCTACTCCATGCCGCCGCCGCAGCCCCGTAACCACCTCCCCGGCATTGGCACCGGCGCCACCTTCGGCGCAGCTCTGGCTACCAACTTGACAAGAAAGCGAAAGAAAGAAAGAAAGTTTGAGGGGGAGAGAGAGGAGAGACTGCTGCCTCTCTCCCCTCGGCCTCCACCTGTGCCGGCTTGGCTGGCCACTGCCCGGCGCCACCACGCCCTGGCCACCCCTGCTCGTCGTCAGAAAGAGAAAGAGGGGGAAAGAGATGTGAAGGAAAGAGAGAGATAAGGGAGAGAGGTGGGAGGGGCCTGCTGCTCCCCCACACTGCCGGCCCCACGCCGGCTGGCCGCCAGCTTGTATCACGAGAGAAAGAGAGAGGATGAGAGAGGGAGTCAGAGAAAAGAGAGAGTGCCTAGGAGAGGGGAGAGAGATTTTTATTCCCTCTTCATCCACCAACTCCCCCACCCACCCACAATGTGCCCCATCCCTCATGCATACTTATTTTATTTTATATTTTATTTCCCCCCCCCCTTTTTCCTTTTCTTCATCTCTCTCTAATTAGATAAAATATAATTTCAATTAGGATTTAAATACCAATACTTGGTATGTATCCAATTATTTAATGAAATAAATGCACTCACATATTTTCACATATTTTTCATACACTGGCACTCTAAACAAATAAATAATAAATTTAAAAAGAATAAATCGGTAATATAACGACCACCGATTCCTATTATAAATACTATCCAAAATTTCAGAAATATAAAGGATAAAAATGTCAGTATCTCTTTTACCACTAATTTCCATATAATTTACCAAAATTCATCAAACATAGAAACAAATCATTTAATTATCATATAAATTTCTAATAAACTTCATTAATACAATATTAAAATATAAAACCTGGATTTAATAATCTGGATGTTACATTTAGATATACAAATTCTCGATCCGGCTATTTGATCGTGGTCTAAACATTTAAAAACCCATACAAACAAATTTTTGTTAGGTTTCAAATGTTCTACACGGTTAAACTAACCAACTCATTACTTAGGAGTTAGGCCGTCTGTTTTTCTCCTACTTGATACATAGGCAAAAGTATTTAAAATACCTGTTTTTTGGTTTATAGATACTTAAAATAATATATATCAACTTTAATAGAATGGATCTTGTATTCGGATGATGCGTGGCTGTAGTTTAGAGGGAAGGATTCAGGCTCGAATCCTTCCAGAACTACACAAGTCTGTCTATATATATATATATATATATATATATATATATATATATATATATATATATATATATATATATATATATATATATATATATATATATATATATATATATATAGACACACACACACACACATATACATGCATACATGCATGCATACATATATATATGTATGCATGTATGTATATATGCATGCATGTATGTATGTATATCAGCCGACAGCTGAGAGTCCCCCTCAGCCTGCGATGACGTGGCACATTATGAGCCACATAATTCAACACTCTAAAATGACGGCCCGCTTTTGAAAATAATTAAAATTACTTAAAGCCCCTATTGTTTGTCTTTTTCTTGGAATGATGTATTAGTTTTATATTCTTTATTATTATTTTCTCTCCTTTTATATGTCTATCTCTCTGTGCCTCCTCACGTTGTCAGATCTAGATTTTTGACTTGTAGAGAATGTCGTTCTAAAAAAGAGAGAGCGGGATCAGATATTAATTTTTAGTTGCAGACCTAGATCTCCAGCAGCTATTTTGACAGGTTCATATTCCCTCAGGATGTCAGCTTCAATATTTTTATTGTGATTCTTCTCTTCTTCTTCTTCTTCTTCTTCCAAAGGAAGGCCTATCTGAAATTTTTCATCATCGAAAATATTGGCCATTCGATTTAAAATCTGAAAGACAAAGTAAAATACACATAAATATATAATCAATTTGTCAGAGATACGATTGAAGTCACAGAAAAAAAATATTTTAAAAGCTGTCATTTTCATCAGGACTGCGACTTTGGTCGCATTCATAATAATAAATTGTCAGATAAAATTGAATTATGTGACCATAGCCGCAGTATGAAGTTTCATCTTCAAACCATTTGTTTTACAAGACAGCGACTAAAGTCGCAGTCCAATTAAAATTTATTAATAAAAAGACTACGACCTTGGTCACAAAAATGAAAAATAAGTTACAAAATACCGTGACCAAGGTCGTAGTGTTATCAAACAAAACTTTTCAAAAGACTGCTATTACATAAGACTGCGACCAATGTCGCAGTCTTCGGTCGTAGTCTTCTAATCATCTTAATTACTTAACTTTCGAAATCTTGTTAACTGCTTCAATTGACTATGTCTCTTATTTCATAAGAATGCGATCACGGTCGTAGTATCATATTTAGATTACTTTATAAAAATACTATGACCAAGGTTACATAAGACTGCGATCAATGTCGCAGTCTTCTAATCATCTTAATTACTTAACTTCCGAAACCTTGTTCACTATTTCAATT
Source organism: Agave tequilana (assembly GCA_038442645.1). Classification (NCBI taxonomy): domain Eukaryota; kingdom Viridiplantae; phylum Streptophyta; class Magnoliopsida; order Asparagales; family Asparagaceae; genus Agave; species Agave tequilana. The sequence goes on along the minus strand of JAVJIF010006279.1, from coordinate 50,502 downwards.
GACTATGTCTCTTGTTTCATAAGAATGCGACCATGGTTGCAGTATTCTATTTAGATTACTTAATAAAAAAATACTATGACCAAGGTCGCATTGTTATTAAACAAAACATTCTCAACGAGACTGATGTTACATAAGACTGCGACCGAAGTCGTAATCCTCTAATCATCTTAATTAATTAACTTACGAGATTATTGTCACTGCTTCAATTGACTACGACTCTTATTTCATAAGGCTACAACGCTGCGACCAAAGGTCGCAATATAAAACAAAAATAAATCTAAAAAGCGAAAATGATATTAAAAAATTTAAATCCAAAATTTTTCTTTTTAGAAACTGCGACTTTGATTGCAGTTTTAGAAAATAAAATAAAATAAATAAAATAAACTGTTTCAAGTCACAGTAATAAATTTTTATTGTGATTAAAACATTTTTCAAAAAAAACTTGAACATTAATACGACCATGGTTGCATTCTTTTAAAATAAATTATTTTCCTAAAATTTAGTAATCAAGATCTGTAATTTTTTTGTTTGAAAAAACTCAAAATTTTTAGATCTGTAATTTTTTTTAGTGGAGGAACAAGTGAGGCCAGGCTAAAAGTGAAACTGAGGGTATTTTAGTCATTGGGTAATGAAAAGTGGTTGAGGGTCTCCTTTTACCGCCTAATTTTTGACTTCTCTGCGGCTAATATGAAGTCACATCATGCCGGCTGAGAAACTCTCTCAGCTTGCGGCTGAGGTACAGTAACCCCACATATATATGCGCGTGTGTGTATGAAATTATATAAATAGATGAATGAAGAGAGAGAGAGAGAGGGTGTGTCGGTGTGTTTTAAATAAAGAAAATCTGAAAAATCACCACTCATACTTATCTCTCACTTTATTTTTTTTCATCCAAAATTTATTCACCTCTTTCTATCATTTTCTCCAATGATAAACCCTAAAATTCTCCTATTTCTTTCAAAACCTATCTTCAAATAAATTCTTTCTTTCTTTTCTTTTCTCTTATTTTCTCTTTCTCTTCTTGTCTTTTTCTCTTCTTTTCTCCTCCAGTTGGAGCTAGTTAGAACCCGAGCTCGATCTGAGCTCGACCCGAGGCGCACCCGAGGTGGGCCCGAGTCCGACAGAAGTTCGTCCAAGTGTGCATGAGTGAGAAGAAGAAGAGGATGTGTGAGCAAGAAGAGGAGGAGGAAGTAGGGGTGGGTGTTTGGTGATTAATTAATTAATCACTTTTAGATGTAAAATTAACTTCTTTTGCCTTTTTGTTTTAAATTTCTTTAATTAATAGTTATATGCAAACCTTAATTTCTACAGACACATATGAAATTAAATAAGAATTATCATGACGATTGTATGAGCTTCATCGATATCTGAAAATCACTAAATCGAGAGTGAGTAAAGTTTTCTTCTTGTTCTCGCTTAATTTATGTGGTTAGATTTTAATAATTTATTCCCTGTATCATATCAGAAACTTGATTAATCTTGGTATTAATTGTAAAAGCTAGCTAATTTATAATGTTAATTATAGAAGCCAGCTAATTATAATATTAATTGTGAAAACTAGTGAATTATAATATTAATTGAGTATATCTTGAAACTCACAGTATAAATTGTGTTAACTGTTAATCATGATATCGAAAACCCTCGTCTCATTTCACGATCAAGATTCCTAAATTGATGCAAATTATATAGCTTAATAAATATATATTGCGATCGAGATTATGGTGAAAATTATGTCACTAGAGAGAGGTTGAATAATGTATCGATGTCGGTAAAAGAAGAATCTTGAGTCTATTACCAAGTCGTTCATGAGCCAAAAGCAAGAGAAGTAGAATTAAATACATTAATAAACTCAAATGGGAAAGTGTGGTCTAAAAACAATATTGATAATATATATAACAAATACGAGCATGGATTATAGAAACTAAATCGATAAACCAGAAAAATGTGAACTTGACTAATTATTAATTGATGTGTTGCTACGATATACATGTGTGCATTGCATAGCATGGAGGAAGGTTGGCGAATGGGTGAAGATGAGAAAGTTATATGCGTGTATTCATATTGTATTATATATTTATATTTGAATATATAAGTGTCTCTGTCTTTATGGAGGAAGGGTAGGGGGAAGAGAGTATGTGTATGCGGCATGCGCATACAAATTGTTTTATCCGTTTATAGAGGGTGGCATCAGATAGGGGAAGCGGGGTATTGTTAATATATATATATATATATATATATATATATATATATATATATATATATATATATATAGAGAGAGAGAGAGAGAGAGAGACTTGTGTCCTTCCAAAGGATTTGAGCCCAAATCCTTCCTACTCAAATTCAACCCTCCGACATTCAATATAAGATCCACTCCATTGAAGTTGATTTATATTTTCAAGTATTTATAAACAAAAAATCAAGTATTTTTAATACTTTTTGCCATCCATTAAGCGACGCAAAATGGATGGCCGAAAATAATGAGTTTGTTAGATCTATATCTTTAGGCATACAAATTCTCGATCTGACCATTTCATTATGATCTAAATATTTAAAAACCCCTACAAACCAATTTTGGGTAGGTTTCAAATGTTCTACACCGTTAAACTAACTGTTGGCCCAAAGGCCTTCCACTCTAGTTTTGATGATTATTAACTCATGTAGTTATGTGTACTAATAATCTTGTGATTTTAGTTTCAGATCATTAATCAAGTTATTAGTAGGTGATTAGCTTCAACAAGATGATTTGGAAGCTACCCACATGTTGATTCAAGAGCCCAAGCGTCAAAGATCATATATAGCACTTGCTCCGTGGATCAAAGAGTTTTGGATCGAGTCGGCTTGGAGATTGCGCTCTACAAGAAGACATTGGTACCATAGTTTAGTTTTGGGTTTAGATCCTAATTGTAAAGATTAGAATAGTATGATAAGCTCAAGTTCACAACACACACGTTTCATGTTTTGAATATTGGTTTTCGGTTTTTCGTTTTAGGTTTAACCGATCTTGGTTTTCATGAATAGATAGATCAAAACAAGTTTACATAGTTTAATGTATATATGATTTGTTCTATATACATGCATGCTTCTATTGCTTAAACAACCTTAGTTTGATAGTCTACTTCATGAGTTTTATGTTTTGATATTTATGACAAAACATATTTTTGAATTAATGACAAAAACTATGATATATATTTGTTTCATGTATATTGGATTTCTATCCATATGCATCATGCCTTAATGTTGTTTAATATCATGTTTTTGTACTTGGAAGAGTTTTGGACAAAATGTATTTTCCATTCAAGAATCCAAGTTTTAGAAAATACAAGGTTTGGTTTTTGGTAAAAATGAAAAGACATAAAATAGTTTTAATTGCTTGATATTTGAGTCAAAACTTTTTATCACAGGTCTATATATCAATGCAAAATGCTAAAACTATTTTTGGGGATTTTTACAAGAGTTAAAATGATTTATTGGAATATTTTTAACCCCAGCTTTCTGACCTGTTTTTGTCTGCCAGGCAAGGTCGGTCGACCGAACGGTCGACCGCACCAAGTAGTCAGTCGACCGGGCGGTCGACCGACGTGCACGGATACGTGCACGCTGACTACAGCCTTGGCCGGTCGACCGACTGAGAGCAGATTTGCTCTCTGTTTGTTTGGGTCGACCGGGCGGTCGACCGGGTATTACAACGTTCGAAAATTCGAACGTTGGGCGGTCGACCGACCGGTCGACCGTAAGGGCAATTCTGGCAAAACTGCTGCCAACGGCTATTTTCTAAATCTGCCTATAAATACCCCATTTGAAAGAGTTTTTCTTCAAGATTTTTTGTGCGAAATTTTTCATACTCTCTGGTGTTTTTACAGCAATCAAAAGAAGTTTTTGAGCTTGAATTGAACAATCCATTTGGTGTTTTCATTAGGGTTTAGAAAATCAAAGAAAGGGTTTTTGGGAAAGGATTTTGATTGAACTTCTCTATCTTAGTTTCAGTTTTTCCCAAGGATTTTTCTTTGTGATTTCTGATTTCCATTCCTTTGGTTTTATCCACACTTGAGCAAAAATCTACTATCTATATCTATAGGATATTTGTGTGAGAAAAGATATTGTTTGTGGTTGTTGTGTTGACCACCAAGTTGTAACCCAATCTTTACTTGCTTTGTGCTTTGGGTTGTATCCCTCAAGTTGTGAGGTGATCCTTGTATTGGTTGAGAGGTGTTTGTTGTTGATTTGGAATTTGCCTCAAGGAGGAGGTTGTGATTATTTGGTGTTTGCCTCAAGGAGGAGGTTGAGATTGTTGGATTGGAGTTGTGCCTCAAGGAAGAGGTTGTGTTTGTAAGGAGAGGAGTTGGGTACTCCTTGTAATTGTGATTGCCCCAAATTCTCGGTGGAGGTTCCCTTTGTGGGAGTCCTTTGTGGACAAGCTAGTGGATTGAAAATCCTTCGTGTGTCGAAGGCGGGGATGTAGAGCTGGGTGCTCGAACCTCAGAACATATCTTGTTGTTTGCGATTGATCCATTGGCTCTCTCTCTAACTCTCTCTTTACTTTGTGCCTTGCATCTACTTATATTGCTCATTCTTATTTGCTTGGCTTGGTTGTGTGCATCACTTGTTGATAGCACTTGAGTGTGTATTGCATTAAGTTTTTAATTCCGCATTTAGTTCATAGATTAGCTATATCACCTATTCACCCCCCCCTCTAGGTGACTTTTCAATTGGTATCAGAGCTAGTGCTCCTGATATTTAGGTTTAACCACCTAGGAGTCAAGATCTTGATTTGCTAATCTTCATTTACATTATCATTTGCACTCATACTAGTTTGCACTCATGGCTAGCCCTCCTATGTTTGACCATTTTAGACTTGATGCTTGGAAGGTGGACATGACTAGGCATTTAAAAACTCTAGGTCATCTAGTTTATCAAGCCATCACTATAGAAACCCTCCCTAATAGTAGCAAGCATAAGAAGGCCAATGCACTTGCACTTAGAACACTTAGAGCATCTCTCAATGAATATCTTGTACATGTTTTTGATCGATATGATTCGCTTTTGCAGTTTGGAGCATATTGACGTCTCCCAAGCTTTCAACGATTCTCAACAAGATGAGGAGATCTAGGAGAGACAATTCCGAAGAGCGTTGCCTTATGGTCCATGGGAATGACTCCCATGAGGTACATTCGGATTTTCAACTAGATGATAGCTCTAGTTCATTTTGTCATGGATGTGGTGAAGTTCAAACTTTAAATATGGAACTTGCTCAAAAGCTTGAAAATTCTTAGAAAAACATGAATCTTTGAAAAGAAGAATATTGTTTTAAAAGAAGAATTAAATGATTTATGCACATCTTTTGAAACCGTTTTGCAAGAGAAGGGAGAGATTGCTAGTGAACGTGACTCACTTAAATCTCAACTTGAACTTGCCCTAAATGAAATTAATGTTTTAAAAAGCCAAAATGATTGTGATGATGTTTTGAAAAACAATGAGATTTTATCTTCAAAGTTGGATTGTGTTTTTAAAGAAAACCTTACTTTGAAAAATAAAATTGATTCAATTTCAAAAGAATTGGATTTGCTTTTGAAGAAAAATGAATCTTTACAAAATGATATTGATATTCATGTTTGCCATGCTAGTGTAGCTTCTACTTCTAGCACACCCATTGCATGCTCCACTTTATCTTCTAGCATTGAAAATGATATTAATAATTTGAAGAAAAGTGTTGAATGTTTGGGCTCCACTTTGAGCCATTGTGCCATGAACCACACTCGTTTGGAATCCTTGATTCGCAAGAAACAAGTTCCAACTATGCATGCACACCCAACACGGCATACACATGCCCATCACGGACACAATCATAACATGTATGCTCATGTATACACTTGTACACATTGTGGTCGAAAAGGCCATCTTTCTAGATTTTGCTATGATCGTTTACATGTTGAAAATTTAGCAACTAATCTTATTTGGGTTAGGAGAGATACTAACCCCCGTGGACCCACAAGGAAATGGGTACCAAGATCCACCTCTTTGATTTTTGATGTAGGTGGAGGCTCTCGCATCACGTGAGAGTTTTGGGTGCCTTGAGGTGGATGCGTTCTAAGCCTAAAAGAGAATCATTTGGATGCTTCACACTCAAGGAGATTTGGTGGGAGGACCACCATGGATTTGGAGAACTAGAGATGCACCTTCATCGGTTTTGGTATCATTTTCTAACTCCCATTTTTAATTGCATGCTTTTCATGTTCATTTATTCATAGCATGTCTTGTTTTATTGTTCATTATGCTTATGTCATGTTGATTAGATTAGTGTTATACATGTTTAGTTCTTGAGACACCCATGCTTTATATGGATCTTATCTTTGTGTTCTCACCTTGTTTAAACTAATATGTATGCACTAGATCTAATGTACATGCATATACATAATGAGCATATGGATGTTTATGATGTTTTGTTTTGATGACTCATGTTTTATGATTAGTATGATATTTGCCATGATTATTAGACTTATGCTTTATATGATTAGTTGTTGAGACACTCATGTTTAGTATGGACCCATATTTTGTGTTCTCTTTATGTTTTAGTTATCATGTTAATCATAGATTTAATGCACATGTCTTTGTCATGCTAATCATATGGTTGACTATGACTTTTCGTTTTTAATAATTCATGTTCATGTTGATTGTTGACCCGTTTTATGCTTCATATTTTGACTACTAGCTTGAATGATAGTTTTCATTAAGACTAGGATTTATACTTGTACATCTAGTGAGCTACAAGTAGACCTTTATATATGTTTGTGCTTGAACGCTCATTTGTATTCACTTGATGTACTAGTATAGTCTAGTTTTGATGATTCTTGCATTTGACTTGTATTCATCATTTTACACATTTTGTTTTAACTTCATGTATATGTCCATCTTGTCCAAACTATCATTTATACATATATATCCTTGAGCCACGTGCCTTCATGCATATACTTTTGTGGACTCATTGTGTTTAGGATATGTATGTAAACTTTAGTTTGTACATGACATACATATGCCTTGAAGTTTAAATTGATTGGATGAATTTCATGTTTGCTAAGTGATTTCACATTTATGATGAATTTCATGTTTTTAAAATGATTTCAAATTGATGATTTCACATCCTAGATGAATTTCATGTTTTCAATATTGAGCTTGATTGTCCATTTTCATGTTGATATGTTTCTCACAACACTTGTACACTCACCTTATTCAATGTTTTCTCATGACTTAGTTTTCATGAGTACAATTTGTGCTATATGGATTTTGAGTGTTTTAGTGCCATGTGGTTTACATGTGTCTTCATGAAAAATATTTTTGTTATTCCTTATTTGAAGAATCTCGTACTTGTTGATTCATATAACTAGTTGTGATATTCTTCCTTGGTAGTAGTTTTCAAACATACTATATTATTTATAAACCTAATTTTGAAAACCCCTACCTTCTATGGGCGGTTGGATGGGAGATCATGTTCATGTATACTTTAAAATGAAAATCATTTAAATCTTGAACCATGATTGGGAGGTATAGTTGATATGAGTCATACACCTAATCTTATTGTTGTTTCAATTGGTATCATTGAATTCTTTCAATTGGTATCAATCTTGACATCCTTTTGTATACTCATATATGTTTTGTTTTATATATGTATGCTTACACTTCATATAGTATCAATTTCAATTGGTATCTATTTCTTACATACATATATAGATGATTTATTTGTGCTTATTATATCCCTATATCTTGAAGCACAAATTTTGGTTATGTTAAGCTTGAGTTTTTCAATTGGTATCCATATACAAGCTTTATCATAATTTCAAGATTGCTAAGCTTGATTTTTTAATGAATATCATGTTTCAATTGATTTAATTTTCAATTGGTATCTTATTTCAAGCCTATGCATATTTTCTTTTGGTATTTCATAAAGGGGGAGAAAACTCGTATTTTATATTTCAATTGGTATTTGGTTTACCATTGTTTTTGTTTCCCACTCCCTAACTTTATGATATCAAAGTAATTGGTATCATATGTTTATAAAGTAAAATATCTTAAATTGGTATCAAGATGCATTTGTTTACACAAAATTGGTATCATGTGTTTTAATTTTCAATGTGTTTATTTTCAATTGGTAGCAAGTTTACTTTACATATCTACCTTTTTGATAAATGTTGATTTGTTTTCAATGTCTTGTTTGGTATTGTCAAATTTTATTTACAATTGGTATCATTTATGCACTTCATTGTCATATCGTAATTTTACGTTTCAATTGTTATCACCCCTTGTTGATTCCTTGTTTCAACCAAATAGGGGAGAAGAATTTGCTTCTATTATGATTGTTTTTAACCCCTTTGTTGATGATTGACAAAAGGGGGAGAAGAATTTGAGTTTATATGCATGTTTGTGTATGCATGTTTTTATGTTTTAGTATGATTTATTAAAGTTTAATTGGTATCATTTAATATGTTCATTTTTTTGTTGGTATCAAGAGCTTCAATAGTTTTGCTTTGCAAATTGGTATTGGTATCAAGAGTTTGTTTTGAAAACATACTTTGTTTTGTTTAACTTGTATCAAGAGCATGTTTCAGAACTTGATGTTTAATTGGTATTAAGAGCATGTTTTAGATCTTTATGTGTTTTATGCATGTTGATGCATACATGTTTAAGAGCTTACATTACATATCTATTTGTTTATTCCTATGCATGAGTTAAGGGGGAGCTTCTTTGAAGCTAAACTTTAATCCATGCATATATAACTCCATGAGTTTTGTCATCATCAAAAAGGGGGAGATTGTTGGCCCAAAGGCCTTCCACTCTAGTTTTGATGATGATTAACTCATGTAGTTATGTGTACTAATAATCTTGTGATTTTAGTTTCAGATCATTAATCAAGTTATTAGTAGGTGATTAGCTTCAACAAGATGATTTGGAAGCTACCCACATGTTGATTCAAGAGCCCAAGCGTCAAAGATCATATATAGCACTTGCTCCGTGGATCAAAGAGTTTTGGATCGAGTCGGCTTGAAGATTGCGCTCTACAAGAAGACATCGGTACCATAGTTTAGTTTTGGGTTTAGATCCTAATTGTAAAGATTAGAATAGTATGATAAGCTCAAGTTCACAACACACACGTTTCATGTTTTGAATATTGGTTTTCGGTTTTTCGTTTTAGGTTTAACCGATCTTGGTTTTCATGAATAGATAGATCAAAACAAGTTTACATAGTTTAATGTATATATGATTTGTTCTATATACATGCATGCTTCTATTGCTTAAACAACCTTAGTTTGATAGTCTACTTCATGAGTTTTATGTTTTGGTATTTATGACAAAACATATTTTTGAATTAATGACAAAAACTATGATATATATTTGTTTCATGTATATTGGATTTCTATCCATATGCATCATGCCTTAATGTTGTTTAATATCATGTTTTTGTACTTGGAAGAGTTTTGGACAAAATGTATTTTCCATTCAAGAATCCAAGTTTTAGAAAATACAAGGTTTGGTTTTTGGTAAAAATGAAAAGACATAAAAATAGTTTTAATTGCTTGATATTTGAGTCAAAACTTTTTATCACAGGTCTATATATCAATGCAAAATGCTAAAACTATTTTTGGGGATTTTTACAAGAGTTAAAATGATTTATTGGAATATTTTCAACCCCAGTTTTCTGACCTGTTTTTGTCTGCCAGGCAAGGTCGGTCGACCGAACGGTCGACCGCACCAAGTAGTCAGTCGACCGGGCGGTCGACTGACGTGCACGGATACGTGCACGCTGACTACAGCCTTGGCCGGTCGACTGGGCGGTCGACCGACTGAGAGCAGATTTGCTTTCTGTTTGTTTGGGTCGACCGGGCGGTCGACCGGGTATTACAACGTTCGAAAATTCGAACGTTGGGCGGTCGACCGACCGGTCAACCGTAAGGGCAATTCTGGCAAAACTGCTGCCAACGGCTATTTTTCAAATCTGCCTATAAATACCCCATTTGAAAGAGTTTTTTTCCAAGATTTTTTGTGCGAAATTTTTCATACTCTCTGGTGTTTTTACAGCAATCAAAAGAAGTTTTTGAGCTTGAATTGAACAATCCATTTGGTGTTTTCATTAGGGTTTGGAAAATCAAAGAAAGGGTTTTTGGGAAAGGATTTTGATTGAACTTCTCTATCTTAGTTTCAGTTTTTCCCAAGGATTTTTCTTTGTGATTTCTGATTTCCATTCCTTTGGTTTTATCCACACTTGAGCAAAAATCTACTATCTATATCTATAGGATATTTGTGTGGGAAAAGATATTGTTTGTGGTTGTTGTGTTGACCACCAAGTTGTAACCCAATCTTTACTTGCTTTGTGCTTTGGGTTGTATCCCTCAAGTTGTGAGGTGATCCTTGTATTGGTTGAGAGGTGTTTGTTGTTGGTTTGGAATTTGCCTCAAGGAGGAGGTTGTGATTGTTTGGTGTTTGCCTCAAGGAGGAGGTTGAGATTGTTGGATTGGAGTTGTGCCTCAAGGAAGAGGTTGTGTTTGTAAGGAGAGGAGTTGGGTACTCCTTGTAATTGTGATTGCCTCAAATCCTCGGTGGAGGTTCCCTTTGTGGGAGTCCTTTGTGGACAAGCTAGTGGATTGAAAATCCTTCGTGTGTCGAAGGCGGGGATGTAGAGCTGGGTGCTCGAACCTCGGAACATATCTTGTTGTTTGCGATTGATCCATTGCCTCTCTCTCTAACTCTCTCTTTACTTTGTGCCTTGCATCTACTTATATTGCTCATTCTTATTTGCTTGGCTTGGTTGTGTGCATCACTTGTTGATAGCACTTGAGTGTGTATTGCATTAAGTTTTTAATTCCGCATTTAGTTCATAGATTAGCTATATCACCTATTCACCCCCCCTCTAGGTGACTTTTCACTAACCAACTCACTATTTACGCCGTCCGTTTTTCTCCTACTTGATGGATGAGACTAAAAATATTCAAAACACTTGATTTTTAGTTTATAAATACTTGAAATAATATAGATCAACTTCAATGATCATGTATTCAAATGTCGGAGGATTGAATTTGAGTGGGAAGGATCCGGGCTCAAATCCTTTTGGAAGGACATAAGTTTCCTCTCCCTCCCTCTCTCTCATATATATATATATATATATATATATATATATATATATATATATATATAGAGAGAGAGAGAGAGAGAGAGAGATAAGGAGAGACTTGTGTCATTCTAGGCACGTGTCGATTTCAATTTCAATATACTGTATTTTGTTCTTGTGTTGTTGTGATCTTGACAGAGGTGTACATATTACATTGCATATAGTTAGGACAAACACATGGGTGATTTACTCTCTCTATGTGTTCATTCTTATCTATATTGCACACTTGCACGAATTAAACTTAAGGACAAAACTCAATACAACATAAGGTGGGAAAGTCATTACCCTTCCTTAGTCCAAAAATCACCTCTCCACTCACACAACCTAAGCCTTAATAAAAATTAGACGTTGGCCCCTAGGGACATCGCGGACTCATTTAAGAGATTGACCTAAGGGAGAAGTTGTTAGAAGTTGATTCTTATCAAATCGGTGTCGAAGGTTGGGGATTGAGAGGCGAAACCTCGAAGAACAGTGGTTTGGCATAATTAGGCTCATTGCTCCGGTACGGATATCTCCCACTGATCATGCCCCTACCAGGCCGATTAACTTGAGGTCAGATTCCGACAATGTATCCCCCGAGGACAATCTACCCAGTTAGGAGTCGTCTAGGTGTAAATCAACCATAACATAGGCTTGTTTTCTTTTACTTTTCTTTATTTGTTTGTTTGTTTTTTTCTTTTTTGTAAATTATGAAATAGATTTTAACAACAACATTTTTTTTAATCCTAATATGAATCCATATTTCACCCCGACCTCATTTGACTCGGATAACTCTGACACGGCTATGTACAACATGAACCAACCATATATGTCGAGTTGGGATTATCCGACTCAATATGACCCATATCCCCAATCCTATGAATAATTTTCAAAATAACTTCAACTCTTCACAGAGTTTGTGGGGATTCACCTTTCCCGAGTTAAATTTTCAACCACATTGTCCACAATTTTCATAATATTCATTCCCCAATTCTGCTTCACATCTTCCTTTTTCTGAACCACCAATCGAAGAAAAATCCTCGTTGCAAAGGAGTTTGAAAGAAGTGATAGAGGCTCAAAAACAATTTGAAAACAGGGTGGCCACATCATGTCCGCAAAATTTCAAAAATTCATATAAGTTCTTTTCTAGAATCACTTAAAGAAAAATCATGGTAGGAAAAAATTATGGAATTCGTGCAAGAGACCGAGCGAATGATGCAAAATATAATTGACTTCCATGTCCATCAAATGTTCATATGACTCAAGAATCATGTCATTTTGGAAATCCAGTTTTAATTTCATCATACCAGCCTAAATTTGACCAACATCAACTTCTTAATAGTTTGGCAAGTTATCCATTTCCTGAAATTAATCTAGAAGATGAATGTGAAACTGAGCTTCAATTTAGCGATTCGAGTCCAATCCTTGAATCAATATCGACTCTTATAGTTTTACCTAAACTAAAAAATGTTCTTGACAAGTTTTGATTCTCATAATTCCTGAACTTGAATCGATCATTCCACCCATTCACATTCCTCCCGTGGACAAAAATCAAGATTCAGTTTCATTACATCCATTTGAACTTGCCCAAACTTTTGAGAACCATCTTGAGATTTAGCAAATTATCCTTTTTCCGAAATTGAATTTGAGCTTGAAAGTAATCTTGAACCTCAAGTTGATAATTCCATTTCACCTTTTGATTCAATAATGACTCTGATATCTTTACCAGTTTTTTCCATTCTGGAGTCAACATTGAATTCTGTACCAGTACACCGTGAAATTGAATCACCAATATCTTATGATCACACTTCATTAATGGAGAAAGTGTGTGAACATCAATTCTTTGATTTGAACCCCATTTTTTAACCAATATCGACTCTCCCTTTTGAATTTCGACTTGATATGAGTCAAATTCCTGAGTCGGTATCAGTTTTTGTGACTGTTCCATTTGACTTCAAATCAATCATCTCCCAAAATCACACTTTATTGTTGGACAAGGATGTTGAAGAAAATGATTCAGTAATTATTTTTGAAAATTACAAAATTAGATGGGGATAATTTTTTAAATAAGACTATTCACTCAATCATTCTTTTACTGGGTCGTATTAGAGTGGTCACTAGTGGGTTTCTACAAGATCCACGATTTCTGAATTGGGCCGCATTTCGTGAACCAATTAGACCACCACCGGAACCACCACCATGAGGTAATTTTTCCTTCCCTATTTTGTTTCAGGGATATACACATTCACGTTGCATTAAGGACAACGCATGAGATAAGTGTGGGGGGGGGATTTACTAACATAGTTAGTTTTATATTTTCTTTCTTTTACACTTCTTTTTAGGAACTTTTTAATATTTTCTTTTGTAAAAAAACTCTTTTCTTTTCTTTTTACAAAACTTTTTGAAATAAGAGAAACAGTTTTGATTTATTTTTAAGAAAATTAAGATTATCTTAAGAATTAGGAAGACCTAAAATATGAATTTTTAAACCGAACCAAAATAATAGATCTTGTTTAAATTTTAGGATAATAAAATAAGATTGAAAAGATAATTTGATCTTAAATTTTTTGTCTTAGATATATGAACTTCACACTTACACAATTTTTTGAGATTGAAATAAAAACTGAAAATGCCATAAAAAATAAAAAATGATGATAATAAAAATTACTTATTGAAATTGAGTAATTATGCCTCAGGAGGCATGATTATTCACGCCTAAAATGGTGGACAAAAATAAAATAATCTTCTTTAGTTTGTGGCCTTATTTACTCGAGTCCTTAAGCCCGAGAGATGTTTTCTCATCTGGTGCCTTAAAACTATCTGGTTTGGGAGTCACCGGTTAAAGGCTCGCTACCCGGGTAAATAAGAAAGCATAAGAAAACTAAGGGAAGAAAAAAAGATAAAAAATAAATAAACACAAATAAAAGCATGAAAGTTAGAGTTGATATCCCAAAAATCTTCACAGTTCACAAAGTGCATATTTTTTTTTAAGAGTTTTATGAAAGATCAAAGAATTGATTCAATTTCAAATTCTTACATTTAATTTATAATAAGATTTTACATTTAGACTTAGTGTAACACCCTGCTCCCCGGTGTACGTATCACAGTATCGGTACGCGATACGACGTACAAAACTTGATTTGACCTCTGTAGTAGTCCGATTGAGCCGATTTCAGTTTCTAAAATTATTTTCTAATATTCTAGATTTTTCAGGATTTTCTGGAAATTTTCTGGATTAATTTGGAAAATCTCCGTAGTCGGTGTCGACCGATACCGATAACCGGCCTTCCGATTTTTATTTCACAAACGGAGTAGAATTTTGGGAATCCGATTTCACCACGTGCCTTAGAATCATGTTCTCTATGTTAGGGTATTTTTGGGTATTTTTCTGAATTTATCGGAAATCCGGCCAAACCGGTGTCGCCCGTATCGGCGAGACACTCCGGGATTTTTAATTGGCAAACCGGATTGAGTTTCGACAAACTGTTTTCATATTACGTCTCAGGATAATATTCTCTATTTTCTATAATTTTTGGGCACTGTTCGGGACTGGTCAAATATGGGGCTAATATAATAATAATTAAATATTATATTTTTTATATATATCTTTCCTTTCTTTCTTTTCTTCTCCTTTCTTCTCCATTTCTCTGGAAAACTCACCGCCACCGCCCTACTGTAGCACCCAACCGCCTCTCTCTTTCCCAATTAAAATCCTCCCTCTCTCTATTTCTCTCACTCTCTCTAATTAGAGAGATTAATCGATCTCTCTCTATCCTCACTCTCTCTCTCTAACATCTCTCCCTCTCTCTGCGCAACCCAACTAGGGGAGAAATCCGACCAGGCCGCCGGCCATCGCCGCAGGCCGTCGCCACCGCCGGTCGCCGCAACCCCGCAGGCCACCCTTCTCCTCCTCCTCCTCCTCCTTCTTCTTCTTTTCCTTCCCCTTTCTTTCCTCTGTTTTTCCTTTCTCCCTCATCTCTCTCTCTCTCTCCCTTACTCTCTCTCTCTTTCTCTCTCTCTTTCAGCGACCACCGCCGGCGGCTAAACCCACCGCCGGCGGGTTCTGTTGGCCGCCAGCCAGCTGGGCTGGCCGGCCACAGTGCGCGCAGCAGCAGCAGCACTGCTGCTGCTGCTGTGTGAGTGTGTGTGTGAGAGAGAGGGTGGGGGTGTGTGTGTGCTGTGTGTGTGTGGTGGTGTTGTGTGTTGTGTGTGAGTGGTGTGCGTTGTGTGTGAGTGGTGTGTGGTGTTGTGTGTTGTGTGTGAGTGGTGTTGTGTGTTGTGTGTGTGTGCGCGTGAGAGTGTGTGTGTATGCTGTGTGTGTGAGAGTATGAATGTGTGTGCGTGTGCTGTATGTGTGTGTGTGTGTGTGCTTGTTTGTGTACTGTGTGTGTGTGTGAGAGAGAGTGTGAGGGTGGGTGTGCTGTGTGTGTACTGTGTGTGTGTGTGAGTGTGAGGGTGAGTGTGCTGTGTGTGGTGTGTGCTCTGTGTGTGTGTGGGTTCGGGTTCACACCCGAACTCACTATAACCCTATTGGTTGGTTGGAAACCCAAACCCAATAACCCTCTTGGCCATTACCCAAATAAACCCTCAATTCAACCCGTTAACCCAGAAACCCTCTACCCATTTAACTTAAGTTAACGGCTTTGGGTATCGGATCTAAACCCGACCCGTTAACCCGTCTACCCGCATCCACAAGGTACATTTGCGGAAAATCCCCTGTTATTATTTCTTATTTGCATTTCAATAATTTTATTACATATTTAATCTCATTTTATTCCTTTTCATATGCGGGCGATATCGGGAGCATCCGGACTCCGATTTGGACGATCCTGGATCCGTTGCGATCGTGGGAACGAGAGCTACAGTCCTGTAGCCAGTTTGTGAGTGTTTTTCTTTTATAAATTAAATTTGATCATGTTTAGTAATCTTGATTGGTTGCCTGTAAATACCGATTAATAAATGGTACTTAGTGAAAGACTAGTATAACGATTAGTTAAACATGCATAATCCAGATCATAAGATGGTGACCGACATTACAAATAGGGATAGCTGATACTCGATTAGATATGATCACTGGTACCGGCCTCCCACTAGACACCATGGCTAGATGTACCCGTAATTATTACCCGAACATGCATTCGGTACAACCAGCTATTGTTATCACGCATTACACGAAATATAATCATTCACTGCTACATGGATACACCAACACTGTTATTGCATGTTAGAGAGTTACTGTTACACGGATACCCTGGACACCAGTAGTAGGACACAGATACTGTGAGGTCACTGGACATGGTAGTATAGTCTACACTGCTTACTGTTATTATATGTCCTATCACAGAGATAGGTTACACGGATCATGGCTACACATCTATATTCCACTGGTACACGGACATACCCATGCACGGACTAACGCATTTCATATTAGTATTATCATCGTTACATGGATGCTCGATACACTGTTATCTCATGGTCACGCATCACTGTTACATCTGCTCACTGTGCTTATTCCATGTATTATTATTCCATGTTCCTGTATTCATGTTATATGATTGATTCCTGTTACAATGATATGGATATTCCCGTTACTGGACATGAGAGCTGTTGATATGCGATATGTGGATTTCCACATCTATTGATCCCGTTATATTGTTCCCGTTATATTGTTCCTGATATATTGTTCCTGATTCCTGCTATATTGTTCTACGCTATCAACAGAGCTCTGGTCCAGTTATCATGTTACCCGTATCATGTACTGTTATTTGTTCTTGTCACATGGTATACTTGACATATCAGATAATAATGATAACTTGGGTATGGGGGAGACTTGACGGTTGATTAGATCTTATCGGGTGATGTACTGGATCCATATTGTTAGTCCCACTGCAGGGGACGGTAGTGCTACCTACCACTAGCTCCATGAGCTCCCGTTACTTGATTCGTGCTCCCCTCTTAGCGGAGGGCCCTGGTCTTAGCAGCCAGGGGTCCTTTTAAGGCCGTGATCCCGGGTATGCACGGGATACACCTACCCGATAAGAACTCCTCGACCATGGGTTTCCAATTAACATAATAAAACAGTATTCACGATAGTGACGTCGGGAACACTTGTTATTTGGTCACTCTCTCGTTTGGATAATGGTACCCGTAGGCCATGTCCGGATGGGTTCGACTGGAGTGCGGGCTCCAGTATGAACTGCCAGTGGTATGGGACACTGGAAGAGAGTGATTGTAATACCAGGTGGTACTGATTGCTACTATTGTATAAATCACATGACATGCCTGGTACATGTATGCTATCTTGTTATTGTTCATGCTACTGTATCCGATATTATGTTACCTGTATACTTGTTACTTTACCTGGCATATGTTATACTGTCTGTGTGGCATATTACACACGTTCTGCATTGCATCTATTCTGTTGTTTGTATACCTTGTAGACAACTGTATATGTATAACACAGTAGTGAGGTTATATTGTATATGCCCACTTGCATGTTCATATTGCATATGCCCACCTGCATGTTCACTTCGGTCACGTCACCACTAGCAAATTCATATCTATTACGTCACCACTAGACAATAGTATTTATGCTATAACCTGGACACGATTAGAGACATGACCCGACGATTACATATTTATATTTATCTACTGCTTATTACTGTTACCACATCATCTCTTATGTATTATTATCGTGCTTGTATTATTATAGTATATTCCTGCCTTCTTCATTTTACCACTCACTAGGTCGCTTTCTGACGACCCTGGGTTTGCATGCCCAGATTGGAGATCCGAGTTACCATAGCTTCAGATAGTGCCTTGGAGTCACATGGGCGATTCCTCATCAGGACTATTCATAGGTATTTTAGTGCTTTATTTCTGTTATCTGATTTATCCCTGTTTTCATATCTGTTATGATAACTAACCTCTTTCTGCAGGTATTCTTGTACTTATTTCATGCTGGGACCCATGTTTATATGGAGGCTATTTCTTGTACTGAGGCTTAGCGTACGTACGTGAGGGATTTCCGCCCTGCGTATGTACGTCGCCATAACGTCCCCGTACCTGCGGGATTGGGGCGTTACTTTCCATAACATCCTCGTACCTACGGGATTGGGGCGTTACATTGTGGTATTAGAGCTTAGGTTTCACACCTGGTGTGGGTAACCACCTGGGTCGATACTCTGGCTCTTACTAACAGTACAATCAGGTTCAGATTAACTGATCTGTATCTGAATTTGGGGATTCCAGCAACGAATACAAGGATACCATGACCTTGATAATTCATTTCTTGACTCTGTTTTATTCCTTCCTTCCTTTCAGTTATCAACCAGAGCATCCGATTTCCTTCTTACTTTCCTTGCACCGTCTTACTTCCTATCCGTTTTAGTTCATCCCTATACTTCTTCATCCCGAGTTCCTTAGAGATATCAGAGTGCGCAGCGGAAGTGTCATGGACCCGTAACCTTTAGGCTTTGTGGTTGGAAATTTTGTTCTCACACCTGATTGAAATTGCGAGGACGCAATTTTCTATAAGGTGGGGAGAAATGTAACACCCTGCTCCCCGGTGTACGTATCACAGTATCGGTACGCGATACGACGTACAAAACTTGATTTGACCTCTGTAGTAGTCCGATTGAGCCAATTTCAGTTTCTAAAATTATTTTCTAATATTCTAGATTTTTCAGAATTTTCTGGAAATTTTCTGGATTAATTTGGAAAATCTCCGTAGTCGGTGTCGACCGATACCGATAACCGGCCTTTCGATTTTTATTTCACAAACGGAGTAGAATTTTGGGAATCCGATTTCACCACGTGCCTTAGAATCGTGTTCTCTATGTTAGGGTATTTTGGGTATTTTTCTAAATTTATCGGAAATCCGGCCAAACCGCTGTCGCCCGTATCGGCGAGACACTCCGGGATTTTTAATTGGCAAACCGGATTGAGTTTCGACAAACTATTTTTATATTACGTCTCAGGATAATATTCTCTATTTTCTATAATTTTTGGGCACTGTTCGGGACTGGTCAAGTATGGGGCTAATATAATAATAATTAAATATTATTTTTATATATATATCTTTCCTTTCTTTCTTTTCTTCTCTTTCTTCTCCATTTCTCTGGAAAACTCACCGCCACCGCCCTACTGTAGCACCCAACCGCCTCTCTCTTTCCCAATTAAAATCCTCCCTCTCTCTATTTCTCTCACTCTCTCTAATTAGAGAGATTAATCGATCTCTCTCTCTCCTCTCACTCTCTCTCTCTAACATCTCTCCCTCTCTCTGCGCAACCCAACTAGGGGAGAAATCCGACCAGGCCGCCGGCCATCGCCGCAGGCCGTCGCCACCGCCGGCCGCCGCAACCCCGCAGGCCACCTTTCTCCTCCTCCTCCTCCTCCTTCTTCTTCTTCTTTTCCTTCCCCTTTCTTTCCTCTGTTTTTCCTTTCTCCCTCATCTCTCTCTCTCTCTCTCCCCCTTACTCTCTCTCTCTTTCTCTCTCTCTTTCAGCGACCACCGCCGGCGGCTAAACCCACCGCCGGCGGGTTCTGTTGGCCGCCGGCCAGCTGGGCTGGCCGGCCACAGTGCGCGCAGCAGCAGCACTGCTGCTGCTGCTGTGTGAGTGTGTGTGTGAGAGAGAGGGTGGGGGTGTGTGTGTGCTGTGTGTGTGTGGTGGTGGTGTGTGTTGTGTGTGAGTGGTGTGCGTTGTGTGTGAGTGGTGTGTGGTGTTGTGTGTTGTGTGTGAGTGGTGTTGTGTGTTGTGTGTGTGTGTGTGCGTGAGAGTGTGTGTGTATGCTGTGTGTGAGAGTGTGAATGTGTGTGCGTGTGCTGTATGTGTGTGTGTGTGTGTGCTTGTTTGTGTACTGTGTGTGTGTGTGTGTGAGAGTGTGAGGGTGGGTGTGCTGTGTGTGTACTGTGTGTGTGTGAGTGTGAGGGTGGGTGTGCTGTGTGTGGTGTGTGCTCTGTGTGTGTGTGGGTTCGGGTTCACACCCGAACTCACTATAACCCTATTGGTTGGTTGGAAACCCAAACCCAATAACCCTCTTGGCCATTACCCAAATAAACCCTCAATTCAACCCGTTAACCCAGAAACCCTCTACCCATTTAACTTAAGTTAACGGGTTTGGGTATCGGATCTAAACCCGACCCGTTAACCCGTCTACCCGCATCCACAAGGTACATTTGCGGAAAACCCCCTGTTATTATTTTTTATTTGCATTTCAATAATTTTATTACATATTTAATCTCATTTTATTCCTTTTCATATGCGGGCGATATCGGGAGCATCCGGACTCCGATTTGGACGATCCTGGATCCGTTGCGATCGTGGGAACGAGAGCTACAGTCCTGTAGCCAGTTTGTGAGTGTTTTTCTTTTATAAATTAAATTTGATCATGTTTAGTAATCTTGATTGGTTGCCTGTAAATACCGATTAATAAATGGTACTTAGTGAAAGACTAGTATAACGATTAGTTAAACATGCATAATCCAGATCATAAGATGGTGACCGACATTACAAATAGGGATAGCTGATACTCGATTAGATATGATCACTGGTACCGGCCTCCCACTAGACACCATGGCTAGATGTACCCGTAATTATTACCCGAACATGCATTCGGTACAACCAGCTATTGTTATCACGCATTACACGAAATATAATCATTCACTGCTACGTGGATACACCAACACTGTTATTGCATGTTAGAGAGTTACTGTTACACGGATACCCTGGACACCAGTAGTAGGACACAGATACTGTGAGGT
This sequence comes from Agave tequilana, assembly GCA_038442645.1. NCBI lineage: Eukaryota > Viridiplantae > Streptophyta > Magnoliopsida > Asparagales > Asparagaceae > Agave > Agave tequilana. Next base: position 29,608 of record JAVJIF010006279.1, on the reverse strand, counting down.
CACTGGACATGGTAGTATAGTCTACACTGCTTACTGTTATTATATGTCCTATCACAGAGATAGGTTACACGGATCATGGTTACACATCTATATTCCACTGGTACACGGACATACCCATGCACGGACTAACGCATTTCATATTAGTATTATCATCGTTACATGGATGCTCGATACACTGTTATCTCATGGTCACGCATCACTGTTACATCTGCTCACTGTGCTTATTCCATGTATTATTATTCCATGTTCCTGTATTCATGTTATATGATTGATTCCTGTTACAATGATATGGATATTCCCGTTACTGGACATGAGAGCTGTTGATATGCGATATGTGGATTTCCACATCTATTGATCCCGTTATATTGTTCCCGTTATATTGTTCCTGATATATTGTTCCTGATTCCTGCTATATTGTTCTACGCTATCAACAGAGCTCTGGTCCAGTTATCATGTTACCCGTATCATGTACTGTTATTTGTTCTTGTCACATGGTATACTTGACATATCAGATAATAATGATAACTTGGGTATGGGGGAGACTTGACGGTTGATTAGATCTTATCGGGTGATGTACTGGATCCATATTGTTAGTCCCACTGCAGGGGACGGTAGTGCTACCTACCACTAGCTCCATGAGCTCCCGTTACTTGATTCGTGCTCCCCTCTTAGCGGAGGGCCCTGGTCTTAGCAGCCAGGGGTCCGTTTAAGGCCGTGATCCCGGGTATGCACGGGATACACCTACCCGATAAGAACTCCTCGACCATGGGTTTCCAATTAACATAATAAAACAGTATTCACGATAGTGACGTCGGGAACACTTGTTATTTGGTCACTCTCTCGTTTGGATAATGGTACCCGTAGGCCATGTCCGGATGGGTTCGACTGGAGTGCGGGCTCCAGTATGAACTGCCAGTGGTATGGGACACTGGAAGAGAGTGATTGTAATACCAGGTGGTACTGATTGCTACTATTGTATAAATCACATGACATGCCTGGTACATGTATGCTATCTTGTTATTGTTCATGCTACTGTATCCGATATTATGTTACCTGTATACTTGTTACTTTACCTGGCATATGTTATACTGTCTGTGTGGCATATTACACACGTTCTGCATTGCATCTATTCTGTTGTTTGTATACCTTGTAGACAACTGTATATGTATAACACAGTAGTGAGGTTATATTGTATATGCCCACTTGCATGTTCATATTGCATATGCCACCTGCATGTTCACTTCGGTCACGTCACCACTAGCAAATTCATATCTATTACGTCACCACTAGACAATAGTATTTATGCTATAACCTGGACACGATTAGAGACATGACCCGACGATTACATATTTATATTTATCTACTGCTTATTACTGTTACCACATCATCTCTTATGTATTATTATCGTGCTTGTATTATTATAGTATATTCCTGCCTTCTTCATTTTACTACTCACTAGGTCGCTTTCTGACGACCCTGGGTTTGCATACCCAGATTGGAGATCCGAGTTACCATAGCTTCAGATAGTGCCTTGGAGTCACATGGGCGATTCCTTATCAGGACTATTCATAGGTATTTTAGTGCTTTATTTCTGTTATCTGATTTATCCCTATTTTCATATCTGTTATGATAACTAACCTCTTTCTGCAGGTATTCTTGTACTTATTTCATGCTGGGACCCATGTTTATATGGAGGCTATTTCTTGTACTGAGGCTTAGCGTACGTACGTGAGGGATTTCCGCCCTGCGTATGTACGTCGCCATAACGTCCCCGTACCTGCGGGATTGGGGCGTTACTTTCCATAACGTCCTCGTACCTACGGGATTGGGGCGTTACACTTAGTTTAAGAAAGAATAATTTTTGGTTAACCCGTGACCTTGGATCACTTAAATTTTCACAAAAATATTTCAACACGTTTCTCTATTTCAAAATGCGTTTTCAAAATACTAACATTTGATTTCTTTCTTTATGAATTTTGTGGGAGTAATTCGCTGAAAATCCTCAGGAGACAAAATTTCTTCTCTAGGGGAAACCTAGAGATTTAACGACTTGTTGCACATGCTCAGTGCAATCACATTACCTGAAAAAGTGTTGTAATAATTTTCTTAGTTTTCTGTTTTGCTTGGGACGAAAATAAAGAGCTGCATGAGATTTCAGAAACCAAAGGATGGATTTCAAGGAGAGAATAGATAACTTCGTACTTGTGATTGGAATGTATAACAATGACTCGTGTAACCCAGTTGCAAATTAATCCAATATTAATTTGCTGACTGGCTGTACTGAAGGTAGGAACCTAGGCTCTGATACCAACCTGTAGCGCCCCGATCCCACGAATACGAAGATACTACTGCGGCGTACATATGCAGTGCGATGGTACCATCACGTATATATGCTAAGCATAAGTACAATATAGGATTAGAGTACGAAAATATGTGATAATATACATTCTAACACAAAAGTATAAGACTGTGACATGATATTACATAAATATTACATCACCATGAAGTACAAAAGTAGACTGTACATGGTACAAAAGATAAGAACTCACGAGCTGAAAGAGAGAATCTCGCGAGCGAGGCAAGACGGGATGAAGTTATGACTGATTCGCCTGCTCCTCAAAGAAGGTTTGGTCCTCAGTTGAAGGGTTCACCTCAGTCCAAGCTGTAAGATCTGAACATGCAAGTCCAGGTTGTTAGTAGGCAACCCAGCGAGTGCAAGAAGAAACCAAATGACAAGTATAAATAAAAGCAAGTGCATCAGATCAAGTAATATGTACTCAAATCAGCAAGCATGGAATAACCACAATAAATAGTGAAATATAGAAATGACATTAAAATTCCTGTGGCATGAAACAAAAGCAAGTTAGCAAGTCAAATGTTATGTACTCAAATCATCAAGCATGGAATAATCACAATAAATGGTAAATATGAAAACAACATTAAAATTCATGTGGCATGAAGTCAATTATCAAGTTATTATTAAGACTCGTTCAATTTGTATGTTTCAGTATATGTCCCATACCATATACCTCCGCACACAAGTCGAGCGAGGTTGATTATTGGAAACTTATGGGATCAACGAACCGTGTTTAGAATGGGTCCCGTGCATGCCTGAGACAACGGTCCAGGAGTATTCAATACTGAGCCGGAACGTACCGCTAGGTACCGGGTCTTACTATATGCCCGTAGGACTTAGTATACGCCCGAACAGGAATATGATGTCACCGCTCTCCAAAAGATATACCCGGGAGATTACGGCACACCCGGCAGGAGACAGGGGAGTAGGGGTGCTAGTACACCCCCACGGAAACACCTGGTGACCTCCAGGTCGAATCCCAAGAATTAGTTGTATAACATTTGTATGGCCACCATAAACACAGAAGCTATATCGGTACCCATCAATTTTCCCCGTCCCGATGTAAGTTGTTCAATTATTACAGATTGTCCAATGATAATGTCCACAGGGTATTCACAGTAGTCCAATATCCATGGTTATCCTAATACGAGGATCAACATGAGTATAATATCAGAAGCATAATGTCAGGAGTCTCCCTGTTTCAGGGGTTCAAGTATACAAGGGTTCAGGAGCATAAGAGCTCAGGAGTATCAATGTCTGGTAACAATATAATAATCATGCCAAGTCCCCGTAGAAGTGATAATATGAATATGCAACGTAGTACAGGCGTCAGGTGTAATAGTATCCAGTCAGGTGTCATAATATCAGGTCAAATGTGTCAGTACCAGGTGATAGCATATGTCAAGTATCAAGTGATAACATGTCAATTATCAGGTGTCATATATTAGGTGTCAGGTATCAGGTGTCAAGTGATAACATATCAAGTACCGATGTTAGATATCAAGTATTAGGGGTCGGTGTCAAGTATACATGTCAAGTACCGGTGTCAGATATCAAGTGTCAAGTTTAACATATCAATGTCAGATAATTAACATGTCGATATCAGGTAAGTTGAATACAGAATTATAACATCATATATTAACTCGTACAGTGATGTATCTTGTACTAAAAACTACAGTAGCAATTGTTAGGCATGTAACGGTAGTAATAAGACATCCACAAATCAATATATCATGCAATAAACGCCAGAGTAGCAGTTACTAAATATGAATTAATAATAACAAAGCACTCGCCTAAAACCAAAACGCAATACCGAGTTAAAATCCAAGAAACTCGCTAACACGTGCGAGCATGCTACCAATCCATATATATATATATATTAGAGAGAGAATGAGAGAGGAGAGAGAGAGTAGAGAGAGGAGAATTAGTTAGAGAGAGGAGGCTAAGAGAGAGAGAGAGTTGTAGGAGAGAGAGAGGAGTGTGTGTTGGATAAGGTGGGGCAATTAGGAAATGAGGGGAAGGGTAAAAGTGGAAAGAAGGAAAAGGGAAAGGAAAGAAAGAAAGAAAGAAAGAAAGAAAGAAGAAAAGAAGAAAGGAGAGGGGAGTGGGGAGGTGGCCAGCGGCCTGGGAGAGCGGCGGCGCCGCCGGAGGGGGGACGGCGCGGCCTGGGCCCAGGGAGGAGTGGTGGTGGGGTTTGGTTATTGGTGTTTTTTGGGTGTTGTTATTGTTGTTGAAGGTGATGGTGGTTTGGTGGTTGGTGGTTGATGGTGGTGGTGTTGGTTGATGGGAGTGGTGTTGGGAGTTGTTGGAGGAGGAGGAGGAGACGGTGTTTGAGTGATGGAAGTGGAGGAATTGGTGGGATTGATGGTGAATTTTGGAGAAGAAGAGGATTAATGGTGATAGGTTTATGGAGAAATTGGAGAAGATGGGTAGGAGTTTCAGAAGTAGGGGAGGGACTAGGGGAGGCGGCGGCGCCGGCTAAGGGGAGGCGGCGACGCTGGTGGCGCTGGCGGAGGCGGCGACCATGAGGGAGAGAGGGTGAGGGTGTTGGTGGGAGAGAAGAAATGGAGAAGATAGGGAAGGAGGAAGGAAAGAAGGAAAGAAATTAAAAGAAGGAGAGGGAGAGTATAGGAGAAAGAGTGGGGGCTGCTGGTTGCAGCTGCTGCTGCCATTTCGTTGGCAGGGAGTGAGGGGAAATGGGGAGCAGGTGGAGGAAAAGAAAGGAAGAAAGAGAAGGAAATGAAAAGAAAGGAAAGAAAAGAAGAAAAAAGAGAAGAAAAAGAAAATATTAAAAAATATAATTAAAATATATAATTAAATAATAAATAAGTAGGATAAAATAGGAGAATTAGGTAAAGGAGAGGAGGAAGAAAAGTAAGAAAGGAAAATAGTCGATAAATAATATTATTATTTAAATATGGTAAATTTTGACTGTTTCAGAAACGCTCCGAAAAATTCTCAAAAATAGAAAATATATATTTTAGATGTCTGGTGAAATCAGATTTAAGAAATTCAACAAATTAAAAAATCTTGGAATCTCCCGGCGGTACCGGTCGACACCAAAATCGGTCAAATTTTGATAAATTCAGAAAAATCTCAAAAAATGTTATAAATAGAAAATGAGATTCTAAGAAGTAATGTGAAAGCCGTTTCTAAAATTTCAATTCCATTTGAAAACTAAAAATCTGGGAACCGATCAGTGATGCTGATCGATACTAGTTTTGAAGATTTTGTAGGAATAGTTCTGAAAATTTTCAAAAAATCATAAAAATCTAAAATATTAGAAAACAATGTTTGAAATTGAAAACGGTCAAATCGGACTAGCAGAAAGGTCAAATCAGGTAGTATGTTGGTATCGGGTTCCTGGTCTAGGTCAGGGCTGACTCTAGGTTTAAGAATTCAGATCCGATACAAAATAACATGAGCAATCACAACCCATAAACAATTACTGGGAGAAAATTGAAATAATATGGTTGAAAAAATTGGGACACGCATTTGGGTACGTATCCCGGGAACGGGGTGCTACACCCATAATCCAAGATATCAGAATGTTCGCACGATCACTTTCTACGCCAGTTTCCCAAGAACCAGATACCATAAAAACGATGGAGTTCCACCAGTGATCGCTGTCTGAAAGATTAACAATCAACCTCGGCCGATTTCCCGCGAACTGAAGGAACAAACCCCCGATGGAAGCCTTCGCATCGAATAGTATGTTGTGAAATCCTCAAGACTATACGAAGTAGCAAAAAAGTCCACACAAAGGGCTTCGAAGCCCAGGATTGTTCGTTACATACGGGGCGTCCAGGGTTGGAGCCACATTGTAGTAGGCTAGCACATGACAGACAAAATCAGAAAGGGGAAGATGCACCCTCAGCGCTAACACTTAGAGGTGAAAGTACACACCTCCCTCAGGGGATGGACTCTGATATTCGTCTTAGGCAGGCATAACTCCACCACAATGCCAGATGGCAGAGAACCACTGCAAATACTCGAGCACCTCCTATTGGATGCGAAGGATAGTCGATGAAGGGTCAAAGTCTATCGCCTGTCTCGTCCTGAAGCGACTCCTTCCCCTCTTCTCATCAACAATGAGAGCTTTCCCCCGGCCTGCCATCTCTCATGTATGATCAAGGAAAGATCAAAGGGAGAAAGGCTGGTTTTGAATTTGGGTGCAGGAGAGCAATTTCGAGAGCTATGGTTTTCAAATGAGAAGCCCCCAAAATTTCCCCCCAAATTTTATTTGCTGGAAAATGACGTCATCATAAGGTGACCCCGAGTTTGAATTGAGGCGTTGCGACGTCCCTACGATTTAGATCGAACCGTTGCACATATCCCAACAGGAGCTAGCAGTCTAAATGACAGTTATTTCTCCACTGCACATGCCGACTAGATATGAGATTTGACAGTTGGATATATAGAGCAAAAAAGGCATTAAAAGCGCAAGATATGAAGAGATACGTTGTTTCTTTTCTCTGACCATAAAACGACAAGCCTAGCCCTAAATCGTAGGGTCAAGTCAGTTACGCTTCCTACCTTTCTGATCGAAGACTCAGAAAAGGAAAGAAGGGGGCATCTGTAGTGGTCAGTTTTCATCCTCCTTGAGATCATGACATGTATCCTGCTTCTGAAAGGCACCCCGAGCAATCAACAGTTCCTCCATCGAGTCGAACAAGGATCATGAGGAAACTCACGATTACATCTCAAGGTCACATTCAGTGAAGAGTCATTTTCCCAACTCTCAACCATCCAGAGTCATTCCGCAATCCGGAGGCCGCAGCCTCCGTAATGAAAACTATCCATAAGGACTGCCGCTTCTACGCTGGTTATAGTTTAGCGGCAGAATCCTAGCAATTCACGGATTCAATTATGCTGCCAGGTCATCTTCATGTTCAAAATGTTATAACGCTCATATTTCAATACGGGCTGTTACGGATAGTGGTGGATATCTTCGCATGACAATCCCAACAATCATGTGGTATAATTTGGACAGTTATGAGAAAATCAAAACGTGCAAATTATGCAATTATGGAGATTTGAAATTTTCGCACCCTCACTTATAACTCCGACATGCATATATACACTTTGATCTCGATTGAGAAAGAGGCTCGCTTCTGATTTCCACCGAAAACACTACAAACAAACACTCTTTCACTCGCTTTCACTCAAAACGAGAATTTTCATTCTCACAGTCGAGGGTGTTCGACCGGCATCACACCAGTGTCCTTGACCTAATTTCTTTCTTTTTATATTTTTGATAAGATCAATTTGAAACGTCCGATCGTGTGGGATAGAAAATCTCTACCACGGTACGCAACCAGAGCGCAATAATAGCAGGGCCCCAGTGTCATGTTGCCTACAAGCGTGTCAACTGTTCTTCCAACTGACAATCCATGCTTGGCACGTGACACCATTCATTCCAAAGGGAGAAATATTAAATGCCTCCCTGCTAGCTATGCTGCCCTTTGCAAGTCCACCACTGGATTAATAACCATGAGTACACTAATCTTCTCAACTATAATTGTAAAACTAGGAATGGTAAAACTAGGTATGCAGAGTTTTTGCTACATTTAGACCCAAATAGTGCCCCCCACATGGTCACCACATGTCATGACACCGTATGATTAGCTCTTTTGGTTCTTGCAAAGACCCCCTTCAAACATTCCATTATTACATATGACCCCCTAATGCATTTGTTATGTTATATTAGTAGCAATACCGGAGAACGAGTCTTCAAGTCTTGAATCAAAGACCTCTCATGGTCCATGACCAATTTAACCCGTTTATTATTAGATCTCAGTGAAATCCTTTCTATTAGTTTAGATAAGTTTTGAATCTGAGACTCTTAATATGAACTCTCGTACAACCCTTTTTACTGTGTGAGCTAAGTCTTATTAGTAATTTTTAACATTGTTCAAGACTTAAGGAGCCAATAAAGAATGTATTAATCATTCCTAGTTAGGATTCTTTGAAGAGTAAAGAAAATGTGATAGAGATTTGATGGGAGGCTTATGGTTTAGTTTGAGTAGAAAGAATGACTTTTAAGACTGACAACAATTTTGATACTCTAACAAGTATCCAATTGCAGTTAACCATGGTGAATGGAATATTCCGAGAACATGCCTTGAAATTATTCTTTTACAGCTTAATAGACATGTGGGGGCTGTTATGAAAATAAAAAAAATGTGGAAGGGCATAAATACAAAAAGAATCCTTAATACTTATTACAAATCCGCACGATTAATTATTGTGATAACACAGTGTCACTCAGAAGCATCAGTTGCGCCTCTATAAAGCCAAAAGGGTACGCCTGTTATAAAAGAGAAAAACTGAGAGTAAGTAAAAAAATTTACTTAAAAAAAGAAACAGTCAATTCTTTTAAATAATTAAGTAACGAGATCGTGTCACCGGCTGTAATCGAAAGCGGTAGGTACCACCCAACAACCCTTGCAGGCACGCGTTTAATAGAATAAAAAGTAGGGTATTTTTCAAAATAATACAATTTTAAAATTTTTTTAAAAATTGATCTCTCTCAAAAATATTTTCAAAAAACTGACCCCAACATGCCACGTCGACAGCGGAACGCTTTGCCCTGCTGGCGACACCATGCTGGCGGAACAGTTGTATTCTTTGCCCGAAAGTTTGCTAGAAATTTATTTTTTCTCATTTTTTCTCTTTTGTCTGGGGTTGCCAAACCGGACAAAGGAATCATTTTTTTCGCAGTCACAATTGTTTTCCCCTTTTTCCCTTTGTCTGGAGTTGTCAACCGAGGACAAAGTGATTTAATTTCTTTTTCTTTTTCCCCTTTGTTCGGGTTGACAATCTTGGACAAATAGAACTTAATTTTTTCCCCCTATTTCCCCCCTTTCTCACTCATCTTCTTCCTCCTCTCCCCCTCTCTCCTCCTCTAAAGCACCTAGCGACGGACGACAAGGGCGACGGTGATGGCAACGACAACAAGAGTAATGATGAGGGCCCGACTGACGTAGTTGCCGGTGTCGGGGCATGGTCGCTATATAGTCGATACTGACCCCGCCTTTCTCCGACGGTCGCCAGGGGCTAATGCTGCAGGGACGCCACAATTGTGGTGAAACGGGGAGTCGTCGATGCTGGGGAATTGCCGATGCCCGACACTGATGACGACACCGTTGACTACGTCAGTCGCCACCCTCGTCATCGCCCTTGTCGTCATTGCTGTCGCCGCTACCCTCATTGTCCACTGGTGGGTGCCTTAGAGGAGGAGACATGGAGAGAGGAGAATATGGGGAGAGAGGCGAGTGGAGAGAATGAACAAATGAATTTTTTTAAGTTCTCTTTGTCCGGGGGTTGGTAATCCTGGACAAAGAGAAAAAAAGAAAAAATAAGAAATCTCTTTGTTTGAGATTGCCAATTCCAGACAAAGCAAAAAGCAAAAAAAAAAAATAATAAAATGGCTTTGTGAGGGTTGGCAACCCGGACAAAGAACAGTTGGCGAAAAATATACTCTTTGTCCGGGGTTATCAATCTTGGACGAAGAAAAATAGATCTCTCATCACGCAGGCGCTACGCTAGCGGGGCAAAACGTCCCACCACCGTCGTGACGCGTCCGAGGTCAATTTTTGCAAATATTTTTTTTTTCAGGGAGGTCGAGTTTTCAAGATAATTTTTCAATTGTATTATTTTGAAAAATTGCCCGGAAAAGTACATGCCCACATTCGAATTTGTTTGCGGTAAGCTTACCCCCACTAACGGCGGAATTTATTAAGGGAGGATTCTGCCAAAGATTTCGGACCCACGACAGAAAAATTCGGATAAAAACCAGTTATATTTCTATTTACCGTACATTTAAAATGTGCGGATAAAATCAGTCGTTCAAACTCGTTCTAATCAAATCTGAATGTTAAAAATTTTGACCTTGCAGGAATTACCGATGCGGGGTCCCGCACTTTGTTGGTTCAAAAATGAAAGACAAAGCCTTGGTTTTTACTCAAGGGCAACTTTTTCTGAAAACCGCCGTCAGGTGACGGTAATAGTATTTTGCATAAAAATCCATGTTCACTTTTTAATTTGATTTTGTATGTTGGCTTAAAGCTTCTTGGCTATAAGGTGGCATTTTTGTGAACTGTCCTAAAGGTTCAAATAGAAAAAAGGAATGGGCTAATTGGCAAAATGAAAAGAGCAATAAATGGCGCAAAAGAGTTCGTCGGCGCCGTGAGTAGTGGTGGAGGAGGAGCGAGTGAGGACTGAGGAAGGAGGCGGAGAGAAAGTTAAGGTTTCTCGATTCCGTACACTGATCGAGATCTTCGGAGATCCTGAGCTCGAAGATCGTAAGAAATCTGTCTCATTCATCTACTTTTTCCTCTTTAATCGTCTCATTTGGTTTATACTCGTCTTGTTCGGTTTCTTTTTCTAGTTTTAGCATTGATCGATGTAATGTGATTAGATTTTATTTAGAAGAATGTGATTGATGCTAGTTTCAGTGGATCAAGCACTGATTCAGTAGGGTTTGCTGGGATTTGATCCCATTTTTGGGTAAATCTGGTGGAGAATGAGGCCTCGTACCCAAAGGTTTTTCTTGTTCTTGTTAGATTTTGGATCGTTTGATTAATCATGAGTAAAATCTGGAACCTTTTTGTTGATTGCTGATGCTTTCTTTGTTTGCTAATTTAAGTTATGAGGGAAAGATTGGTAATTTTGGCCGCAAGTGATATTGCTGGATTTGTTTTATTGCTTTGACATTTTGCTTTGTTTTGCACGTTTGACGTTTGTCTGAAATTAAATCTGCATTTCATTTGTTTTTGATTTGATTTGTTGAAAGTTTTGTTAGAAGAACTACTGTCTTTGTGATATTACATACGTAGAGGTTAGTAGTTTTGTAATAAATTGATTTGTCTCGTTCTGTGTTTTGTCCTTCAATAAAATATTGGCATTCTCACTTTGGTTAATTTCATGTTTGTTCAATGGCAAATATGCATATCAGATATTGTAAATATTTTTCATTTTGTGGACTTTTGTTGTTTCAGACCTTGAACCACCACAAAACGCACAGACAAACACCCACCCACGAGCGCACACACACCACACACAAGAAAAAGAAGGCAAAAGGAACACTATATTGAATTACAATGCCTAATTTCAGTTCTCCTACAATAAAGGATAATCATTTCTTAATACAATTATCATTTGATAGATTTTGAGTGCCTCTTCAAGTGTAGCATCCTTTTCATAATAAAGTTACTTTTGCTTGCTTAACACTATTTTGATCATATTAGTGAATCTTGTAGCAGAATGTAGGATTTTGACAACCTATCTAAATCCTTGTTTTATGATTTACATAATATAGTTATTAACTTAATAGTTGAGGGATGATATTTCTAAGAATGAAGTAACTATAAGAAACTAATAATTATGGCTGTATTGATATGGTTGAAGATGGAGTTGCAAAGTCATTTGTTTATGCTGTGCTTTAATGTCTGTCTCCCAAAGAGTTTAACTTATAGTTTTCTAGGATTGGGTTGATTGGCTTTTGTCTACCATATTATATTGTCTTTACTATCTTTAAACATTTATATGCATATCTTTTTTTTTTTTTTTTTTTTGAGAATAAAGATGGAGCAAAAGCTCCAGCTAGTGCAAATATATGAACTAATTTGTATGCATATCTTAAACTAATTTTTCGCTAGGTTATAAAAGAAGAAAGAAAACTACTCTGGCATTTCGTAGGACACAGTAGTTCACCATATGAGGATCATACTGTAAATCCATGTTTCACTCATGAATCATGATTATTTATTGTTTCTATACCAGAATTTAGTCTCAACATCCTTAATGACATTACATGTAACAAATTATGTATTCTTTCGAGGAAATACATATGTTACAGATTACTATGCAAATTGTTATCTTAGAGCTACATATACTTAACTATATTTTGTCATGATATAGCTGTAGATATCTTTCAAAATGCTGAAAGTCCATGATGCCCGAGACAGTTCAGATGTATAGCCTATAGTTTTCATGTTTTGCCTAAATCCTAGCAGAGCCTTGTCAGACTGACTAGTTTTCTCTTTTTTCAGCCTTCCTAGCTTTTCTTTTCTTTTTTTTTTTTTCTTTTTCTCCCTTCTTTTGTTTATTTTTGAACAAATGCCATAGGCTTGTCTCGAGCTTCGGACCTCCCATAACCCAACCCAGGCCTCGCGGCCTAGCAATTAGTTTGCATAAATAATAACAAGATATCTTTAAGAATTCCTATTGCAAGTATTTATTGTCTCTATTAGATGCCGTTTTGAACGACAAGATATCAGAAAATGATTATGAGACCTACACAAGAAGTTTCAACATCTCCGGAACTTAGAGTTGCCCTTCTTACTAGTATTAAGAGTTGGGCACTGTGCTGGAAATTTTGATTAGAATTATTTGGTTAATGTGTCTCTTTCATTCTCTAAAGACAAAGAGCTGCATTTAATTGAGGTAACATTTTTATTCTCTTGTTGTGAGTCTTGTGACTTGTTGATATTATGCCTTTTACTTTGTGGCTTAGATGGATGCGCTTGGACATTGGTGGTCCCTAATTAGGTAGTATACCTCATTGATATTTAGCACCAACAAACAGTTTTGTCAATACAACTTTTTTATGGTTTTACATATTATTCTGACCGTGTTTTGTAATATTCTTGGCAATCTAACAAAATATGTGCTGTGTAATTACTGGCATTAAGTTATGTTATATCAAGTGAGCAGAAACTAATAATCAAACCCATGCACCTTTGTGTTAGACTGTGTGGATCTTTCATTAGGATGGCCCATCATGTACTCTGGCAAGTAACAAGTATATATATCATCAATCTTCTCTATTTCCTCTGTAGACCTGTGATGTTTATTATTGAGAGGTGCTCAATGCTGAACTATTGTTTTTCCTTATCTTTATATTGCTTTTACGAGATGTTTATTTTGAAATGTACAGATATAATATTCAAGCATAAACCCTATCACCATTCTTTTTATTGCTCTTATATGACATTGTTATTCTTCTTTGGAAGAATAAACAGGCTATTAGTTGTTATTTTTAGATCTTAGGAAGAAGAATAATGACAAATATCTTTCCGTGTTTCTAAACTAATGAGGGCAAGTGAGGTAAGCAGATGGAAATTTATTGGTTATTTTTATGTAAATTTTGATCTTAACAGGTTATTGCTGCATGTTTGTACATAATTGATCTATTCTTCTTTACTTGAAACTAAAACAAACAGAATAATAATTGAAACTAAAACAAGGAAATAATCATCCCTTTGTCGTTTGAATCTGCAGATCAAAGCTTCTTTGTTTCATTTTATTTGCTTTATAATAAACCCTTCATTTTTTACCTTTTTTTTAAAATTATTTCTTTTTGTGTTTCTGTAGCTTAATGGGAAAGGAAGTTTTAGACATGCGCACAGATGAAGAGTCAGATTGTGTTCTGATTTCTTCAGTTTCTGATAACCCTGGAAGAGCTGATGATCATGCTTCTGAACCTCACCCGCTTTCTGGGACGGAGGAAACTATATTGGGGGATTCTGATTCTCGTGTTGATCTAGTCACTCTAGGATCAAAAGAAGATGGTGCCAAGGAAGATATCATGACATTTCCAGTGGAGCTCTCTGTCAGTGGAGTAGATAACTGCCTCAAGGAGCAAGAACTGCCTTGTGTTGACAATTTGACTTTAGATGCTGAGATAGAAGAGAAGAAAAGGGTGGGCAGGGTAGTGCAAAAACCAACAAATAACAAAAATTTGGACCATCTGGTGAAGCTGGCTTCGAAATCTACTGCCGGAAACGTGAAGTCCAGTCACGCTGCCCATCCGTTTGTTCTTGCGACCGACAAGTGTGCTTCAGGTGGAAATCATGCTTTAATTCCTAACACTGCTGGTGATGGGAACAAAAATTCCAATTCAGATAGTTTGCAGTCACAGAACCTGGTGAAGAAGGCTCAGGTTATATTTTTTTTCTCCCCTTCTTTCTTTCTTTTTTAGCTTGTTTTCCTACTTGTTTAATTCATTAATGCCTCATGATCCATTTTTAGGTTATTCTCTAGGAGTAACACGTCAGTTTCAGGTCACTGTGAAACATTCTTTTTTATTCTCACATTTTATACCGTCATTGTGTTATGTCCTCTTGTCTCCACTTGAGATCTCAAGTTATTTCCTACGATATGCAGTGCATCTTGACAATAATCTGTTTGTGTGTACGCGCATATGCACATGCACTTTAATTTTATTATCCTAGTCTTTCTGTAGCCAACATCTTTAAGCTGCATATTAGACTCTATGCTTTGTCCTGTGACTACGTATTGCAATAAAGTTCACATCTTATTGGCTTGTTGCTTCACTACCATACAGTTTCAACTTTCAAGCATCAGAGTTATGCTTCTTCTAACCCAGTACTTCCTTCCTATATTTTTGCACTCATTCTTTCTTCTTTCATTTATACTATCTATCTTTATTTTGGGATTTCCATTTGCCAATAAAGTTTTAGGTTCCTCCCCACTCAACTCTTAGTTCTCATATTTGAAACTTGTTATTTCGATCACCTGCAGAGTCTTTTAAAATTCAATGGTTGAATACAAATTTTTTGGTCCCCTAGATATCTTGTTTAGTCTATTCAGTTGATGACTTCAGATCTCAGAGCTACAGTTACATTTATATCTCATGCTTCCATGATGTTTCTAGTTGTTCTTTGGGAATCGTACTGGAGGGATGCACCCTGTAGTCCTGTACCTTTTGTAGACTGGTGTTAAAAGTGAATGTATTTGGTCTTCTATCTCATCTGCAAATAATGCTTAGGCGCTACTTTTATGATGCATTACAGGGTAACCTGCCTCTCACATCAAGGAAACCTCTGCAGCCTGACAATACAAAACATACCGATGAAGAGGATTCTTGTTCTGTTGCTTCTTCGTATCCTTTTGCTACTCTCGTCCCTTTCCCTTCTTTCTTTATTTCTCTTCTTCTTCTTCTTCTTCTTCTTCTTTTTTTTTTTTTTGACCTTTTTATGATGGTCATCAGTATTTCTTAACATTAGTAGAACTGCAGCATCTGTGAAGACATTGAAAGGCATGACTACAGTGGCATCAGCACCTACTTTTAGGTGCAGTGAGCGTGCTGAGAAAGGAAAGTGGTAGGCTCCTCTTATTCTTTTGGCTGTGCAAGCAATAAGTATTTCGTGGACCTGCTGTTTCCATGTACAAAACTCTAATGGCTCTTTTTTTTTTTAATCTTTTCTCTTAGTTTTACTCGAAGTTAGAAGAGAACACCAAGCTCTTGAGGCAATGAAAAACCAATGTGAAGCGAGAACAAAGGTATATTCTCCTGTTTTTGTCTTTAATCACAATGGTACATACAAATACTCACCCGTTTTTTTTTTATCACGCGTCTTTTTTCATGAAAGATAAGCAAGAATTAAGAAGGGGTCTTGATCTTTCTTATTGGTATATCATCCTATTATTATTGATCATATCGTTGTTCCAAAACTTAAATCATATACTAAAACAGTTTAAAATTTGATAACTTGACCATGCATTTGCCAGTGAAACCTCGCCTATATTTGTGGTTACTGTGGAATATTAAAAATCTCAAAATACATTCTTTATGTGACTGCTATATCATTTTTCAGTCCCCTAATGAGAAACATCTATCCAATGGGCTGTGGATTATTCATGAATTATTCAATTAGTTATATCATTAAATTGTAGTTTTTTCTGCACTTGCTCTAGGTTGCAGAAACAGTACAACTTCAAATTGTAATATGTAACAATCAGTGAATACAAGGAACCTCCTCGGAAGTTCAACATTCAACATCACCGTCTGTCACTTGATTCTGGATGGGAGCGCTCCTTAACATGATTCAACTTGAGATTGAATGTTGAAAATCTCATTTAAATTAATAAACATCCTTGCAGTAATTTGCAACTTCAAAGGTATCTAGAATAATATCAAAATACCAGATGTAACCACCAACAAGCTTGCAAATGCAATAATTTATTTGCAGTAATTTTATGTTCGGACTATGAAAATAATTCTAATTATCAAGGCTGTTTTGTGGGCATTGCTGTTGCATTTAAGCGTTTATTTTCTTGTTTCTTCAGTTTGTTGCATATATGACAGCAATGTAGTTTGGCCCATGCAATTTTACTCTATTTCTCCAATTCAGTATTGTTTTGGTGAAACTTAGGAATATGTTCCGGAGTCCATGCATGATCTCACGAGGGCATGATACCCAATCTACTTTTACAAAAGGTTTGCATTCAATGTATAAAGCATCTAAAAGGTATATGAACAGAAAAATGAAACAACAACATCTAAACTCTAAAGTTTCACATGAGTCAGCCAGACAGATATTGAAGTTCGTAAAAGGATCCTCCGGTAGGTAATGGAAAATCATAATAAAATCTTGAAATAGAAAAACAAAAGAAAAGAATATGCATTTGATGTCTTACAGTGAAAGACACGTTTTATGCTTGAACGGAAATTACATTTCAAAGGGTTCATCCTGACTCCCAATCACGAACCTCAATCTGGGACTGGGTTTTGACAGGAACCTTTCCCATGGGTTCACTGTCATTGAACTTGTTAATCATGAGTATGAAGTATCAAAGTGTAGAAGGCCAGTGGAGTGAGTAGATAGCTGTTGTGTAAGTGTATTCCAAAGATGTGCTACATGAAGTATGCTTAATATTGTTTAGAAACATCCTTGGATTTTATATTATGGCTACACATCACTTGATGTAGACCTTAGGGCAAAAAAAGGAAATAAGTACCAGTAAGAGCAGCGATTAAAAGCAACCAGATGAATGCCATTGCACATGGTATGTTCCTTCTGAAACACTTTTATGTTGTTGGAATGTTGAGTGATGTGATGACAATTTAACTTCAGATTGTACTTGGCTCATATGTTGTCGTGAATCCTTGTGCACATGGTTGAAATTTTACGGTTAAGATGAGAAAATAAGAGTAGTGCAGGTTAACTTTATAAATTTGTTAACTCGGCGGACTAGACTAATGCTTTTTTTTTATTTAAATCGGATAGAGTCCAACTTACTTTTCTTCACAAATCTTTGTGTGTGCATGTGTCATGGTGATGTATTGCTGGAAATTTAATTATTTCCCCATTTTCGGGAAGTTTAGATTTTTCTTTATGTTTTTTTGATTCACGTTCTATTATGTTTTCCAATTACACCTGATTTGGTTTCTTGATAACACTGATCTTTTGCATCTTCATCTTCCTGTTCCATCTGATATAGTGTGATCGGAAGACATTCATACTCTGGTGTTTCTTAAATCTTATTGTCCAATCTCATATTAAAGTTGCTCATGCGGGATGTTGAATATGATTTTGTCACTTTTGTTTGGTAGAATCGCTAGGCTCCGCAGAGTCTTGCTGCACCATGCCTGCTTGCTCACATAACTGGCTAGTAATTGGTCTTTTGCTTTTTCCTATTGCACCTGATTTATTGCAGTGGGAAGAACATTTATACTTCAATGTTTCTTCCTTATGTCGTGTTCAATATTATGTTCAGTCTCAGTGGAAAGTTAAATATGGTTTCCTGTTCCTTTTGTTTGGTAAAATGCCAAGGCTTTGGGGGTCAAGGCACACATGCTGGCTTGCTCATATTTGCTGGTTAGTTGTGTCATTCATGCAAAGGTGGAAGATGCAATTTTATGCACTGCATTCTTTCTTAAGTTGTTTCTGTAAAAATCTATGCCTTTTACTTGACTCAGTAAATTCTCCAATTTATTTCATACACTATCAATCTACACATCAAGTCAATACTTTTTTCATCCCTTTTTCCTCTTATGACAAAATGCTTTAACATGTTTTCTACCGCCCAAATAATATAGTGTATATAAATTAACTAAGTTTGATATTTTATTTAACAATTGTTTTAGAGATGTAATCATTGAAGTAATAACTAAAGTACTTGGATAAGCACTTCTTATAAAAGTATAAACAAATCCAATTTCTTAAAATTTAAAATTCAACAAAGAAAGTGAAACAGAAATTACACAAAGTTTTGAAAACTTGATGAAAAACTAGTGAAGTATAAAATGTAAACAAATAGTAGAGAAGCATCCTGAAAAAAATAAAAAGTTGAAAAAATGGACTAACTTCTACAGAAATTATAAACCAGTTATACTAAAAAACATCATTTGAAACATCTATTAAAATTTAAATAGAATAATGAAAATGCATGTTACTAGTAAACCACTCAAATAATTAAACATCAATAATAAAAATATAAAATATAAGATTAATAACAATTATATTTACACATATATATTGAGCATTAAAGACCAATTATAAAGTTTATTAAAAAGGCAACAGAAGATGAGCACATGAAAAACTATAAACCTTGTAAAAGAAATATATGTAAACTAAATAAACTATTAGAACATACTTAAAAAATTCATAACCTTTAACATTATTCTAGTATTTAGACAATTTAAAATTATAAAAACATACATTTAATGGATTATTTATAACATAATATAAATCGTATTTCATGTTCTATATTATTTCAATTTTGGTTATAGTATGAAAAGGCTGTTTTTCTAAGTTACCTCAAGCTTCATAGTTATGAACTAAAACCTTGTAATTACTTGTACAATTGTTTTGTAATTTTATGGATATTCATTATTTTTCTGTGATAATTGATTCTGAAAATTTGAATATCTGCATAGAAACTATCGTAGGCATTCACATGAAACCTGATAAGGAGGCCTAACTCTGATATCTACACCAAAAATTAGGTTTTAAACCTTCTGGAAGAAAGAGTAGAAAGGACAATTAAAAGAGCACGATAATACAAGTATCATACGATTAGAATATAAAATCTCTTAGAAACTACGATAGCCGATAGGAATATGGTTGAAAAAATGTTTTTGGTTTTATTTCTTTACTTCAGGTAGTTAATGGCAAAAATCAAAACTATTTTCACTCATGACATGAATAAATGCAATTATAGATAAGCGTGAAACACACAAGGATCCATATTCCAAAAAAATGACTTAACTAAGAATTTGAGGAGTTCATCTTTTGGGGAAAATGAGAAAACCTACCTTGTCGGTAAAGATTGGAAAAGTACCTTGCGAATCAGTGAATAATGAAAATTATCAGAAAGTATTTGTGTGAATTTCACATTTATCTTTTGATGTATCTGCTGTATTTGAAGCATTCTAAGGAGCATGATTTAAAATCTCAGTATCCGTATCGGTATCGACCGGTAGTTTTAGTATCAATGCTTTCAATATCGGCCCCGATATGGTTGGTTAATATCGTATAAGGTATCTCAAACCCGATACAATATTGATGATATATGTGAATGAGAGGATATGAATAATAATTAGCCGATATTCCAAAACCATTGTAAGGAGTATTTGGTGCACAATGGTACTTTGCTTGTATGACATTTAAAAGGCCGAAAACTTCTCAAACATATAGACATGAGGTGCTAGGGAAGAGGGATTATTGAAGTAAAATTGGTGATTGCTTTGCCCTTCGCAATACCACCTTATAATCTTTCTTTTGTGTTCTCCATGAAAGATTTTCCTGAGCTTACTTGGACAAAGGAGGTTACCATACGGGTGTGAACGAAACGGATTTAGGTTCTATAGTATTTCCATTTGTTTTCTTTTAACGGATGCAGGTGCACAGCGAAGAGGGGGTGTTGAAGTATTCCTGGTGATTGCTTCACACTGACACCCTTTGTAGTAACACCCTTGTAACCTTGATTCTTTTGTGTGCTTCTTAAATGACACCACAATGTGTTGCTTAGAAAGATTTCTGTTATATAAAGCCCAATTCAGCTCCTTTTAAGCCCTCACTTTCGGTATGTTTGCTTTGGATATTTTAACCATCGTTTCAAGAGTTTGAAGGTTTTGACATTGTATGTACTAGTACTTGTTATTATCATTAAGATTTTAATATTAATTTCTTTATTAGTTATGAATTTTCCCAGTTTATGATTTTTTCTAATTTTTTCTTTTCTTATTGGTTATTATTTTTATTTAAAAAAAAAACCTCAATGCCTTTTGCCCCCTAAAATCGTGATAAAACCTAAGAATTGCCTTTCCGCTTCGCTCCCGATTTCGGTTCCACAACATTGTGGTTTCTCTTGCCACAATATTATTTACACATACTTTAGATCATAGTTTAAAATCTCGGGATTGGTATTAGCCAATGGTTTCAATATTAACATCGTCAATATTGGCTTTTAATATCGGTCATATTAGAAATATTGGCCTCGACATTGGTCGATATTATAGGGTTAATATCATATCGGATACCTCAAAACCCGGTTTGATGTTGTTAATATGTATCGTAATCGGCTGATATTTGAAACCATGCTTTGGAGCTTACGTGGACAAAGGAGGTTACTGTATGGGTGTAAAATGAGCGGATTAGGTTCTGTGGTATTTGTATTTGTTTTCTTTTAGCAGATGCAGATATGAATATTGTATTCAATACCTGCACTTAATAATGCACTTAATAAAAAAGGATTTGATTTCAGTTCAAATGTGGGGGACATTTGATGTTACTGATTGGGTAAAATTAAGTTAGGGAGGTTCAGTTTGTCCTTTAATTTTAGTTCCTTTTTCTTCTGAAACAACAACAATATATAATACATGCTAGCCGACTTGTGATTAATTAAGATATTACATTATATGGTACGAATAAATTGTAGCATACATGCAGCTTGGCATATTCATATTTTATTTGGATATTTTATATGGTTACACACTATCTATATTTTGTCTCTATTTTTACATTGGTAGTTGACTAATATCATTGCTAGTATCCATATTTAAATAGACAGACATCAGATGTCCATATTTGCTAAAAAATAAATGAATCAGAGCATATCAAGTTATTCGTTTTTGTTTACAATCCTATATATGCATCTTGCTGACATTTGCCGGCATCTAGACCTTTTTCTTTACAACTAGCTAATAACTATCCTTCTTTGTTTCGAGGATATGTTCAGGCATTTAAAACCTTGTTCCTTAAAAGTGGTTACCCATTTAAGTTTTGATCTTTCAGTCGAGAGTGATGTATTAGAGAGGCACTGGTGTTGTAGGCAACCATTGGTTTGCACGGCCAAGAGGTTTGCGTGGTTTTCAAATTTGATAGTAGCATAGCTTCACGTTAATAGCACCAGACTTTGGGTTTGCCATGACTTGGGGAGCTAGAATGTGTTTGCATTAACTATGTTCCATATACACATACTTTTGTATTTTTTTTTTCCTTTTTTTTGTGGGGGAGTATAGGCCGTAACCTGGTGCAAGCGGGATTTGAGCTTCATCCATCTAGAAACTTTTAGTTTTCTTCGACACTGGAATGAGTAGTGGTTGAAGTTTGAACCCTTATGTAGGTCTTTCTGATAAAAAAGAAAATACCCATGTATAGGAGTTGAGCTATTTTCTCAAATAAGGATGTCCAGTAAGATAGTGGTCAAGGCTGCCAGGAGGCTATAGGACTCCTGTTGGGAAAATGACTGTTGTTAGAGTGAGAAAGTTTTGAATTTATTTCTCTTATGCTGGCTCCAAAATGGGGACATGCCCAAGCTAATTACCCCATATCCTTCACCAAACATCCATTATATTCTTGGTTGCACTGGTTGCACTCTACTTTTTATCTTCTTATCCTTGACGTCTTGAGGTCGGCTTCTCAAACTCCTAACACATTCATTTAAAATCACAGTTCATTGGCACAAATCCTCACCAATACTTGTGCTCTACTTATACCATCAATTTGCACCATAATGCCGCAACATTGGCTTTTGTCAATTTGTCAAGAACTGTATTTATGCATACATACAAGCATCGTACTCGATCTAGATGGTGTAATGCACATGTAATTAAAGAGAATTGTGAAGTAGTCTGAATAATATTATAGAGATCACGTGTGTGGTACATATGGATTTTTTTAGATCACATTTGTGTTAGTTGTAGGTTTCTTTTTTTTAGATAGAGGTCAAATCATTTTTTATTATCTTCCTAGATTAGAATTGCCTCAGAATGGACGGCCACAAGAAGAAGCGAGAAAGTTTTCAAATGTACAATTAGCTTTTAATTGGAGAACCATGAGACCAAAATCAAATCCCCAAATTTCTGAAACCTCAAAGTCTTTGTGTTATAATAGGAGACTTCTGAGAAAATCTTCAAAAGTGATTGCGTGAGAGATCTGTGTGCGCAAAATGAATGTATTTTTTTTCAATGTTTTGCAGAAAAGTTCACATTGCATCACATCTTTTGACTGCCCCTTGTAAACCTATGGTATTTATGTATGATAGTAATAATTGTTAATTATGAACTGCTGTATCCATAAAATTTGGAGATATTACTATGTAAAGCCTAGCATTATCCCCTTTCTCAGTCTCTTGTTCTCTCTTCTCTTCGCAGTGGTGGAAAGTGATGATCAATGTCAATCTTTTTACTCCTCTTCGTCTCATCCTTCTCTTTGCTCTAAAATTGTACCTTGGTTAGGCTAGGTGGAGGCTATTCTGTTGGAGTCTTGCCTACCAACTTTGAAAACATCTTCTATATGTGTACACGCATACACACAGCTGATGGGGACAATGACTGAGAGCTGAATGGAGAAACTCTAGATTTAGAGTGAATATTTAGGCCACATGCTAGTTGGTGATGGTGACAACAATTTGACTTGATTAGTATTATCATCAAAGTACTAATATGTTTGTTGTGCTGTACTGTTTACAAGGAAATATTTTCCTTCTTTTTCTCTTCTTGAATCACTTTGAAGCCTATTGCTTATTTTAAGTCTACTCTGATACATAATTCGTATTTTGGTCAAACCAATCATCACAGTGTGCAATTTTGTTCATTGTCATTTTTATAATCATAAACCTTTCAGGAAAATTATTATTATTACTACTTTGAGAAAAGGATCTGTTTTAGTGAGGGGTTACATTGACGCATACTTCAATTTGACTAGATCGGTGAAATGTATATATGCGCATGTTGTAGGATGAATGGTAAAACGATCTTATAACACATATGACACACTTCTTCTTTTTGTATTCTTTTTCAATCATTAGTTAAAATAGAGATCTCCAAATGAAAGCCCTTTAAACTCATCATGTGCAATATAAATAGGCTTTTAAAATTCTAGTAAAATTGTGCAGGGTTTTAAAATTTGACGATTATCACGAGGTATGAGATCAGTATACATTTCCCATAATTGATTAAGTTGGATTCTGGCACCCCAGGATCTATCTTATATATTATTTCGTTTGCAGCAACACTGAACTTTGTTCATCTAATGATCTTTAATTTCAAGTTTTTGTGAGCATTAATGAGGAATATTGTATCATTTAGTCTTAAATAGCTCATAGATCCATGCTTCTAGCAGTTTACCAGTATGTTTGTCTAGTAGAGGATTTGTCCATCCATAGCCATCATGATTCTTCACATATTTGCTGTGCCGTGGTTAAACAATGATCTAAATTGTTTGTTGTTTGTCCTTTGCACAACTATTAAAGCAAATTTGTGCACCATAAAGAAACTTGTTGAATTCATGAATGAAGGTTTCCTTTATTAGCAACTCTACTGTTCCAGTGGTGCAACACCATCATAATGTTTTTGGTAAATAGAAATTTCTGCTGTTCTCTCTTTTATGGATCATGTACTGAGAACTGAATTCTTTGGTATGTCTCAGTGAATAATTTTCTACTACTTTCTGGAAAATGACTTCTCTGATTATCTAACTGAAAATAGTTTTCTGAATAAAATAGATGAAAAGTCATATTATCCTCAACTTCAAAATCTTATCTCTCAGGAAGAACGGGAGGCAGCTTTAAAGCAACTTAGGAAGAGCATCACTTTTAAGGCTACGCCTATGCCAAGCTTCTACCAGGAGGGACCTCCTCCTAAGGTTGAACTTAAAAAGGTACTCTAAGGAAGTTTCATGGGGATAACTTTTTTCCCCTGTTCATCACATTCTTCTTGTCTATGGTCTCTGTTAACTGGAAATTCTCCTTTTAATAATATCTAATATCTTAAACAATGGTTGCACATACAACTAACTATTTTTAATTTTTCCCTTTTTGTTTTGGTGTTTGAAGTTGACATTCTCCAGTTTTTGGGACCTGACTGACTAAATCATTACTGTTTTAATTTTATATCAGCATTAATTCTTTCATGTATTATTGCATTCTCTCGAATACTGATAATATGTGTGGAATTTTTAGTCTTCTTGCATGGTTGACGTTTTTGTGACTTTCTTTGGTGGTATTAGCAGATGAGTTCCAATGCCCCGGCCTTTGTTTCTCTCTGGTTTTGAAACTAAAAGTTGGTTGTTCAGGAACTGAGACCTGGCTTCTGATTCTAGTGTTTGTTAATCCCTGGAGGGAGTGCATTGCACTTTAGGTTCTCAAACCCTTAGATCCCAAAATAAGTTCAAGTTTGAGGCGTCTGAAAGTAATGTCACCTGGTACTGGTAGTTTCAAAACCAAATGATGTTGCCATTTCTCTGTGTCATTTCACTACATACCTCATTATGAACCTTACCATTTATTGCTGCTTCTCTCATCCTCGTGAACTCCAAAACCCACCGGCAAGATCATTGGCCCAGTTGCTATCTCCGGTAAATCGATTGCTTCTCTTTCTTACTTCAATGCCTTTTTTGGCAAGTGGAGTGTAGGTTTGGTGCTTGAGTTTTTAGAGGAGAGTTGGTATAACAATTTTGTATATTTTTGGTTGTTTGGATCGTGGTGTAGAGGTTTAGGTGTTAGCAAGTTTGTGCAATTATTGGACAATTGGGCACAAATAATTCCAGCTTGGATTAGGAGTTATTTTGTGCCAAAAAAGAGTGATTTTATGGGTGGTTTCAAAGATAACACCTAAGTGATCATCACCCCCCAGCTCCTGGTGATTTTTGAGCAAGTGGAAGAGTTGGTATGTGTTATGGCCCAAACACTCGCTGACTCCAAATGCAACCCATGTCCACCTAAGCTTCCACAGCACCTTCCCAGGTAGCCACGTTCTACCAACCTACTGCAGTAAACCAAAATGCTCGAGATTGCGTATCTACATTGCCACCTTCTTTTCCAAATGCAGGTATCCTTCTATATAAACTTAAACCCTAGTTAACACTTCTTGGATCTATCATTAGTATCCATGAAATCGACAAACTGTAGCTCTAATCTAACACATCAAGACACCTTACCTCTAATGGAGCTTGTAATAATATAACATCCAATAGCAGAGATAATTTTTGGGTTTAATGATCCCACCCACCCTAGTGTGTTATCTCTCACGACTGACCTTCAGTAGAATTGTGTTGACCATTTTTCTGTTCTCCCTTATTTCATTTCTTTCCATTGTTTTTCAAATATCAGATTTTTAATTTAATCTTTTGGATCTAATGAAATTTATGTAAATATGTTTTCAATTTATTGATTTCTGATCGGTTGAACCTGGATATAAATTTAGATAGCAGTACATAACCGTTTGTAAATCTTTACTATTTTGGTTAAGTTTGAATTTATCAAATTAGGTGCTGTATAATTGTTCTTAATTATAATTTATGTTGCACGGACATGTCAACATTGAAGCGGATACGACACGGGGACACATGGCAAATTCTTAAAAATACATATGATACGCGTGTCGGACACGACACAACTCCATGATATGAGTGCCCGTGCTACATAGATTATAACCTATAGAACATCATATCTACAATGAAGGCCTTCAAAACAGATTTCTTAGGAAAGTTATTTTCCCTTGTCATGTCTTATTATCTTCTGCTTGTGGAACATGTTATGGTTGCTCTCTGATACAATTTAAATCAGTTTGATATTGTTTTTTATGAATGCAGTACTATGTATCAATCTAGATTGTGTTTCTTTTGTAGAGTTCTTGATTGATTTTTCGATTCTTTTTGTTTATTAAATATACACTTACTGTAGAAACTAGTTGGTTTTCGAAAAATGGGATAGGGGTGTAGTTTCAGGATTACAGCCTCTTGAAATCTGAAACACTTGTTTTTCTCCTGGACACACTGGTTTGTCCTGAAGTCTACTCGCCCTTTGTTTCTGAACCCATTTTGATTTTCCTCCGCCTTTTCAGCTCACGGACTTCATTCTTGGAAAATTAACCCATAAATAGAAGAGAAGCTGTTTATTAAAGAGGTGTTTGTAGACTTGATAAGCTGTTGATAAAATTTTTATCCACAAAGATGATATATGTAACTTCTATCAAAAACATACGGTTTCACTACAGGAATGTGCACTAGATTCCTCCATTTTGATTGAATTACTGATATCTTAACATGAAGAACTACTTGATTAACTAACTGTTCACAATGATATTTTATGTTGATGGTTGTCTTACTTCTTTTCTTGTTGTGATGTAAGCTGCCTACAACTCGTGCAAAGTCACCTAAACTAGGCCGAAGGAAGAGCTGTGGTGACACTACAAACACTTCTCAAGGAGAGAACAACAGTAATGGAGCATGTGCGGGGCGGTCAATTCGTCCTAGTCTGGGTGCCTACAAAGTTGGCAACAAGCTGCAGAGCACCGTGAAGAATGGGAATCCTGTTTTGAAAGATAAAGAAGGGTCTAAATCAGCGAGGGATGGATCCAACAAATCCCTTCCTCGCAAGGTAACTGAGTAGATAACTGCTGATATCACGATGCAGTCTTGAGCTTCAAGCTCCTTTTTTATTTTCCTTTCGAAGTTATTGTTCTTATGATCTTACATCACAGAAATGACGCATTAATTTCGCCCGACATCCATATACTTGGGTTCTGGAAGAAGCTATATATCGTTGCGAGAAGTTGTTGCTAGGATCTGCGTGATGTATGATGGTGTAAATTTTGTAAGTTATACCGGAGTTTGTATGTAACTGAATTATGATCGCTTGAAAGATTGTTTCCTGCTGTGACATTTGCCCTTTACATGGAGTGTGAGCCCCAGACTTCTGAGTGAACCGTGGGTCTGTATATCGCAATCTAGCTCTCTGGCCGTCTTGGAGATGAATGCACTTCTGTAGAGTATAAAAACCATGTCAATGACAATTTCTGTGTGTTTTTTTTTTCCTTCTCTTTTTGTTAGTAATTTGCAAGGTTGGTTTCTTGAATCATGAGCCTGCTCTCTTGTTTTTTGTATGGGTTGGTTGTTTAGCTTAAAATCCAGTTTGATGAATGGGAAAACTGCTCGGTGTATGTATATTTATAATGCATCCTATTGTGACGCCCCGATCCGGCGGGTACGGAGACGTCACTAGCGCGACGTGTATACGCAGGTCGAAAATACCCTCACGTATATACGCTAAGTATAAGTACAAGTATTAGTACAGGCAAGAATCAGAGTGCGGAAGCACATTGGTAATATATATTCTAACAGAAATAATACAAGTACGTGGTTATCACATAGAGTGATACAAATATTACAAGAATATTACATCACTAGAAATACAAAATACTATCATATGAAGAGATATACAAAAGCTGAGAGGCGCTCACCGGCAGCAAGAGGGGGTCTCGAGAACCAAACAGGAGAGGAACTGAGAAGAAGAGCTGCGGCGTATATCTAAGCTTCTGCCGCGCTCCAACCGTCACGGAAGAATCCGCTGCGTACTCTGATCAGCTACAGTAAGGCCACCAAGGTCCGGTCTCTAGGATCTGGACATGAGAATTTAGGGTTGTCAGACGCAACCCTGCGATTACATATAATAAAGCCAATGGCCGTTGCATAACATTTACATGTGTACATGATCAGGTGATGTAGTTCAAGTATGCAGGTTATAGAAATGATAAGTAATATAAGGAAAATTAAGGAACGACAATAAATCATGTATACTCGATGAATCTGAAACTGAAACATGTATAGAAAGCAGTATGAAGAGCATAGGTACATGCGGTAAAATAAGTTAAACATGCGATAAATACAAGTATGGACAAAACTAGTTGTACAAGCTCAGATTTATGGATTCACGGAACTGATACGTCAAGGGGATAATCCAAATAAGGAAACCCTCATCTATATACCACATATCTCATGTCGCCATCGTCTGAGTTTATACAACTTGAGTTGCCCTAAGAATAACAGAACTATAGTTTATCTGGAGTAATGATCATGTGTCATAAAGTGAGGTGTCACTCAGGGGCATAACACTATAACTGGAGAATATAAATGGTGTGTTTGTACTTTAAGTTATCCGATAATAATAATCAGTACCATTTGATATTTCAATCGCCTCCCTACTAGCGCCTCACATCACCGATAGTCATATAGAGTTCGCACTCTGTAGAACTTACCCAGATCTGATATGTGAGTACCAGGACTCGAACAATGGAGAGACCAAATATCACACGTTCCTAATATTATTACTGTTTGGTTGTTATGTTCTTATGTTATTCTTGTGCCTTTCCCACCGGCGTCCCACAACGCCGACAGTTCATGCTGGAGTTCGCACTTCCAGTAGAACTCATCCGAACTCCGATATGCGGTTACCATTATTCGAATAGGGGAGAGACCACATAACACGTACTCTAGGAGTTATCACTGTACAGGTTATGTTGTGTTAATAGGCATTGAGAATGCTTATCACGCTAACACCAGGCGGCACAAGCAGGAGGAAGGAAGTAGCCCTACGGATTCAGAGGTGACCCCCACAAATTCAAGAGGTGGCCCCCACCACGTGTGTGGTGTGGCACTTTGCTCCGTGTGACACTTTGCTATGTGTGGGAAATGAATTCTAGAGGTGACCCCCCCACGTATTCAAGAGGTGGCCCCCCTACGTGTGTGGTATGGCACTTTGCTCCGTGTGACAGTTCCATTCAGGATCCGCCGGACGCTAGCACGATTGTGGGATACATCCTCGTCAGCCCGACACCATGCATGCTCTGCCGGACGCCGGTCTGACTGTGCTATTACAAGAATAATAGTGCAGGGGACATGAGCACAGGAGATAGGAGTTCAGGAGTACAGGGGTTCATGAGTATAGGAGTACCAGAGGTCTGGTCAATATAATCACGAATATGCCAGGTAATACAAGTGTCAGGTATCAAGTGTCAAGTATAACATGGCAAGTACCGTTTCGGGTATCATGTGTCAAATATAGCATGACAAGTACCGTGTTCTGATATCAAGTGTTAAAGTATAACATGGCAAGTACCGGTATCAGGTATCATGTGTCAAATATAACATGGCAAGTACTGGTGTCAGTATCTATGGTCAAATTAGCATGGCAAGTACTGGTGTCTAATATCAAGTG
>JAVJIF010006278.1:0-263015 GCA_038442645.1 Agave tequilana | reverse complement strand
CTTACTCTCTGGTATTTTCACAGCAATCAAAGAAGTTTTGGACTTAAATTGAACAATCTATTTGGTGTTTTTGCTAGGGTTTGGAATATCAAAGAAAAGGCTTTTTGGGAAAAAGTTTTTGATTCAACTTCTATATCTTAGTTTCAGTTTTTCCAGGATTTTCTTTGTGATTTTGATTTCCATTCCATTAGTTTTCTCCACACTTGAGCTACATCTACTTTCTTATTCTATAGGATCTTTGTGTGGGAGAAGAAATTGTGTGGTTGTTGTTTAGACCACCAAGTTGTAAAACCCAATTTTGCTTGGCTTTGTACTTGGGTTGTATTCCTCAAGTTGTGAGGTGATCCTTGTGTTTGCTTTATGCTAATCCCTCAAGTTGTGAGGTGATTGTTTTGTTGGATTGGAGCTTGCCTCAAGGAGGAGGTTGTGGTTGTAAAGAGAGGAGTTGGGTACTCCTTGTGAGAGTTCTTTGTGGACTAGCTAGTGGATTAGAAATCCTTCGTGTGTCGAAGGCGGGATGTAGAGCTGGGTGCTCGAACCTCGAAACATATCTTGTTGTTTGCGCTTGATCCATTGACTCTCTTCTCTCTCTATCTCTCTCTTTACTTTGTGCCTTGCAACTATTCATATTGTGCATTCATAATTGCTTGGCTTGGTTGTGTGTGCATCACTTGTTGATTGCACTTGAGTGTATTGCATTAAGTTTTTAAATTCCGCATTGAGTTCATAGATTAGCTATATCACCTATTCACCCCCTAGGTGATTTCAATTGGTATTAGAGCCTCCGCTCCTGATATTTAGGTTTAACCACCTAGGAGTGAGATCTTGGTTAGCTAATCTTCATTTGCATTTTCATTTTTTACTCATTTAGTTTGCACTCATGGATAGCCCTCCTATGTTTGACCATTTTAGACTTGATACTTGGAAGGTCAATATGAGTAGGCATTTAAAATCACTAGGTCATCTTGTTTATCAAGCCTCCACTTTAGAATCCTTCCCTAATAGTAGTAAACACAAAAAGGCTAATGCATTAGCACTTAGGGCACTTAGAGCATCTCTCAATGAAGATTTATTACATGTTTTTGATCACTATGATTCGGCTTTTGCAGTTTGGAGCATCTTGACATCTCCCGAGCTTCCAAGGATCATTAACAATAACGAGATCTAGGAGAGACATGTCCGACGAGCAATGCCTCATGGTCCAAGGAAAGACCCCCTTGAGGTACATTCGGATTCTCAACTAGAAGATAGCTCTAGTTCATATTGTCATGGATGCTTTGAAGTTCAAAATTTGAATGTAGAACTTGCATCTAAACTTGAAAGTTTGTCGAAAAACATAAGCTTTTAAAAGAAATCATTTTGATTTGCAAAAGAAATGAAGGATTTATGTTCTACCTTTGAAACGGTTTTGCAAGAGAAAGAAGAGATTACTAGTGAACGTGACTCACTTGAATCTCAATTTGAACTTGCCCTTAAAGAAATTGAAGTTTTAAAAGGCAAAATGATTGTGATGATATTTTGAAGCACAGTGAGATTTTATCTTCAAAATTGGATTTTACTTTTAAAGATAATCTTTCATTGAAAAATAAATTGATTCTATCACTAAGGAACTAGATCTTATTTTAAAGAAAAATGAATCTTTGAAAAATGATTTAGATTCCCATGTTTGCCATGCTAGTGTAGCTTCTACTTCTTGCACACCTATAGCATGCTCCACTTTATCTTCAAGTATTGAAAATGATATAAATGTTTTGAAGAAAAGTGTTGATTATTTGGGCTCCACTTTGAGCCATTGTGCCATGAACCACACTCGTTTGGAATCCTTGGTTCGTAAGAAATAAGTTCCAACTTTACATGCACACCCATCACGGCATACACGTGCTTCCCACGGTCACCATCATCACACGTATGCTCATGTGTACACATGTACACATTGTGGTCGAAAAGGCCATCTTGCTAATTTTGTTATGATCGCATATATAATGAAAATTTAGCAAATGATTTTGTTTGGTTAGAAAAGTTACTAACCCCTATGGACCCAAAGAAAATGGGTACCAAAAACCACCTCTTTGACTTTTGATATAGGTGGGAGCTCTCGCATCACGTGAGGGTATTGGTGCCTTGAGGTGGATGCATTCTAAGCTTAAAAGAGAACCATTTGGATGCTTCACTCTCAAGGAGATTGGTGGGAGGACCACCGTGTTTTGGAGACATGGAGAGTTGCCTCTTCAGTTTTGGTAACAATCCCTTACTCCATTTAGTGTTTACATGCTTTCTTATCATAGTTTATAGCATGTTTTATTGTTTCATAATTAATATGATTATTGCCATGTTTATTAGACTTATGCTTTACATGATTACATCTTGAACAACCATGTTTATTGTTCTCTTTATGTTTTGCTATCATGTTAATCATAGATCTAATGCACATGTCTTTATCATATTAATCATATGGTTGACTATGACTTTTTGTTTTGATTGCATTTATCATGTTGATTTTTGACCCTTTTCATGCTTCATGTTTTGACTACTTGCTTGAATGATAGTTTTCATTAAGACTAGGATTTATACTTGTACAACTAGTGAGCTACAAATAGATCTTTACATGTTTGTGCTTGAACGCTCATTTGTATTCATTAGATGTACTAGTATAGTCTAGTTTTGATGATTCTTACATTTGACTTGTATTCACCATTTTACATGTTTTGTTGACTTCATGTATATGTCCATCTTATCCAAACTATTGATTATACATGTACATCCTTGAGCCACGTGCCTTCATGCATATACTTTTGTGGACTCATTATGTTTAGGATATGTATGTATACTTTAGTTTGTACATGACATACATATGCCTTGAAGTTTAAATCATTTTGATGATTTTCATGTTTTTAGGTAATTTCAATCGGTAATGAAAATCTAGTTTCTCATGTTTTAAGGAATATCTTAATTGAGCTTAATTGCTATTTTAATGTTTATGTGTTTCACATAACACTTGTGCACTCACTTTATTTTTTTCTCATGACTTTGTTTTCATGAGTATGATATGGGCTAAATAGATTTTGAGTGTTAGTGATCATGTGATTTTCATGTTTCATGAAAATGATTTTGTTTTATTCCTTACTTGAAGGATTGCGTACTAGTTTACAATCCCATTTGACTAGTTTGTATTCTTCTTATGGTAGATGTTTTCAAACCTACTATATTTTCCAAATCCATTTTTGAAAACCCCTACCTTCCAAGGGCGGTTGGTTGGGAGATCATGTTCATGTATGCTTTAAATTGAAAATCATTTATATCTTGAACCATGATTGGGAGGTTAGGTTATATGATGTATACAATTGATCATTTTTGTTGTCTCATTGGTATCATTGAATTTCTTTCAATTGGTATCAATATTGACATTTTGTATACTCATATATTTTTTATATATGTATGCTTGCACTTCAAAGAGTATCAATTTCAATTGGTATCTAATTTCTCATACATATATATGTTTTTATTTTGTGCTTATTATATTCCTATATCTTAGAGCACAATTTTGATCATGATAAAGCTTGTTTTATAATGACTATCTTGTTTCAATTGACTAGTTTTCAATTGGTATCCATATACAAGCTTATTCATTGTTTCATTTAGTATTTCATAAAGGGGGAGAAACATTGTATTTCATCTTTCAATTGGTATTTGACTTCCACTCTCACACTTTATGATTGAAATTTCAATTTGGTATCTTATATTCAAATGAAAAATATTTACAATTGGTATCAAAATGCTTGTTTAGAAATTCAAATTAATTATGTTTATTTCAATTGATATCAAGATTTTTGTTTTCATTTGATATATGTTTTCATATAAACATGTTTAATTTGAAACAATTTGTTACAAATGCCTCATTTACCTTTATGTCTATTGGTATCATTTGATATAGGCATTCCTTAAATTTTTTTTACTCATTTCAATTGATATCATTTATGCTCTTCATTGACAATCTCTTTAATTGGTATCATGTTTTATGTCACCCTTTATGATTCTTTGTTTTGAACAAAAAGGGGAGAACGTTTGTTTACTTTTACCCCTTTGTTGATGATTGACAAAAAGGGGAGAAGAATTTGAGTTTGTAGTTTATATGCATGTTTGTGTATGCATGTTTTTATGTTTTATTATGTTTTATTAAAGTTCAATTGGTATCATTTAATATGTTCATTTTTGGTATCAAGAGCTTCATTAGTTTTGTTTTGCAAATTGGTATCAAGAGCTTGTTTTGAAAATGTACTTGTTTTTATTTAATTGGTATCAAGAGCATGTTTTAGAACTTTATGTTTAAATGGTATCAAGAGCGTGTTTTAGAACTTCATGTGTTTTATGCATGTTGATGCATACATGTTTAAGAGCTTACATTGCATATCTATATGTTTATTCCTATGCATGAGTTAAGGGGGAGCTTCTTTGAAGCTAAACTTTAATCCATGCATATAAGCTCCATGAGTTTTGTCATCATCAAAAAGGGGGAGATTGTTGGCCCAAAGGCCTTCCACTCTAGTTTTGATGATGATTAACTCATGTAGTTATGTGTACTAATAATCTTGTGTTATTTAGTTTCAGATCATTAATCAAGTTATTAGTTGGTGATTAGCTTCAACAAGATGATTTGGAAGCTTTCACATGTTGATTCAAGAGCCCAAGTATCAAAGATCATATATAGCACTTGCTCTGTGGATTAAAGAGGTTTGGATCGAGTCGGCTTGGAGATTGCGCTCTACAAGAAGACATCGGTACCATAGTTTAGTTAGTTTGTGTTTAGATCCATGTGTAAAGATTAGAATAGTATGATATGCTCAAGTTCACAAAACACACACGTTTCATGTTTTGTATATTAGTTTTTGGTTTTTCCGTTTTTGGTTTAACCGATCTTGGTTTCATGAATAGATAGATCAAAATAAGTTTACATGTTTTAATGTATATTAGATTTGTTCTATACATGCATGCTTCAACTATTTAGACAAACTTAGTTTTGACTTACATATTCATGTGTTTTATGTTTTGGTATTTTTGTCAAAACATATTTTGGAATTAAAGTCAAAAACATGGATATATATATGTTTCATGTATATAGGATTATATCCATATACATCATGCCTAAATGTTGTTTAATATCATGTTTTTGTATTTGGATAAGTTTTGGACAAAATGTATTTTCTATTCAAAAATCAAGTTTCAGAAAATACAAGTTTTGGATTGGTAAAAATGATAAGACACAAAAATGTTTCAAAATGTTTGTTACTTGTGATGAAATTTTATCACAAGTTTATATTTCAATATAAAATGATAAAACTATTTTTGTGTAATTTTACAAGTTTTTATGGATTTATTAGAATATATTTTTACCCTTTTTCTGACCCAGAACACTGGCTGACAGGCCAAATCGGTCGACCGTGAGGTCGGCCGAACCAAGGGCCGGTCAACCCTGATGGTCGACCAACGTGCACAGAGTTGTGCACGTCTGGCAGCACAGTGGGACGGTCGGCCGGCCGGACCAGAGAGCAGTGCTCTCTGTTCTTTCAGTCGACCGAACGGTCGACCGTCAGTTGCCAACGGTCAAAATGTGACCGTTGGACGGTCGACCGCGCGGTCGACCGGCAGGTCATATTTGGCAGAATCTGCTGCCAACGGCTATATTTTCTGGGGGGTATAAATACCCCATTGGAAAGAGTTTTTCTCTAAGAATTTTTGTGCGAATTTTTCCTTACTCTCTGGTGTTTTCACAGCAATCAAAAGAAGTTTTTTGACTTAAATTGAACAATCTATTTGGTGTTTTTGCTAGGGTTTGAATATCAAAGAAAAGGGTTTTTGGGAAAAAGAGTTTTGATTCAACTTCTATATCTTGGTTTTAGTTTTTCCCAAGGATTTTCTTTGTGATTTTGATTCCCATTCCATTGGTTTTCTCCACACTTGAGTTACATCTACTTTCTTATTCTATAGGATCTTTGTGTGGGAGAAGAAATTGTTTGTGGTTGTTGTTTAGACCACCAAGTTGTAAATGTTGGCCCAAGGCCCATCACTCTAGTTTTGATGATGATCAACTCATGAAGCTATGTGTACTAATGATCTTGTGTTTAATTAGTGACAGATTCATTATCAAGATCTTAGTAGGTGCCTAGCTCAACAGAGATAAAATGTTAAGATTTGGAGCTAGCACGGTATGATCCAAGGAGCTTTTGGATCAAGCTTGAACCAAGTCAAGAAGATGAGAAGCCTTCAAGTGAAGACTTCAAGAAGATGAAGACTTGTGTCTAGGTATAAGATTTTGTTTTTGTTTTAGAGTAAAATGTAAAGGATAGAATAGTGGTGGATTGCTCAAGTATTTATCACACACACACTCTTGATTGAATTGTCTTTTCTTAAAAGAATTTTCAGATTTAGAAAAGACTTTCATTTTGGAAAAACATAGTTTTGGTTTTTGGTATTCAAAGTTATATGTTTCAACCAAACCTTATTTAGATCTTAATGACAAAAACATAGATATTCCTTCTTGATTGTATAGTAGATCATATCCATACACACTATGCTTTAAAAGAATATCTTGTTTTGTATTTGATGAAGATTTGGAAAAACATGTTTGGAAAAACAATTTTTATCATGAGCCTAATATTACCAAGTTACAAAAATAGTCCAATCTTTTATAACATGCCTTGATTTTGTGCAAGCATGTTTGTATATCAAAGTATATTGGTTAAACTATTTTTGTAGATTTTTAAGTATTTTATGGATTTTATTTGAGCCAAAAAGACTAACTTTTTAATCTCAGAAAACTGTTTCAGGCTTCAGATAAGTCGACTTGCTTTCTTTACAGTCGACTAACCCTGAAGTCGGTCGACCGGTTGGGTCGACTGACGTGCACAGACGTGCACGCCTTTGTGCACTGGTGGACGGCCGACTGTACGGGTCGACCGCTCCAGAGAGCTCTGCTCTCTGGAAAGTTCGGCCGACCGTACGGGTCGACCGACAGAGAGTTCGACTCTCTACTCCAGTTGCTTGGTCGACCCGGGCGGTCGACCATGGCTCCAACGGTCGGATTTCTGACCGTTGGCGGTCGACCGCACGGGTCGACCGGCAGGCCTGACAGACCCCAACGGCTATATTTTTCTGGCCTATAAATTTAGGGGTTTGGTCATTGTTTTAAGAAAAGATTTTGGAGACCTTTAGAGCCAGTTTTTCCTATTCTTTCAGAAGAGTTTTTCTCCACAAAATAGAGAGCTAATACTTCCAATCTTAAGGGAGTTTTATTTAGAGTGTGTTAAAAGAGATTTCTTGAGTTTTTCACCAAAGTTCCAATCCTTGCTTTTCTCACACAAACACTTGAGCAACCATTGTTTATTCATCTTATAGGAGTGTTGTAGTGAGAGCTTTCATTGGTGATCAAAGTGTTGGATCACCAAGATTTCATTCTTGTACTTTGAGGAGACGGGCAAGTATGCTCGTGGTGGTTTGGAGTTCGGTTGTGAACTCTTTGGTTCGAGGTGCGGCCTCGGCAAGCTAGTGAGCTTGCGTGTGTACGGGACTAGGGAGTCCGAGGGCTTGTAGGTGTTGCGGCACCGAGGAGAGATCCATTGGGATCTTGCATAGTGGAAATCCTTCGTGTGTCGAAGGCGGGGATGTAGAGCAAGTGTGCTCGAACCTCGAAACATACCTTTGTGTTTGCGATTGCCATTTCTCTCTCTCTCCCTTGTTTATATCTTGCATTCAATTATTGTCTATCTTTATATGCTTGATATATTCATTTGTGCTTAATTGATATACTTGTGTGGGATTGTTGCTAACACTTGTATTCAACCAAGAGAGCCAACGCGGCACCTCAACCCATTCAAGGAGAATCTAGAGGAGTTTGTCCAGAGCCCTTCACGGGGAATTCGGCAACACTCTTTGGTTATACGTGGTGTTTAGTGTAAAAGTTTTAATTAGGTCATAATTATTTTAGCTTCCGCATTATTTGGCATTAAGTGACCATTAGATTAGCCATCACCTATTCACCCCCCTCTAGGTGAACTTACAATTGGTATCAGAGCTTGGTACTCTGATTTGGGTCTAACAACCTTGAGTTAAAGATCCTACTTTTTGGCTAATCACATTATTTGTACACACACCATGGACTTCATGTCACCACCCACCTTTGACATTCTTAACATCCAAATTTGGAAGGTTAAGATGTCATTGTACCTCAAAACCTTAGGTTATAATGTTTATCTTGCCACTACTAATAATGCATATTGTTTAAATGGTAAGAATGTTTAATGGTAAGAATTTTGAGGCTAATGCAAAAGCCCTTCATGCTATCAAGTCAACCCTAAATGATGATTATTTATCTAGGGTATCTAACATTGATTCGGCTTTTGTAGCTTGGAACATCATCACCTCTCTTGGCGAAAAGGATCTATATTATGCCGGGAGTGATTCGTACGTTGGAAGCGACACCTCCAACGTGTGCTATATGGTCCAAGGGGATAACCCCTTGAGGTAAACTCCGAATCCGATGATGAAGTCATGTCATATGATGAGCTTACTACCTTTTATCATCTTGTGCTTGAAAAATATGACATGCTTAAAAAGAAAAATAAAAATTTGAAAAAGAACATTGCTTGCATGCATAAAGAACATGATTCATTTAGAAGTAACATTGCATGTTTAGAAAAGATAACAAAAATTTGAAAAATGATTTTGATTGCATGCTTAAAGAAAAAGATTCATTAGAAAATAAGATTGCATGCTTAGAAAAGGAAAAGGAAGATTTGAAAAATGAAAATGTTTCCCTCGTGTCTAAGTTGAATGATTTGTGTGAAGGGAACACTATTTTGAAGGATAAAATTGATTTGGTTGAAAAACAAAAGAAGTTGTTTTTCAAGAAAATATTACTTTGAAAAGAAAATTTGTTGAAAAAGAAAAGGAATTTGTTTCTAAAAAGAAAAAGAAAATGATTTCATATCTCACCATGCTTTACATACCACCACTAGTGAGATTAATGTTTTGAAAGATAAAATTAATGATTTGAGTTCAACCTTGAACTCTTGTGCATTCAACCACACTAGATTGGAGTCTATGTTTTCAAAGAAACAAACTCCATCCATTCATGCACATCATCATGCTTATGTTGCACACCATGATCATACACACTCGCATAAGCATACTAAGGTGTACACATGTACACATTGTGGCCGCAAAGGCCATTTAGCAAAGTTTTATTATGATAATATTAATTCTCTAAATTTTGCTAATTATAAAAATGTTTGGGTTCCTTACAAGACTAACCCCAAAGGACCCAAGAAAATATGGGTACCAAAACCCCCACCTTTTGCTTTTGATGTAGGTGAGGGCTCTCACAAGGCGTGAGAGGATTGGTGCCTTGGTAGTGAATGCACTTGACATGATGGACATACTTTTAGGATGCATCACTATCAAGGAGTTTTGGTGGGACAACCACCATGTTAGGAGCTTTGGAATTGGTAACAATCTCTAAACTCCTACCTTTATGTACATGCTTTTAATTTCATATATTCATAGCATGTTCATGTTTTATGATTTATTGTGCTTCATGTGGTATGAACTAGTTTAAATGTAGATTTTATCAAAACTTGCATGTATACATGTACAAATAGTGAATTACAATTGATTCATATATGATTGAACTTCATGCTCATTTGCATCCACTATACGCATATGTATAGACTAGTTTTGATGATTCTCTTTTATACATGTTTTACCTATTTTATGCTTTACTTCATGTATATGTATTTTTAATTCAAATCTAATAAATATACATGTATACCCGTGAGTCTCTTGCCTTCATGCAAACATCATTAATAGACTCTTTTATATTTGGGATATGTATGTGTATTGTTAGGATTGGATTAATCATACATATACCAAGAAGATTAGTGTTTTGATGAAAAATGATTTTTCGTGTTTTTGTTAAAAATGTGACTTATGATCTTTTTGAGCTTCATTGACTATTTTCATAAAAATGCTATTTACATAATCGTTTAACACTCACACTTTTGTTAAAATCATTTTGAGCCTTATAGACCATGAGTGCTTAAATTTTTGTGTATCTAGTTATGTTTATGAAAAACATAAGATTTGATATATTTGAAGGATCTTTAACTAGTTTTTCAAAAACAATTTATACTAGTTATTTATTCCTCAAATAGTTTTGAGATTGACACATGATTCTATTTTTCTCAAAATTTATTTGATGCTTCATAATTTGAATATTAGTTTATATGTTAGTTTTTGTCAACACTAGGATTTATACTTGTACATATCGTGGGCCACAAATAAATCTGTTTATATTTGTTCTTGAATGCTAATTTGAACCTATGAAATGTGCTTGTATTGCTTGGTTTTGATGATACATACATTTTTAAACTTGTATTCTCACTTCTTGGATTTGATTTATGATCATGTGTTTTCATTTCATGTATATGTGTATTTTGCCAAACTTTAAGATATACATGTATACCTCTTGAGTCATTTGCCTTTAATGCAATCTATTTATATGGACTCAATTGTGTTTAAGAGATATGTATGTATACTTATTGTGTTGTCAAAACATACATATATCTTGAAATATAAATTTTGTTTTTATAAAAAAAATGTGTGATGATTTTCATGATTTAAAGGAATATTGAGATTAATTGACATTTTTTGCTTTATTCCTTGCTTGAAGGATTCCGTACTAGTTTTTAAAACATTTTCATATTAACTAGTGCAAATTCTTCATATGGTAGAGTATATGATAAGCTTACTCTTCAATTGGTATCATTGGATATTTTCAATTGGTATCAATATGATTTCTATATACTCACATTTTGATTGTATGTATGTATCCCTTCAAATTCAAATTATATCAATTTCTATTGGTATTCTCTTTTCATACATATATGTGTTATTTGTGCTTAGTTAAATTGTCTTACATATTTAAAGCACAATGTATATGCTAAGCTTAATTTAACTTTCAATTATTCTTAAAGCTTATGCAATATGTTTTCAAAATTGATATCAAAATAAAAATTTTTTTTGATTTGATATCTCAAAATGTGTATCTTGAGAAGAATTCAAAATTTTGTTTGATAAGAGAAATTCAAAATTTTTGATTTGTATTGCCTATATGCAAGGAGAGCTTAACATCTCTCTTACATATGGATTCATGTTGAGTATATTATAAATTGAGGAGCTTGACAACTCTTCTTTATATGATATACGTGTGTAGGGGGAGCTTCACATCTCCTCATATGCATTACATAATATGTGTTATGTGAGTTAGGGCTTGTCATCCCTTCTTCATGTAATGCATATGTGTACGGAAGCTAACTTAGCGTCTTCCTCTTCATGAATGTATATCGCATATAAATCTTTATTGATTGATTTGTATTACCCCTTCTTGATCTCTTTGTTTTTGACAAAAATGGGGAGAAAAATTTGTTTGATTTGCTTTTACTTTAAACCCTTTGTTGATGAGTGACAAAAGGGGAGAAGTATTTGAGTTTATATGCATGTTTTCATTGCTTAAGGGGGAGAAGTATTTGTCCTTCCTTGTTAGTTATGCATATATATGTTTTTTGTATTGCAAATAGGAGAAAAAGATTTTGATTTATGCTTGTTGCATGTTTTATCTCCATACATTGCATACATATTCATGTGCCTCATTGCCATATCTATTATTTCTTGTGATGCATGAGTTAAGGGGGAGCTTCTTTGAAGCTTTACTTTATCCATGCATATATAACTTCATGAGTTTTGTCATCATCAAAAAGGGGGAGATTGTTGGCCCAAGGCCCATCACTCTAGTTTTGATGATGATCAACTCATGAAGTTATGTGTACTAATGATCTTGTGTTTAATTAGTGACAGATTCATTATCAAGATCTTAGTAGGTGCATAGCTCAACAAAGGATAAAATGTTAAGATTTGGAGCTAGCACGGTATGATCCAAGGAGCTTTTGGATCAAGCTTGGACCAAGTCAAGAAGATGAGAAGCCTTCAAGTGAAGACTTCAAGAAGATGAAGACTTGTGTCTAGGTATAAGATTTTGTTTTTGTTTTAGAGTAAAATGTAAAGGATAGAATAGTGGTGGATTGCTCAAGTATTTATCACACACACGCTCTTGATTGAATTATTTTTTCATAAAAGAATTTTCAGATTTAGAAAAGACTTTCATTTTGGAAAAACATAGTTTTGGTTTTTGTATTCAAAGTTATATGTTTCAACTAAAACCTTATTTAGAGCTTAATGACAAAAACATAGATATTCCTTCTTGATTGTGTAGTGGATCATATCCATACACACTATGCTTTAAAAGTATATCTTGTTTTTGTATTTGATGAAGATTTGGAAAAACATGTTTTGGAAAAACAATTTTTATCATGAGCCTAATATTTTCAAGTTACAAAAATAGTCCAATCTTTTATAACATGCCTTGATTTTGTGCAAGCATGTTTGTATATCAAAGTATATTGGTTAAACTATTTTTGTAGATTTTTAAGTATTTTATGGGATTTTATTTGAGCCAAAAAGACTAACTTTTTAATCCCAGAAAACTGTTTCAGGCTTCAGATAAGTCGACTTGCTTTCTTTACAGTCGACTAACCCTGAAGTCGGTCGACCGGTTGGGTCGACCGACGTGCACAGACGTGCACGCCTTTGTGCACTGGAGGACGGTCGACCGTACAGGTCGACCGCTCCAGAGAGCTCTGCTCTCTGGAAAGTTCGGCCGACCGTACGGGTCGACCGACAGAGAGTTCGACTCTCTACTCCAGTTGCTTGGTCGACCCGGGCGGTCGACCGTAGCTCCAACGGTCGGATTTCTGACCATTGGCGGTCGACCGCATGGGTCGACCGCAGGCCTGACAGACCCCAACGGTTATATTTTTCTGGCTTATAAATTTGGGGGTTTGGTCATTGTTTTAAGAAAAGATTTTGGGGACCTTTAGAGCCAGTTTTTCCTATTCTTTCAGAAGTGTTTTTCTCCAAAAAATAGAGAGCTAATACTTCCAATCTTAAGGGAGTTTTATTTAGAGTGTGTTAAAAGAGATTTCTTGAGTTTTTCACCAAAGTTCCAATCCTTGCTTTTCTCACACAAACACTTGAGCAACCATTGTCTATTCATCTTATAGGAGTGTTGTAGTGAGAGCTTTCATTGGTGATCAAAGTGTTGGATCACCAAGATTTCATTCTTGTACTTTGAGGAGACGGGCAAGTGTGCTCGTGGTGGTTTGGAGTTCGGTTGTGAACTCTTTGGTTCGAGGCGCGGCCTCGGCAAGCTAGTGAGCTTGCGTGTGTACGGGACTAGGGAGTCCGAGGGCTTGTAGGTGTTG
Organism: Agave tequilana; assembly: GCA_038442645.1. Classification (NCBI taxonomy): domain Eukaryota; kingdom Viridiplantae; phylum Streptophyta; class Magnoliopsida; order Asparagales; family Asparagaceae; genus Agave; species Agave tequilana. The sequence goes on along the minus strand of JAVJIF010006278.1, from coordinate 249,648 downwards.
CGGCACCGAGGAGAGATCCATTGGGATCTTGCATAGTGGAAATCCTTCGTGTGTCGAAGGCGGGGATGTAGAGCAAGTGTGCTCGAACCTCGAAACATACCTTTGTGTTTGCGATTGCCATTTCTCTCTCTCTCTCTCTTGTTTATATCTTGCATTCAATTATCGTCTATCTTTATATGCTTGATATATTCATTTGTGCTTAATTGATATACTTGTGTGGGATTGTTGCTAACACTTGTATTCAACCAAGAGAGCCAACGCGGCACCTCAACCCATTCAAGGGGAATCTAGAGGAGTTTGTCCAGAGCCCTTCACGGGGAATTCGGCAACACTCTTTGGTTATACGTGGTGTTTAGTGTAAAAGTTTTAATTAGGTCATAATTGTTTTAGCTTCCGCATTATTTGGCATTAAGTGACCATTAGATTAACCATTACCTATTCACCCCCCCTAGGTGAACTTACAGTAAAACTCAATCTTTGCTTGGCTTTTTTCCTTGTGTTGTATCCCTCAAGTTGTGAGGTGATCCTTGTGTTTGCTTTGTGCTAATCCCTCAAGTTGTGAGGTGATGGTTTTGTTGGATTGGAGCTTGCCTCAAGGAGGAGGTTGTGGTTGTAAAGAGAGGAGTTGGGTACTCCTTGTGAGAGTTCTTTGTGGACTAGCTAGTGGATTAGAAATCCTTCGTGTGTCGAAGGCGGGGATGTAGAGCTGGGTGCTCGAACCTCGAAACGTATCTTGTTTGCGCTTGATCCATTGACTCTCTCTCTATCTCTCTCTTTACTTTGTGCCTTGTAACTATTCATATTGTGCATTCATAATTGCTTGGCTTGGTTGTGTGTGCATCACTTGTTGATTGCACTTGAGTGTATTACATTAAGTTTTTAATTCCGCATTGAGTTCATAGATTAGCTATATCACCTATTCACCCCCCCTCTAGGTGATTTCAGTGTTAACATAGCAATGATTGCATTTGTGGACCTACCACTCTATGGAAGAGAATTGGTAGGGGATTTTGGGTGGAAAGTAAAATGAACTGTCAGAGGTTTCATATTAATGTGACAATCGTTAGTTTCCTGAGACATGGGAAATTTGCCGTTAGAGGTTTAGTATTAACATAACAGCGAGGATTTCTAATGAGTTTTGTTGTCAGAGGTTTAATATTAACTTAACTGAATCCACTGGGGATTGAAAAATCTAGTTCGTCAGAGGTTTAATATTAACTTGACTGAATCCACTAGGGATTGAAAAATATGATTTATCAGAGGTTTAATGTTAACTTGATTGAATCCACTGGGGATTGGAAAATCTAATTTGTTAGAGGTTTAATATTGACTTGACAAATCCCAATTCATTTCATTAGGGAGATGAACACATGTATTTTTGTGGCCCTACCATTCTGCAGGTGAGAATTGGTAGGAGATTTTGGACGAGAGGATGGGACCAAGTCCCTTAGCATTTTTAGCAAACCCTCATCTATCAACGAATTTAGTGTACCTTTACCAACTACCGTTTGGGTTGGGCTAGTCATGCTATTCCCCTCAGCATGATAAGTTGTCGAAGACTTATGTTTGACTTAAAAGCTAACATTTTCTTCTATCATTAGCCGTCGGAGGCGTCGAATGTCAGTAGAAGAGTAATTAAACTAAAACTGAAGTTTTGCATTTTGTTTCTTCATCAAATTTTACATCATGCATCATGATGTAACCAGCGCTTGATTAGCTTGATGCTGATTGACCGTGATGTGATCCAATGAAGGGAAGAAGCTTTTCTTGGATCTGAAGTTTTGATCAAAGGTGCAGTATTAACCAGATCAGGAGAAGAGTGTTATCAAGGATAGTATTTCTTTAAGAATTTGCCGTTGGTTGGCATCATGAGCGTATCACCGTCTGAGGTTATGAGGCGATATGCTCTATTTGAGTAGACTGACTCTACTACAAATGGTCCTTCCCATTTGGGTTGAAATTTTCCTTTGGTCTTATGCATCATCATCATAGGTCTTCTGACAGCTAAGACAAGATCGCCTTTCTTGAAAGTTCGCTCCTTGACTTTCTTGTTGAAGGCTCTAGTAATTTGATCTTGATAGAGCTCGATTTGTTGTTGAGCTTACAGGCGTTTAGTCTAAAGCCTCCAGCTCTTGGAGTCACAATCGATGCTTCTCCTCATTTTTCATCTCTGCTGTTAAGGCGACACGTAGACATGGGATTTGGATTTCTAATGGGAGTACAGCTTCACACCCATATACCAAGGAGAAAGGTGTAGCCTTCGTCGGGGTTCGAATTGTCGTGCAATAGGCCCATAAGCATTCACCTAACTTGTCCTCCCAGTCACGTTGGCTTTTCGAGACAGATTTCTCGAGAAGTTTCCCATTATTCTTGTTGAAAGTTTCTGCAAGGCCGTTAGCAAATGGGTAGTATGCCGTTGAGGACACACTCTGGATTCTGAAATTGTTGCAGAACCTCTGAAAAGCCTGGCTAACGAACTAGGGCCCATTATCATGAACAATTCGTCATGGTACACCAAAAAGGTATATGATGTGATATTTAATGAATTTGACCACGTCAGATGCTTTTACCTCCCTCAAGGGAATAACTTCAGCCTATTTAGAGAAATAGTCGGTTATAACTAAAATGAACCGATGTCCTTTGGATGAAGGTGGGCTGATAGGGCCGACCACGTCCATTCCCTACATCTCAAATGGCTAGGTTGAGGTTGTAGAGCGAAGATATCTTAGTGCTTGATGGATGAAGTCACCATGGACCTGACAGGCGTGACATCGTTTAGCGTAAGTGATGGCGTCAGGGATCATCTTAGGCCAAAAATATCCCAGTCTTCGGAGTCGATCCCAAAGCTTCGGACTAGGATGATGAGCACCACACATGCCATCATGCGCTTCTTTGAGTACTTCCTGTGCCTCCTTTTGCGACAAACAGCGGAAGAGGATCCCATCATGCGATCGGCGATACAGTGTTCGCGTGATCGCATTACAGTAGAATTTGGGAGCTTTCTTTCTAATGACAGCCGCCTTTTTGGGATCATCAGGAAGGATGTCATACAATGCATAGTCGATGTACGGGAATCGCCAATCTCTGAGTTCTGGACTTGTTGAAGTCTCTAAAGCTTCTTTGGCTTGACAGTCTCCTGTCGACTTTTGGTGATCTTCGAAAGCGGTTCTTGGGCAATACAAGTCATGACTGTAGACAAGTATTTTCTCTACTACCCCAGCTGGAAGGGGTAAGGAGGCAACAAGAGATCCCAGTGCATCTGCGTACGCATTTTGCTGGTGTGGTACATGGTCGATGTAAAAGTTTCCGAACCTTTTGGCCATAGAAATAGATGCGTTGAAATAGGGTACTAAGTCTTCATGCCTGACTTCATACTCTCCGCGAACTTGGTTAACGATGAGTTTAGAATCACCGTATGCTTCGAGATTTTTAACACCAATCTCATCGGCAATTTGCATTCCAATCAAGAGGGCATTGTATTCCGCTACATTGTTGGAGCATGGCTCGGTTAATGAGTATGCACAAGGGATCACGTAGTTCTGTGGGGAGACCAGTACTACCTCCACTCCTGCTATGACATGCCCTTGCGGACCTGTTCTCGATGCACCGTCGAAGAAGAGTTGCCACACCTGTCCTTCAAAAGATGTCTGAGTCAGGCAAACTTCATTGACCTCGTCTGGAAGATCCTCACAAAGTTCGGTCGTTCTCGGATCTGGATATTTAGCCAGGAAATCTGCCACCTCTTGTTCCTTCATGGCTTTTGTGGTAGAAAGTGCATCTCATATTGGGAGAACAGTATAGCCCATTTTACCAGTCGACCATTTAGTGACGATGGCTTCGTCATGAGCAACCTCAAAGGGTTAACTTTTGATATGACATTTATAGTCTGACCCACGAAGTAGTGTCGCATTTTCTGGACGGCAAACACCAACGCCAAACATTCCTTTTCGATCGGGTTATACCGATGTTCGGCTCCGATAATGGTTTTGCTCAGATAGTAGATTACCTGCTTATGTCCCTGATCATCATTCTGGGCTAGTAAAGCTCCTAGGGAGTGATCCATTGCTCGAACATATATCAGGAAAGGTTTTTCAGAAACCGGAGCTATAAGGACGGGTGGTTGCGTGAGGTATCGTTTGATTTTCTCGAACGCTTGTTGGCAAGCGTCATCCCAGACGAATGAGACACCCTTATTCATTAATTTAGTGAAGGGTTGGCATCTTTTGGAGAGATTTGAGATAAACCTCCGGATGTACGCTAGTTGCCCTTGCAATCCTCTAAGCTTCCTGAGATTCCTTGGAGGTTGTATCTCCTGGACAGCGCGGACTTTTTCTGGGTCTAAGTGAATTCCTTTGGATATCACCACAAACCCTAAGAATTTACCGCTGGCTACCCCTAGGAAAGATTCGGTGGGGTTCATCTTCAACTTATGTGCCCGCATGATTTCAAAAACTGTCTCAGATCTGTTATGTGGTCGCCCTTGGCACAGTTTTTTACTACAATGCTGTCGACGTAGCATTCCACTGTTTTACACGTGTTCATGGAAAATTACATTCATATCTCTCTGATATGTTGCCCAAGCGTTTTTCAGTCCGAAGGGCATGACTGTATAGCAATATACCCCTAGTGGTGTCCTAAAAGAAGTATGCTTTTCATCATCAGGGTATATTTTGATTTGATTGTACCCTGAGAATCCATTCATGAAGGACATTCGTTCAAACCCGCACGTATTATCAATCATGACATTCGTGATTGGGAGAGGAAATTTGTCTTTGGGACAGGCTTCATTTAGATCGCGAAAATCGATGCAAATTTGGATCTTTCCATTTTTCTTTGTAGGGACGATATTGGCTACCCAATCAGGGTGTTACTCCTCCCTAATGAAGCCAGAGCTATAAGCTTTTTAACTTCCGACTTGATTGCTTCCATTATTTCTAGACAAAACTGTCTCTGCTGCAGTTTGATTGGCTTCACGTCTAAATTAATATTAAGGCGATGCATAGCCACTCGAGGATCAAGCCCAGGCATGTCCTCGTAATTCCAAGCGAAAACATCTATATACTTTCGCATAAGAGATATTAAATCTTCTTTCTCGGAGGGTGATAGGCTTTCACTTATAAAGATGGGCTTAGGATTAGCCTCATCTCCAGATTAATCTGGGTGACCTTATCTTCCATGGGTGGTTCGCGTTGTTTGAAGCGAATATCCTAGATAGTGTTTAGGTGTTTGATCTAAGGATCTGTATCAGACTGGATCATTTCATCATCTCCGTCTTCTAGGTGGCTTGTTGAAACCATATTTACTAAAAGTTCTCCAAAGAGGTTGCCACACTAACGTCCAACTCCCACGATGATGTGCCAGATGAGTAATTATGGTATAATGACTCTTCAGACTCGGAGGCTGAAGGAATTGGAGTTGACACATACCCGAACCCCTGCGAATTCGATGGTAATAGTCAGGGGTCTTCCTTTTCGGAATGAAAGATCGAAGTAGTGTCTCTTCCTTTACCAAAGTTCAAGCCAGGACCATTTGTTAGATTATACTCTATCCTCTCCATCATTCTGAGTACATTTGGCTCATAATGAGAGAACTGAGGAGATTCATTCTCGCTTTCTGAGTCTTCGCGAGACATCAATTTAGACTTAATTCTTCCGAAAAGAATTGGTTTTTGGCCTTTGCGGCTTGCTGGGACCATGAATACTGATTCTTGCGCATCACCGACATCTTGGTGCGTTTTGAAGGATGACTTCATTGGTACATGCAATGATGTCAGAGCATCCATTGCCGACTAGGGGCCATTATCGACCTCGGTACTAGTGTCTGATGGTACTGAGTCAGAAGCAAACACAGAAAAGTAAGCCAAATCCAACTCTTCATTAATATACCACTTGCTTACATCATCGGCGGTGTTATTAACATCGAGCTTATTAATACTCATTACAAGTGGATTTAATTCCCACATGCACTCTTCTTCCCCCTCTGGCTCAGTGTTAGCTTCATACCAGAGTCTAGTTCCCCTGGCTGTGGATTCTCGTTTGTCTCCAGAGAGTCTTGTTACAGGAGGGAGTCTGTGAAATAGTTCTCTAGCTCCTTGAACGGATGCCTTTCGGCAATCAACGTTTGGACTTTCCCACTTCCGTCAATATACTTCATGACTTGATGGAGGGTGGAGGGGACGATAGAATTACGATGAATTCACGGTCGTCCGAGCAGCAGATTGTACGAAGTGTCGGCGTCAATTACATAGCACGTCACTTCAGATCGTAGGTCCTCGATCTGACATTTAAGCTTGACCTTCCCTATTGGGCGCGTACCGTTGGCGTTGAAACCATAAATGGTAGTCTGGGTGGCGCTCAATTGGTGGGTGGGGATCCCTAAGTGCTACATGACCCGGCGAGGCATGATGCTCAACGCGGATCCTAGATCTACCATAATGTAGCTCACTTCAGACGATCCAATGTACCCTGTGAAGTATAGGGGCCGATCATGTTTCCCCTTAACCTACATGTCATCTGATGTGAAGGTAATGCAGGGGGCATTTTGGGAGGCATGTAGGCAATCCTCTACATCTTCCTCCTATGGTCTAGTCGAAATCTGGTCCATAAAGACCTCGACATTAGCTAGGGCTTCCCTTAAAGCTTCTCTTGTTAACTTTGATAGTCTCAGGAGCTCGTAAACGGTGATTCTGGCTGGGATATTAGCCAATTGAGTCAGGACGTCAAAGAGTTAACGTGTTGTGGATCCTTCCGCATTGCTCTTTGGGAGAGCCTTGGATAACCGAAGCTCTTTCTGCTTTTCTACAGGTTGCTTCGCGAAGGGATTGATTGGCTCTGCAGTAGGTTTAGGAGAGCTTGCCACCATCTCGTCGTACTTCTTTAAATACGACTGACCCGAACGAGTTTCTGTCATGAGCGGTTTATTGAGTTCTATGGCAAGGACGAATTTTTCCTCTTTCGAATCAGTTAGTGAGGGAACATCAGTTTCTGCTTCCCGGAAAGAAGCACACACCACATTGCAGGACGAAGCTTTCGTCTTGCCTTTGGACTTTCTGTTGGTAACAGTAGTCCACTGTTGGCCATCTACAAGGTCGGGATGAACCCACATAATTTCTCCCTGAGGTATAGGGATAAGTATAAGACCTTTCTCCTGTTGATGATGTGGGTCTATATTGATCATTCTTAGTTCCCCTTTCAGGATGGGAACTACTCCGGACAGTGCTGGAGGCTGTTTTTCAAACTGAAGAAATGATGTTATATTAGCCGTTACTTTCTTCTGTTCTAGATGGAGCTTTAGCACTTTTGCATTGATCAGAGCTTGAAGGATATCTTTAAAGATGTAACAGCTCTTGGTGGGGTGCCTTAGCATCCTATGATACAGGCAGTAGTTAGGATTGTCGGACTTGCCGACTTCTTCAGGATGTCTAGCTTCAGGAAGCTTCAATCTGTTGCTCTTGTTGAGTAACTTGAATAACGAATCGACATGCTCGTCTTTGAAAAAATACTGCTTTTTGGCACGTGGCTGACTTGAAGAACCACCTCCCTTGGCCGGCTGAGGTTTGACGGGGGACTTTGTCTCTGTTGCTAATGTATCTTTTCTTTTGATTGAAAAGATACTTTTGACGCGCGCCTTGTCGACTTATCGGGTCTGGGTTTGTTTTCTTCTACCCTAATCCTGGCGACAATTTCTTCAGCCTGTTCACCTTGTTGGACCAATTGCTTCCAAGTGCAGCTTTCAGCAACTCCTATCTAGGCTAGGAGTGAAGTTTGTAGATTGAGGCGGCATGTTTCTACCAGCCGCTAGGACATCAGAGAGTCATATTCTGAATTCTCTCCACAAATGTTTTGACTGATTCTCCCTTTCGCTGCTTTGTTGCCAAGAGAGTAGGCATTGTAATTTCCGAGTCGTCTGAAGAGCTTTTCCAAATCACCCCAGTTTTTGATGGAGCCTTTTGAGAGTTTCATGAAGCATTCAAAGGCAAGCCCTCTTAGAGTGCCGATGAACAAACGTGCCAAGATGACATCATTATCTACTACATTTTCTGTCTGAGACTTGAAGTAGTAGATGTGTTGGTTCGGTGACCCTTTGCCGTCGAAAGCCTGTAAGGTCAGACTTTGAACTTAGGAGGGTACGGAACAAGGTCCCACTCGGTCGGATATGACCGGACCACTCCTGCTTCTTGGAAGCCTTTCTGGTTGGTAAGGGCTTCCAGACGCTGCTCCAATTGACTCATTCTTTTAGAATGGATACCCTCATTCTCCAGGCTGTCTTCCTCTTTAGACGAGGATTTAGATGACTCAAAATTAGATTGCTCCTTCTCCTTGATATGTACAGAAGATGAGCTTTCTCCTTCTTTCCATTTGGCTTTAGACCTTTTAGAAGAAGTTTTGTCAGTTGACTTCCTCTTGTCTTCAAGCAATTGTGCGAGCATCTGCTTGAGGGCATCGATAGATTCTTATTGAGCGTGAATCATATCAAATTGTTCCCTCTAGACCTGGCTTGCTGTTCAAAGCACCTGGCAATCTCCTCGGGAGTATTTGTCATGTACGCAAAGACTTCCTTCTCTATGAAAGAGTTCGAGGCTTACGATTCTGCAACGGTGGAGTGTGATTCACTTACTTCAATGCCCCGAGCTAGGGTACTGTAATTGATCAAGGCGACCGTACCAGTCCTACAAGTATACCGATTCACTCCTTCTGGTTCTATGTCAGACTCGTCAGAGTTGACCGCCGGTTGTTTTCCCCTATTTCTACTTGCCATGTTTGTAGTGACTTCATGGTACTCCACATCAGAGAAGGCTCTCCTTCTGTGGGAGCGACACCTCTTGGCTGATCGGGAGGTCGAGGTCAATCGTCTGAATACCGATTGTTTGCTTGCATGTGAGCTGCAGCGACATTCAGAGAACATTGCCTTGATGAGCCGTCCATAGCAGCAAGATGGAGTAATCTGATTAGCACTCCTTTTCTTTGTGAAATAATCTCTTAGATCCGCGGGAGGGGATCAAAGAGATTGGCTTCGGGTTGCCGAGGGCTTTTCATTTTCTGAGAGTTACCCTTATTTCGAGGATCTGAGACGCAGTGTTCAGAAACGTGGAGCTCGCGTTGTGCAGAACAGGCGCAGCTCTCGCGTTTTGACTTCAAAACGTGGGCTCGTGCCTCTGCTGAGCAGAGACACGAACCTCACATCGTTGATTGTCGCGTTTGGTCAGCGACGGTTGAGACACACGAGTTTTATCAATTCTGCATCTGGTTGTAGAGACGGGGATATTGTGTCCTTGAGAAGAAGCATAGCCCTCGCGCTGCTGAACGTTGCATTTGGGAAGTGAAGTCTCAGAAACGCAAGCCTGTTGGGCTTCGCGTTTTAGTCTCCATACGTGGACTTCGTGCGTCTGACGCAACTCAGAAGAGGCGTGGGCTTGAGCCTCGCGTTCTGCATCTGCTGGACAGATGGTTATTCCAGCTTCTTGCACCTGTAATTGATGCACACGTCATCTCTGTCGACGTTCAGTGTTCTCGTTACGTCGTACGGGTTGCTGGGAACCCCTAGTAACCTGGAACTGAGGAAGAGTATGGGCATGAACGGACTGAATATCAGCAACGCTAACCTCGCGGATCTCGTGGGAGATGTTGACGCGGGTGTTACGTGTGATGTGGTTAGCCATGACACTCTTCTTGTCAGTCACATCTAAAGGGATCTAAGAGTGGACTTGAGAGCGGTTCCTCGAGGAGATCTTGCGGTACTGCTGCGCCCTAGGGCTCTTGGAGCCAAAAGAGAGGATCTCTTCATACTTTTCTTGGTTGAACTCGACGATGAGTGATTCGACCATTTTTCCCATGTAGGTGACGTCACCCTGCGCCACGACTTGCTCATCGGTAGAGAAAGTGATCCCAAGCGGAGTCGCCATCTCTTATTTGGTGGGAAAATTGAAGATCAAAGTGTAAATTCTTTATTTGATGGTAAAGAAAATTACAACGGATCAATAATCCTTTTATAAGAGAGGGGAGATATTCAAGCTCAAATCTCCCCTTTATTTAATGTCGGGTTCTTGATGTGGCGATAGAAAGTGAATCTTATTTTTCGTTGACCGGTGAACGTCAAGACTTCTTGGGAATCTTCTCTTTGGATGGTGGACGAAGTAACACAGCTTCTGTCCAACAAGAATCTCAAAGAGACTTTAGGCAAGAACAAACTTGAATGCAGCAAGTTGCTAGAAGAGTTGAACTTTCTCTTTCTTTTAGCTAGAGATCTTAGTCCTTCTACGGCTTACAGTCGAAGTTCTTCAGACCAAATTTTCCCCGACCTCCCTTCCATAGCAAACTGGGCTATTTATAGAGGTTTCAGGGGGTAAAAGTGTTCCCTAAAAAATACTCTATAATGGGGGTTAACTCCCTCATCATGTGGGCAGTAATTGATCCTGTAATAAAGACAGTTATAACTGAGACGCAGGGTTCCTCTGTAGTTGAAACGCAGGCTCGGGCCTCGCGTCTAGCCATTGAGGTAATGCTTGAGAAACGCGAGCTTCAAATTCTGCGTCAAGCTTCACCTAAGACGCGGGCTTTGGGCTTTGCGTCTTGGTACTGCAGTGATGCTGAGATGCGACTTTCATACTCCGCGTCTTGGTCATTACAGTGATGTTAAGACGTGGGTTTCAATCCTAGCGTCTTGGTGAGATGCTAGTGGCGATGATTAGTCTTGCGTCTAGAGTTTGGACTCTGCTTTTTGATGACTTGTCTTCAATGATTTTTAGACAACCTACAGTTTCATGTTTTGAAGGATCTTTAACAAGTTTTTCAAAAAATATTTTAAACTAGTTTCTTGATTCTTTAATTGTTAGAGTTTTCAAACACATTAAATTATTTTCAAACTCTTATTTTTTAAAACCTCTACCAACTAAGGGCGTTTGGTTAGGCAACCATGCCTTGTACACCCTTAAATGAACAATTTTTAACATGTGCAGGAATAAGGTAGTAGGTATGAGTTATACACATGATCTTCATGTTATTTCATTTTTGTATACCTATATTTGTTTTCTTATATATGTATGCTTCAAATTTCAAGTTATATTTCTATTTTCATATATACATATAAGTGATTTAGATTGTGCTTTTTTGTAATTGGAATCAATTTCACATTCAATTGGTATCAAAATTTACAATTGGTATCTTAATAATTTTGCTTATCTACAAGTGGTACCAATATTTATTTTGTCAACTATAATTTGATTTAAATTGGTACCAAAATTTATTTTGTTGACTTCAAGAAATTTCAAAACTTGTTTTAAAAGTAATTTCAAAATTTTAAAAAATTTGTTTAATATGTATTTCTTATATGCAAGGGGAGCTTAACATCTCCTCTATAGATAGATTCATGTTGTGTGTACTTTACATATTGAGGAGCATGACCTCTCTTCTTTATGTGGTACACGTGTATATGGGGAGCTTAACATCTTCGCTATACATTGTATATTATACTTCATGTGGGTGAGGGTCTAGTCATCCCTTCTCTATGTAATGCATGTATGCAGGGGGAGCTAACTTAACGTCTCTCCTTTTCATGAATGTATATCGCATACACATCTTTATTGTTTGTTTGTCTTCGCCTCTTTCATGATGAATTGACAAAAGGGAGAGAAGAATTTAGAGTTTAATCCATGTTAAATATTTGTTGTTTATGTATATATGTTTGTTTTGTTTATGCGCTTACATTGAATATCTATTTGTTTTATGCTATACATGAGTTAATGGGGAGCTAATATGAAGCTTATTTTTGATCCATGCATATATAACTCCATAGGTTTTGTCATCATCAAAAAGGGGGAGATTGTTGGCACAAGGGTCCATCATTCTAGTTTTGATGATGATTAATTCATGTAGTTATAGTACTAATAATCTTGTGTTTAAATAGTTTCAGATATTTGATCAAGATTTTAGTCGGTGTCTAGCTTCAATAAAAGATTCGAAGTCAAGTTTTAAAGCTAGCATGTGTTAATTCAAGAGCTCACGCAGCAAGATTGCATCAAGTACTCAAGAGGAGTTTAGCTCTTTGGATCAAGGTTTGGACCAAGTCAAGATGGAGAAGAAGATTTTTTAGAGAAGATTTTCAAGACTTGAGTCTATGTTTGTAAGTGTTTAGATTTTGTGTTTTAGATAAAATGTAAAGGATAGATCAGTTATGGAATGCTCAAGCTCATTCACACACACACACAAAATTTATATGTATTTTGATTGAGGTACAACCTGCACAAAAAAATACAGAATTTTAGATTTAGAATGAAGATGTGCAAGTGCTCAATTCTTACCGCTATAGCAAGTGGCTATGCGGGTCGTGATCCACAAGGAGGGTTTTGCGATAGAACCGTTTACGTTTCTTTATTGAAATTTTAATGAAGATAAAACGAAGATTCTTCTTTGTTTAAAGAAATGAAAAATGAAAACAAGTTATGTTAAAGTTAGAAAGAAAATGAGAGATGAAAAAGGTGGAGAAAAATGGAGAATGACTATTTACAAAGAAAGGGGAAAGAAAGCGACTATGTACAAATGAGTCGAAAAAGAATGATTTAGAAGAGGTGGTGATCTATACTAAAGAAATAAAAGAAAAGAAAGAAAGAAGAGTTAAGAAATACTTACCTAGTTTGATTGATGACTTACCTGGAAACCTTTGCATGTTCTACCTTGCATTCGGAGGCGTTCAACGCATAGACCATACGATCGAGCTCAGTCCCCATGCGCATTATATCATCAAGTCCTAGCAAGCATGAAGTGATACGGATCTTGAGGAGGAGATCGTCTTCATGAACTATCGTTGGCACTCACAAAGCATCGTTATACTTATGCTTCTGGCTTCACTTGCAAACTTTATTATTTGCAGAAACAATGGAAGAAAGGAGGAGGGTACATCGGTGTAACTCTCAACATCAGCCTCTCTCTCTTACTTACATGAATCTTCATCTAACCTAAGCTTACATATAAATTACATAAAAAGAAAAGAAAAACCTAAACTACAAAATGAAAAACTAGTCTAAATCCTATCTCTTCATGGTCGTCCCTTTTTCAACGCAAAGACTGCCTTTTTATAGGCATAACCCACACGAGGAGGATCCCGGGGAGATCGGGGGAGCAAACGCTCCCCCTAACTCCCCAACCAAGCCGCGAAAATGCGGCTTTGGCCTCATTTCTGCGGCCAGGGTGTGGCTAGGTGGCCACACCCTGTTGGTGGGTCGCCCTGGTTTCGCTTTATGCTTTTATCTTCAGTTGGTTTTTCAGTTTGAGTCTCGTATTGCGACGAAATGGCCTTGGATTCTTGACTTTAACCGATCGATTCTGAGAGGATTCTTCTCAACCGGTTTTCAACCTCTTGATTTTGCCCTGATTCAGTGAGCTCGAATTAACTCTGATTTAATTCAGAATTTTGGTGGGCTTTAGGCTCATTTCTCTTCATCTCCTTAAAGAATGGGCCTGCAAATAAATCAAACAATTAATTAGGACAATGCAAAGTTTTATTCTATAACAAGTATGGAAATATGATACTAAATATGCAATATTAGCGACCAATCACACCCCCATACCTATCTTTTGCTCGTCCTCGAGCAAAACAACTAGACTATTCTAAGGATTATTAGACCACTTTCGCAGGTCACGCGATTGCACTGAGCATGTGCAACAAGCCGTTAAACCTCTAGGTTTCCCCTAGAGGACGAGTTTTGTCTCGTGAGGGTTTTCAGCGGATTGCACCCACAAAATCGATAAAGAAAGGGAAACAAAGAGTTAGTATTTTCGAAAAGCATTTTGAAAGAGAAAAATATTTGAAATTTAATTGTAAGATCTAAGCAATCTATAAGTTATAGGAAAACTGAATTTTTCATTCCTAAACTTAGTCTCGATTCAAAAATTTGTTATCAATCAAAGTAAGGAGTCAAATTGTGCTTCTCATCTAGTCTATTACTTTACCCTAAGTCATATGCACCTTGTGATTGTGAAAATTTTGACTCAGGGTTCATTAACTCTAACTCTTATGCCTTATTTATTTATATATATATATATATATATATATATATATATATATATATGTTTTTTTTTCTTTTTTTTTTGGTGGTATTATTCCTCAGTTCTATTAGGCTTTCTAATCTGCCCATGTAAAGAGCCTTTAATCGATGACTCCCAAACAAGGCCACAAAACTAAGGATTTTATTATATGAACCTCTTTTAGGCGTGAATACTTATGCTTTTTTAGGCACAAATACCCAGCTTAATCAGGAAATTTTTATATATATATATTTTTTTCAAACTTATCTAATCATCTTTCTCATAAATACTAAGGCTTACTTAGGCCCAAGCACCTAGCTAATCAATAATTAGATTTGTTTATCTTTTTTTGTTTATAAGGCATAAAAATCTTTGTTTTTGAACCCTAAGTGTGTAAGTGTATGAAGTGTGCATATTTCATTAAGGCAAAGATCAAGACTAAATTACTTTGACAAATTATCTTCCTAACTCTAAATATCAAACAAATAATCTTATTTTGACCAAGTATAAGAAATCCTAATTTGGATTTTCCTATTCCCTAAAATTAACTTAATTTCTTACAAAATATGTCAAAATATTGTTTCTCTTTTCAAAAAGTTTTTAAAAGTAAAGAAAATGTTAAAATGTTTTTTTATTTTTTTTATTTTAAAAACTAAGTTATGTTAGACCCTTCCCCACACCTATCTCATGCATTGTCCTCAATGTATGAATTAATGCATAGATGCATGAAAAAGAAGAAAGGGAAGAAAAATGTTACCTTAAGGTGGTGGTTCCGGTGGTGGTCTGATTGGTCCACGAAATGCGGCCCAATCGACTTTTCATTGGGTTCGGAGGAACCCACCAGAAATTTCACTAATATAACCCATTAAAATTGTGTATCTATGAAGGATTTTTATTAAGTATTTGACCTCATCTAATTTTCAAATTCCATAACTAATTTCAGAGTCAAATTTGTCAACCACCTCGTCCCAAAATGGAGTATGAAATGATAGAACGGTTGACTTGGACTGTAACGGTCCCAGTTCTAATAAGCAAAATTTGATCCATAACACGTATTTATCCCCAAATCTTTTCGTTAATCACAAATCTAGAAAATTTTAGCAGCATCTCCTCTAAAATTTTAACTTTTTCCATATACAGAAATATGAATTTCAGCTCCAAGGCCTACTTATATCCACAAAGCATTTCGGTCACATGACCTACTTATCACAAAATAAAGAATATCTCCAAAATATACTTATGCCATGCATTCATCTTGCATAATCATCAAGGCATCCATAATCCACAAAATTCTACCAACATGATCACAATACCTCACTTCACCAACTTCCCAAGTACACAAGTTCTAATTAAAACTATTACAAAAATTTCATATGATAGTAGCATCATAGCACCCTCAACTAGGTAATGCTAAAATAAAACATAATTACATGTACATAGTGACAAAGTAAGTGTTTATGAAACATATGACATCCTGCTCATGACTAATCCGTGCTACATTATGCCCTTACCTTTATCCAAACCTGAAAGAGAAGACAAAGAAAGGAATGAGCTCGACGGCTCAGCGAGTAAATTTCATAAACACTTTATAAATGATAACAACATGATATAATATCACAACATACTTTATGGAATCTAAGGAGACCTTTTTGGAAACATATGTTAGCATTCTTTGGTCTACTTTATACACATATGTGATGGTACAAGACGTAGTAATAGTTTTCCTTTTATCACGTTTGATAACACAACATAATTCAAACCATAACAATTCCTAAGTTATGGTAACACAAACATCTTTTATGAACATATTTACAAGCAACAATTCATTACCACAACATTCAAAAGAGTACATGAACATTTCACCGTCTTCTCCTCCTACCGGCTCCTGCCGGCCCCTTCCTATAGTGATAAACATAAACTACTTTCATAACACCGTCTTCTCCTCCTACCGGCTCCCGCCGGCCCCTTCCTACAATGATCAACATACTTTTATACCGTCTTCTCCTCCTACCGGCTCCCGCCGGCCCCTTCCTACAATTTTAGATGGAACCTCATTTTTCCCACTGTCTTCCCCCTTCCTACTCTTAATTGACAAACATAGGGATTCACCATACTAACGTACAGATCCCACAATCAATACATTCATATATATGGCATATCAAATTATGTCATTTCATAACTTTACACAATTAGTATGTTTTGGCAAGATCACATAATCAACATTTTCACATATCATTCATCTATTCAATCATGCTATTATATAGGGATTACCATAGTAATTCGTACAATGTAATTCATGCAAAGGTACCTAAGTATTATGATTAGTGACTTAATGTACACAACATAGGATGTATAGGATATAACATAACCACTTATGGCATCATACTCTAATGAAAAAGAGAATAAAGATAATAACCATACCATAAATAGGTCACCATCTTCTTTTAAAACAACATAACACCAATTTCATAAAAACAAGAAACTAATTTACCCATTACCATTCATCATTCATGATTATTTTCCCCAAGTTTTTCCTATTTTCTAAACATCACATTTTGGCCAATCCTATCACTTCTCTAACATGTCATATGACATACACATTTAAAATATCCAATTTCATGAAATAATAATTTACATGCTACCTTATTCTATTCAAGCACACTTTCCCTAAAATCCCTCTTAGTCTCATACATCAATTACTTGAATAAAACTCATGAATTTGGTTTGTAAAGTGAGTATGTAAATTTACTCACCAAGATATGTGGATTCCCACTAGCGATTTTGATCAATCCTTCACTCAAACCCTAGTAACAAGACAAGGAAAAATTTAGTTATGAAATAATTTGTAAAGAGGAAGGAATTTGTAAAGTAATAATCTCACCTTCAACCCAAATTATTTTCAGAAATTTTGGGGGTTTTGGAAGTCAATTTCAGAATTAGGGCTTCTTCAAAATCACCCAAGGCATGGATCTTGGCCCAAACAAAGACCCCCCCTTTTTCTACCGGCCACAGGGGCCTGGCGTCGCTCTCGCGCGGCCGTGCGCCGCCCCGGCGCGGCTGCGGGTGGCGCGCGGCTGCGTCTCCCCTCCTGGCTTCGGCTGGGAGGGTGGAGAGAGAGAGAGAGAGATAGAGAGGGAGAGAGAGAGTTGGTTGGTGAGAGAGATTAGGGTAAAAGGAAAGAATTTGTGGAGATTTTAGGGCTTCAGAATTTTTTTTACAGAGAAGAAGAAACTTCTCTCCCAGATCTCAACGTAAGGTTGAGATCTTAATGCAAAAAGGCCCTTCAAAACCTGATTATTGCAATTACACTTCCCTTCTAAACTTGCCACTTGGCCAAGGCTAGGATCAAATTGATCCTAGCCTTACACCTCACCCACTCATGCATACCTAACACATCTACTCACTCAAATTTTAATAAAAAAAATTCCAAAATACAAATACTTAGTATTTAATTAGGTATGTATTAATTGGGAATACATTAAGGTATACTAAAAATTTGCAATATTAAAGATACACCACATATACTTCTAATATCATAATTATTTTGGCATAAATACTTATATATATTTCCTATCTATATATACCAATTTACACCATAAATCAAAAATCAACATAACTCATAAGGATGAAATATTTATTCTTGGGTTATCCTTATTATTATAGGTATTTAATTAACAAAGAGGAAAAAAAATTCTTCTATCTAACTGATGCTTAATATAATTAGGAATTAATAAATAAAAAAAATGGGCTGTTACATTCTACCCCCTTAGGGAAGCTTCGTCCCCGAATCTCGACGTACCTTGGAAAAGTTCACTCAGACTCTTGATAGAAAACGAGAGTCCCTGCCTAACACAACTGTCTCAAGTACTTTATGTATCTGAACTATTTCTCAATGTTCTTTATGCTCCTCGCTACTCTTGGGATAATTATCACATCAACAATGAATATGATCACAATTTGATCGGGATATGGTTGTAATATTCTTATTCATCAAGTCCATAAATGTTGCAGGGGTGATGGTTTGTCCAAATGGCATTACGAGAAATTCGATATTTCTTTCCGGAGATAAGCGTGGTAGCTCCTTCGAAACACAATTGAGGTACTAGTTCACCATAGTTATGCACCCTTTTGGTGGCAGCCTATATTGGCACAGCGGGTTAACAATCAATCTATTCTTAAAATAACATCGTACTCCATCTTTCCTAATTTTATGAGGTTCACCCATGTTTTTACTTCTCTTATCATGATCTCACTCTCCTTATAGTACATATTAGTAACCATATCCGTTCCTATAGGAGTCGATATCACAAGTAGAATTTCAATGATTTAGGTTTCATGTTTGGTTAGGATGCAATGTTGAGAAGACAAAAGAGTATGTGACACCAGGGTCAAATAATACTCGGGCAAAATGCTCCATTAAATTGATTGTACCTTTCACCACAACATTTGATGTTCGAGACTCCTGCTGAGTCAAGCATTCCTCTCCCACCGAGCTCCAGGCTGTTGCACTGATGACTGAGTTTCCACCGGTCGGGGTGTGTTGAACGGTCGCCTGAAAGTTCCTGTTGATCCTGAAAATGGGACAGTGCCCCCAGTTCGCCTTTCCGTCCCAAATCCCGTACTTGGGTGTGCTTGTAAGATCGGACATTCTTTCCTTATGTGACCCATTTGACCGCAGGAGAAACATTGTTTGCCCAGAACACAACTGCCCGCATGGTTCAAATGGCATATGGGGCACCACGAGTTTCCTGCAACATCGGGACGGTGAGAAAGTATTGTCTGAGGTCTTCGAGGGAATCCCACTCGATGCCATGTACCTCCATTTGATCTAGAAGCCGATACTACCGAGGACCCCTCACTTCTATTGAATCTGTGGTTTGACATATCGGGGCGTTTAGAAGGGGGTAACTCCTTGCCTTTGACTTCCTGATCTTCCAATATATCCCGTTCAACTTCCAATGCTTTCTCCACCGCTTGAATATAGATTTGGAGTTGGAACGGAATTAATTTGCTTCTGATTTCAGGTTTTAATCCCCTCACGAACCTTTTAGTTCTTTCTGATTCTTCACGTACCAGCCCTGCTGCATATCTTGACAATTGTGTAAACTTGACATCATACTGGTTGACGGACATTTGTCCTTACTTTAGCTCCTGAAATTCTAGTGCGAGTTTATCTTTAGCTACCCCCGGTATATACTTTTCGTTGAACTTCTTAACCAAAAAGTTCCAAGAAACTTTCTCCCTTAAGGAATTAGCTCCACCCTTAACCATGTCCCACCAATGTTCCACCTCACCTTGAAACATGAAAGAGGTAAATGACACTCTTTGATTCTCATTACATTCCATAACGGTTAGTATTTTCTCAATTCGACGAAGCCATTCTTCTGCTTGTATGGGATCAGCTTCTCCTTTAAATGCTGGCGGGTTCAGCTTCTGAAATTGTTCTAAAGCTTGATGTGGGTTGCTTTTCGTTGCCAGTCGCGCCAACCAACCTGGCATTACATCAGGGATTTTATGGTATTTGCTGATGTGTTCATCCTCGTGGTTAGTCGGGGATGGATACTCCCAACTGAGTTTTGCGGTGGGGCATAGCTTGTCGGATCAGTGTCTGGTGGCGGAAGATTTAAGTCCATCTATCCCTAAAAGAATAATCAGTCTTTATTATCAATAATATTCACAGTACAAAGCAAGTCTTACATAACAATTATCACTTTATTCATAACTTTAAAGGCATCCTTGGAACCAAGATTTACATTCATACTAAATATATAAAATAGGCATTTCACATACATATTTTTACAGACACATCAACCTTCCTGCCCAAAAAGCTCTAAAATAGGCGAACCATGACATCCTTTCTCAAAATACTAAACATTCCACCTTATTCAAGAATTTATATTAGAACCAGTGGAACTTCCCTCCTTACTATCATTATTAGAGTCCTCTCCTCTTAGATTTTTTTCTTCAGGATTTTCTTCGTTAGGGTCTTCTTCATCTCCCTCCTTAGGATCTTCACTTTCTATTATGATATCATCGTCATATTTTCCGTATTCATAATCATCATAAAGATCCAAGTCGTGGGCCCAACTAGCATTCTACCAAATACCTCCAAAAGATATTCTTCCTTGGGACTCTACTTCATTACTGAGGACGGCATTAAAAGTCTCAGTCATTGGTAGGTTTCCAATGGGCTTTTATCATCAACCGCCACATCTGTATTCTTTTATCCTATTAAGCTTGCTTCAACATCATTATTCATAGATATAAGGAAATTTTACCTTAAGGTAGTTAGGCTATTGGAAGTCAACAGATCTGCAATTTCTTATATTTTCTATCTCTCGGAGCTTGCTACTCTAAAACGTTCTTACGTTCTGAATTAACTTTGACTTGCCGGATATTTTAGCTGCCCTCTCATTCCAGTGTCTCATACCACTGGCGATCCGTACAAAGGGCCCGCACCCTCAGTATGAAACATCCGAATCGGAGTATGCGAGTACTCAAATTCGAATACAAGAGAACGGTTAAATATCCCGCACTTCTAGGTTAATCATATTTGTAAGAATCCACTACTCCTTAAAATACCCATCTCGATTGTACAATCCTACATAAAATTTTCACACAAATTCACCTCAATCCTAACTTATCCTATTTACGCAATGTAACTTTATACTTAAACCTCGGCTCTGATACCAACTGTAACGGTCCCAGTTGTAATAAGCAAAATTTGATCCATAACACGTATTTATCCCCAAATCTTTTCGTTAATCACAAAATCTAGAAAATTTTAGCAGCATCTCCTCTAAAATTTTAACTTTTTTCATATACAGAAATATGAATTTCAGCTCCAAGGCCTACTTATATCCACAAAGCATTTCGGTCACATGACCTACTTATCACAAAATAAAGAATATCTCCAAAATATACTTATGCCATGCATTCATCTTGCATAATCATCAAGGCATCCATAATCCACAAAATTCTACCAACATGATCACAATACCTCACTTCACTAACTTCCCAAGTACACAAGTTCTAATTAAAACTATTACAAAAATTTCATATGATAGTAGCATCATAGCACCCTCAACTAGGTAATGCTAAAATAAAACATAATTACATGTACATAGTGACAAAGTAAGTGTTTATGAAACATATGACATCCTGCTCATGACTAATCCGTGCTACATTATGCCCTTACCTTTATCCAAACCTGAAAGAGAAGACAAAGAAAGGAATGAGCTCGACGGCTCAGCGAGTAAATTTCATAAACACTTTATAAATGATAACAACATGATATAATATCACAACATACTTTATGGAATCTAAGGAGACCTTTTTGGAAACATATGTTAGCATTCTTTGGTCTACTTTATACACATATGTGATGGTACAAGACGTAGTAATAGTTTTCCTTTTATCACGTTTGATAACACAACATAATTCAAACCATAACAATTCCTAAGTTATGGTAACACAAACATCTTTTATGAACATATTTACAAGCAACAATTCATTACCACAACATTCAAAAGAGTACATGAACATTTCACCGTCTTCTCCTCCTACCGGCTCCTGCCGGCCCCTTCCTATAGTGATAAACATAAACTACTTTCATAACACCGTCTTCTCCTCCTACCGGCTCCCGCCGGCCCCTTCCTACAATGATCAACATACTTTTATACCGTCTTCTCCTCCTACCGGCTCCCGCCGGCCCCTTCCTACAATTTTAGATGGAACCTCATTTTTCCCACTGTCTTCCCCCTTCCTACTCTTAATTGACAAACATAGGGATTCACCATACTAACGTACAGATCCCACAATCAATACATTCATATATATGGCATATCAAATTATGTCATTTCATAACTTTACACAATTAGTATGTTTTGGCAAGATCACATAATCAACATTTTCACATATCATTCATCTATTCAATCATGCTATTATATAGGGATTACCATAGTAATTCGTACAATGTAATTCATGCAAAGGTACCTAAGTATTATGATTAGTGACTTAATGTACACAACATAGGATGTATAGGATATAACATAACCACTTATGGCATCATACTCTAATGAAAAAGAGAATAAAGATAATAACCATACCATAAATAGGTCACCATCTTCTTTTAAAACAACATAACACCAATTTCATAAAAACAAGAAACTAATTTACCCATTACCATTCATCATTCATGATTATTTTCCCCAAGTTTTTCCTATTTTCTAAACATCACATTTTGGCCAATCCTATCACTTCTCTAACATGTCATATGACATACACATTTAAAATATCCAATTTCATGAAATAATAATTTACATGCTACCTTATTCTATTCAAGCACACTTTCCCTAAAATCCCTCTTAGTCTCATACATCAATTACTTGAATAAAACTCATGAATTTGGTTTGTAAAGTGAGTATGTAAATTTACTCACCAAGATATGTGGATTCCCACTAGCGATTTTGATCAATCCTTCACTCAAACCCTAGTAACAAGACAAGGAAAAATTTAGTTATGAAATAATTTGTAAAGAGGAAGGAATTTGTAAAGTAATAATCTCACCTTCAACCCAAATTATTTTCAGAAATTTTGGGGGTTTTGGAAGTCAATTTCAGAATTAGGGCTTCTTCAAAATCACCCAAGGCATGGATCTTGGCCCAAACAAAGACCCCCCCTTTTTCTACCGGCCACAGGGGCCTGGCGTCGCTCTCGCGCGGCCGTGCGCCGCCCCGGCGCGGCTGCGGGTGGCGCGCGGCTGCGTCTCCCCTCCTGGCTTCGGCTGGGAGGGTGGAGAGAGAGAGAGAGAGATAGAGAGGGAGAGAGAGAGTTGGTTGGTGAGAGAGATTAGGGTAAAAGGAAAGAATTTGTGGAGATTTTAGGGCTTCAGAATTTTTTTTACAGAGAAGAAGAAACTTCTCTCCCAGATCTCAACGTAAGGTTGAGATCTTAATGCAAAAAGGCCCTTCAAAACCTGATTATTGCAATTACACTTCCCTTCTAAACTTGCCACTTGGCCAAGGCTAGGATCAAATTGATCCTAGCCTTACACCTCACCCACTCATGCATACCTAACACATCTACTCACTCAAATTTTAATAAAAAAAATTCCAAAATACAAATACTTAGTATTTAATTAGGTATGTATTAATTGGGAATACATTAAGGTATACTAAAAATTTGCAATATTAAAGATACACCACATATACTTCTAATATCATAATTATTTTGGCATAAATACTTATATATATTTCCTATCTATATATACCAATTTACACCATAAATCAAAATCAACATAACTCATAAGGATGAAATATTTATTCTTGGGTTATCCTTATTATTATAGGTATTTAATTAACAAAGAGGAAAAAAAATTCTTCTATCTAACTGATGCTTAATATAATTAGGAATTAATAAATAAAAAAATGGGCTGTTACATTCTACCCCCTTAGGGAAGCTTCGTCCCCGAAGCTCGACGTACCTTGGAAAAGTTCACTCAGACTCTTGATAGAAAACGAGAGTCCCTGCCTAATACAACTGTCTCAAGTACTTTATGTATCTGAACTATTTCTCAATGTTCTTTATGCTCCTCGCTACTCTTGGGATAATTATCACATCAACAATGAATATGATCACAATTTGATCGGGATATGGTTGTAATATTCTTATTCATCAAGTCCATAAATGTTGCAGGGGTGATGGTTTGTCCAAATGGCATTACGAGAAATTCGATATTTCTTTCCGGAGATAAGCGTGGTAGCTCCTTCGAAACACAGTTGAGGTACTAGTTCACCATAGTTATGCACCCTTTTGGTGGCAGCCTATATTGGCACAGCGGGTTAACAATCAATCTATTCTTAAAATAACATCGTACTCCATCTTTCCTAATTTTATGAGGTTCACCCATGTTTTTACTTCTCTTATCATGATCTCACTCTCCTTATAGTACATATTAGTAACCATATCCGTTCCTATAGGAGTCGATATCACAAGTAGAATTTCAATGATTTAGGTTTCATGTTTGGTTAGGATGCAATGTTGAGAAGACAAAAGAGTATGTGACACCAGGGTCAAATAATACTCGGGCAAAATGCTCCATTAAATTGATTGTACCTTTCACCACAACATTTGATGTTCGAGACTCCTGCTGAGTCAAGCATTCCTCTCCCACCGAGCTCCAGGCTGTTGCACTGATGACTGAGTTTCCACCGGTCGGGGTGTGTTGAACGGTCGCCTGAAAGTTCCTGTTGATCCTGAAAATGGGACAGTGCCCCCAGTTCGCCTTTCCGTCCCAAATCCCGTACTTGGGTGTGCTTGTAAGATCGGACATTCTTTCCTTATGTGACCCATTTGACCGCAGGAGAAACATTGTTTGCCCAGAACACAACTGCCCGCATGGTTCAAATGGCATATGGGGCACCACGAGTTTCCTGCAACATCGGGACGGTGAGAAAGTATTGTCTGAGGTCTTCGAGGGAATCCCACTCGATGCCATGTACCTCCATTTGATCTAGAAGCCGATACTACCGAGGACCCCTCACTTCTATTGAATCTGTGGTTTGACATATCGGGGCGTTTAGAAGGGGGTAACTCCTTGCCTTTGACTTCCTGATCTTCCAATATATCCCGTTCAACTTCCAATGCTTTCTCCACCGCTTGAATATAGATTTGGAGTTGGAACGGAATTAATTTGCTTCTGATTTCAGGTTTTAATCCCCTCACGAACCTTTTAG
Organism: Agave tequilana; assembly: GCA_038442645.1. Lineage (NCBI taxonomy): Eukaryota > Viridiplantae > Streptophyta > Magnoliopsida > Asparagales > Asparagaceae > Agave > Agave tequilana. The sequence continues at coordinate 224,894 of JAVJIF010006278.1, read as the reverse complement.
TTCTTTCTGATTCTTCACGTACCAGCCCTGCTGCATATCTTGACAATTGTGTAAACTTGACATCATACTGGTTGACGGACATTTGTCCTTACTTTAGCTCCTGAAATTCTAGTGCGAGTTTATCTTTAGCTACCCCCGGTATATACTTTTCGTTGAACTTCTTAACCAAAAAGTTCCAAGAAACTTTCTCCCTTAAGGAATTAGCTCCACCCTTAACCATGTCCCACCAATGTTCCACCTCACCTTGAAACATGAAAGAGGTAAATGACACTCTTTGATTCTCATTACATTCCATAACGGTTAGTATTTTCTCAATTCGACGAAGCCATTCTTCTGCTTGTATGGGATCAGCTTCTCCTTTAAATGCTGGCGGGTTCAGCTTCTGAAATTGTTCTAAAGCTTGATGTGGGTTGCTTTTCGTTGCCAGTCGCGCCAACCAACCTGGCATTACATCAGGGATTTTATGGTATTTGCTGATGTGTTCATCCTCGTGGTTAGTCGGGGGATGGATACTCCCAACTGAGTTTTGCGGTGGGGCATAGCTTGTCGGATCAGTGTCTGGTGGCGGAAGATTTAAGTCCATCTATCCCTAAAAGAATAATCAGTCTTTATTATCAATAATATTCACAGTACAAAGCAAGTCTTACATAACAATTATCACTTTATTCATAACTTTAAAGGCATCCTTGGAACCAAGATTTACATTCATACTAAATATATAAAATAGGCATTGTTCACATACATATTTTTACAGACACATCAACCTTCCTGCCCAAAAAGCTCTAAAATAGGCGAACCATGACATCCTTTCTCAAAATACTAAACATTCCACCTTATTCAAGAATTTATATTAGAACCAGTGGAACTTCCCTCCTTACTATCATTATTAGAGTCCTCTCCTCTTAGATTTTTTTCTTCAGGATTTTCTTCGTTAGGGTCTTCTTCATCTCCCTCCTTAGGATCTTCACTTTCTATTATGATATCATCGTCATATTTTCCGTATTCATAATCATCATAAAGATCCAAGTCGTGGGCCCAACTAGCATTCTACCAAATACCTCCAAAAGATATTCTTCCTTGGGACTCTACTTCATTACTGAGGACGGCATTAAAAGTCTCAGTCATTGGTAGGTTTCCAATGGGCTTTTATCATCAACCGCCACATCTGTATTCTTTTATCCTATTAAGCTTGCTTCAACATCATTATTCATAGATATAAGGAAATTTTACCTTAAGGTAGTTAGGCTATTGGAAGTCAACAGATCTGCAATTTCTTATATTTTCTATCTCTCGGAGCTTGCTACTCTAAAACGTTCTTACGTTCTGAATTAACTTTGACTTGCCGGATATTTTAGCTGCCCTCTCATTCCAGTGTCTCATACCACTGGCGATCCGTACAAAGGGCCCGCACCCTCAGTATGAAACATCCGAATCGGAGTATGCGAGTACTCAAATTCGAATACAAGAGAACGGTTAAATATCCCGCACTTCTAGGTTAATCATATTTGTAAGAATCCACTACTCCTTAAAATACCCATCTCGATTGTACAATCCTACATAAAATTTTCACACAAATTCACCTCAATCCTAACTTATCCTATTTACGCAATGTAACTTTATACTTAAACCTCGGCTCTGATACCAACTGTAACGGTCCCAGTTCTAATAAGCAAAATTTGATCCATAACACGTATTTATCCCCAAATCTTTTCGTTAATCACAAAATCTAGAAAATTTTAGCAGCATCTCCTCTAAAATTTTAACTTTTTTCATATACAGAAATATGAATTTCAGCTCCAAGGCCTACTTATATCCACAAAGCATTTCGGTCACATGACCTACTTATCACAAAATAAAGAATATCTCCAAAATATACTTATGCCATGCATTCATCTTGCATAATCATCAAGGCATCCATAATCCACAAAATTCTACCAACATGATCACAATACCTCACTTCACTAACTTCCCAAGTACACAAGTTCTAATTAAAACTATTACAAAAATTTCATATGATAGTAGCATCATAGCACCCTCAACTAGGTAATGCTAACATAAAACATAATTACATGTACATAGTGACAAAGTAAGTGTTTATGAAACATATGACATCCTGCTCATGACTAATCCGTGCTACATTATGCCCTTACCTTTATCCAAACCTGAAAGAGAAGACAAAGAAAGGAATGAGCTCGACGGCTCAGCGAGTAAATTTCATAAACACTTTATAAATGATAACAACATGATATAATACCACAACATACTTTATGGAATCTAAGGAGACCTTTTTGGAAACATATGTTAGCATTCTTTGGTCTACTTTATACACTTATGTGATGGTACAAGACGTAGTAATTGTTTTCCTTTTATCACGTTTGATAACACAACATAATTCAAACCATAACAATTCCTAAGTTATGGTAACACAAACATCTTTTATGAACATATTTACAAGCAACAATTCATTACCACAACATTCAAAAGAGTACATGAACATTTCACCGTCTTCTCCTTCTACCGGCTCCCGCCGGCCCCTTCCTATAGTGATAAACATAAACTACTTTCATAACACCGTCTTCTCCTCCTACCGGCTCCCGCCGGCTCCTTCCTACAATGATCAACATACTTTTACACCGTCTTCTCCTCCTACCGGCTCCCGCCGGCCCCTTCCTACAATTTTAGATGGAACCTCATTTTTCCCACTGTCTTCCCCCTTCCTACTCTTAATTGACAAACATAGGGATTCACCATACTAACGTACAGATCCCACAATCAATACATTCATATATATGGCATATCAAATTATGTCATTTCATAACTTTACACAATTAGTATGTTTTGGCAAGATCACATAATCAACATTTTCACATATCATTCATCTATTCAATCATGCTATTATATAGGGATTACCATAGTAATTCGTACAATGTAATTCATGCAAAGGTACCTAAGTATTATGATTAGTGACTTAATGTACACAACATAGGATGTATAGGATATAACATAACCACTTATGGCATCATACTCTAATGAAAAGAGAATAAAGATAATAACCATACCATAAATAGGTCACCATCTTCTTTTAAAACAACACAACACCAATTTCATAAAAACAAGAAACTAATTTACCCATTACCATACATCATTCATGATTATTTTCCCCAAGTTTTCCCTATTTTCTAAACATCACATTTTGGCCAATCCTATCACTTCTCTAACATGTCATATAACATACACATTTAAAATATCCAATTTCATGAAATAATAATTTACATGCTACCTTATTCTATTCAAGCACACTTTTCCTAAAATCTCTCTTAGTCTCATACATCAATTACTTGAATAAAACTCATGAATTTGGTTTGTAAAGTGAGTATGTAAATTTACTCACCAAGATATGTGGATTCCCACTAGCGATTTTGATCAATCCTTCACTCAAACCCTAGTAACAAGACAAGGAAAAATTTAGTTATGAAATAATTTGTAAAGAGGAAGGAATTTGTAAAGTAATAATCTCACCTTCAACCCAAATTATTTTCAGAAATTTTGGGGGTTTTGGAACTCAATTTCAGAATTAGGGCTTCTTCAAAATCACCCAAGGCATGGATCTTGGCCCAAACAAAGACCCCCCCTTTTTCTACCGGCCACAGGGGCCTGGCGCCGCTCTCGCGCGGCCGTGCGCCGCCCCGGCCCGGCTGTGCGCGGCCGCGGGTGGCGCGCGGCTGCGTCTCCCCTCCTGGCTTCGGCTGGGAGGGTGGAGAGAGAGAGAGAGATAGAGAGGGAGAGAGAGAGTTGGTTAGTGAGAGAGATTAGGGTAAAAGGAAAGAATTTGTGGAGATTTTAGGGCTTCAGAATTTTTTTACAGAGAAGAAGAAACTTCTCTCCCAGATCTCAACGTAAGGTTGAGATCTTAATGCAAAAAGGCCCTTCAAAACCTGATTATTGCAATTACACTTCCCTTCTAAACTTGCCACTTGGCCAAGGCTAGGATCAAATTGATCCTAGCCTTACACCTCACCCACTCATGCATACCTAACACATCTACTCACTCAAATTTTAATAAAAAAAATTCCAAAATACAAATACTTAGTATTTAATTAGGTATGTATTAATTGGGAATACATTAAGGTATACTAAAAAATTTGCAATATTAAAGATACACCCCATATACTTCTAATATCATAATTATTTTGGCATAAATACTTATATATATTTCCTATCTATATATACCAATTTACACCATAAATCAAAAATCAACATAACTCATAAGGATGAAATATTTATTCTTGGGTTATCCTTATTATTATAGGTATTTAATTAACAAAGAGGAAAAAAATTTCTTCTATCTAACTGATGCTTAATATAATTAGGAATTAATAAATAAAAAAATGGGCTGTTACATGGACTCAGGAAGTATAGGAGCTAATACCGACTCAGGAAGGTGACTTAAGTCAAGTAAAGGCTCAGGAGTCGAGATTGGTTCAGGAAGTGGGTCCAAGTCAAGAAAGTGAAACTCAAGTCCACATTGATTTTCCAACAATGGAATATGACTTAATATTGGTGATTCAAATTCAGGAATGATAGGTGGGGTAATCAAAACTGACTCTAAAATATTACTCAAGTTTGGTAGCAAAACAGGAGTCAATATTGATTTAGAAAGTTGAACTGGATCACAGATTTGAGAATCTAGGTCCTATATCTCATTGAGTTCAATATCAAAAAATGAGAACTTGCCAATTTGTCAATAGGATTTTCAAAAGTGTAAAATTGGTCAAGTTCAATATGATCATCAAAAATAGGTGATTCAATTTCATGATGAATTGGCACAGGATCCAATGTTGACTCAGGAAAAAGATTGAAGTCAGGTGAAGACACCGGAGTCATTATTGAATCAGGAAGTAAAATTAAATCACTAAGTTGAGATTCATGATCATATTCATTTTCAAGTTCAATTTCAGGAAGAGGATAACTTGCCAAACTGTCAATATTCTTTTCAAAATTTGGAGTTTAGGCAAGTTTAAATGATTGTTCTAAAATGGAACCTTGATTTCCAAAACAACCTGACTCATCGGCTCTAACAGAATGGTTAGTGACATCAGAACTGGTCAAACGGTGAGAACGTAGAGATTCGACCATCATATCTATGTCACGATTTCGAGCATTTTGAGCATGAGTCATGGCTTCAAGCATCTTTTCATAGTTGATGGATTCATTATTTTGATGAAAAGATAAAGTGTTATCTTGGAAGTGGTAGTGAAATTGTGAGTCCATCAGATTTGCTGATTGTTGTTTGGACTCACGCATACTCCTTTCCAAAATTGATGGTTTTCTATTTTGGACTGGTGGAACTGAGTATGACTCTTGGGGATATTGTGGACTAGGTGGATAAGGGGGACAAGTTGGTTGAAAATTATGCTCGGGGAGGTGAATCCCCACTGACTCGGTGAAGAGTTAAAATTATTATAGAAATTATAGTTATTAGATTGGGGGCATGGGTTATATTGATTCGGATAAGACCAATCCGGCACACTAGGTTGGTTAAAGTCATGATATGCCGGGTTGGTAATATCCGAAAATGAACTCGGTGTGTAATATGAATTATTATTAAAGTTGAAAAAATTATTATTATAAGTCATATCACACAATAGAATACAAAAAAGAAAGAAAAAACAAAAAAATAAGCAAACAAATAAAAGAGAAAATTCTAACTAAGTTAGGGTAGACCTATGACCTAGACGACTCCTAACTGATTAGACTGTCCACGGGAGGTCTAATGCAGACTTTGACCACAAAATAATCAGCCAGGTCAGGGCAAAGTTGGTGAGAGGTTTTCCGTCAAAGACGTTCCTTAATTAAATAACCACCAACCTTCGGGCTTTCGGCCCTTAATCCCTTTCCTCGACACTGATTTTGCAGGAGTCAAATTCCAACACCTTTCTCCCTTAGGATAATCACCTAATTGAGTCCGAGATGTCCCTAGGGCCAACGTCTACTCATTTTTAGTTAGGCTTGGGTTAGTGAGTGCTTGGAATCTGATTTTTGGGTTAAGGAAGGGTGATTAAATCCCCACCTTATCTTGTTATGGCTTAGTGCTCTTAAGATAAGTTTGTGCAAGTGTACAAGATATGTAAATAAGATTCACTCAAAGCAATGAAAATCAACCAAGAGATGAGTCCTATTCTACATGCAATGCGAACGTACCTTACTCCAGCACTCTTCAACAGTAAAAATAAATGAATTGAAAAGACACGTGCCTAAAATGCAAACGTCTAATCAAATTTTTTTATCTTTTTCAACAAGTATTTTACTGTTGGTTTATTAGCAGGTTTATGGTGATGGAATATAAGAAATAAAATTGCAGCAAGCTATGTTTTTGGAAAGCAAGCAACCCTGCACAAAACCTATTAGTAGTCAACTCTTCTTTGCCGCGGATCCGCGGCTTTGGCCGCGAAAACGCGGCAAATCAGAGGGCCCTTGGTCTCTGCTTTCTAGAGCAGAGGCCCAAGACCACTTGTTGTTACTGCAACCTTAATTTCCTACTTTGTTTTCCCTATAACCTACAACAGAGAAGAAAATTCATTTTAGTTCTAAAAATTTTTCAATAAAAATTCAGATTTCAATAAAAACGTTACCCTCCCTGGCAACGGCGCCAAAAATTTTGATTGAGGTACAACCTGCACAAAAAAATACGAAATTTTAGATTTAGAATGAAAATGTACAAGTGCTCAATTCTTACCGCTATAGCAAGTGGATATGCGGGTTGTGATCCACAAGGAGGGTTTTACGATAGAAGCATTTACGTTTCTTTATTGAAATCTTAATGAAGATAAAACGAAGATTCTTCTTTGTTTAAAGAAATGAAAAATGAAAACAAGTTATGTTAAAGTTAGAAAGAAAATGAGAGATGAAAAAGATGGAGAGAAATGGAGAATGACTACTTACAAAGAAAGGGGAAAGAAAGCGACTATGTACAAATGAGTCGAAAAAGAATGATTTGGAAGAGGTGGTGATCTATACTAAAGAAATAAAAGAAAAGAAAGAAAGAAGAGTGAAGAAATACTTACCTAGTTTGATTGATGACTTACCTGGAAACCTTTGCATGTTCTACCTTGCATTCGGAGGCGTTCAACGCATAGACCATACTATCGAGCTCAGTCCCCGTGCGCATTATATCATCAAGTCCTAGCAAGCAGGAAGTGATACGGATCTTGAGGAGGAGATCGTATTCATGAACTATCGTTGGCACTCACAAAGCATCGTTATACTTATGCTTCTGGCTTCACTTGCAAACTTTATTATTTGCAGAAACAATGGAAGAAAGGAGGAGGGTACATCGGTGTCACTCTCAACATCAACCTCTCTCTCTTACTTACATGAATCTTCATCTAACCTAAGCTTACATACAAATTACATAAAAAGAAAAGAAAAACCTAAACTACAGAATGAAAAACTAGTCTAAATCCTATCTCTGCATGGTCGTCCCTTTTTCAACACAAAGACTGCCTTCTTATAGGCATAACCCACACGAGGAGGATCCCGGGGAGATCGGGGAGCAAACGCTCCCCCTAACTCCCCAACCAAGCCGCGAAAATGCGGCTTTGGCCGCGTTTTCGCAGCCAGGGTATGGCCAGGTGGCCACACCCTGTTGGTGGGTCGCCCTGGTTTCGCTTTCTGCTTTTATCTTCAGTTGGTTTTTCAGTTTGAGTCTCGTATTGCGACGAAATGGCCTTGGATTCTTGGCTTTAACCGATCGATTCTAAGAGGATTCTTCTCAACCGGTTTTCAACCTCTTGATTTTGCCCTGATTCAGTGAGCTCGAATTAACTCTGATTTAATTCAGAATTTTGGTGGGCTTTGGGCTCATTTCTCTTCATCTCCTTAAAGAATGGGCCTGCAAGTAAATCAAACAATTAATTAGGACAATGCAAAGTTTTATTCTATAACAAGTATGGAAATATGATACTAAATATGCAACATTAGCGACCAATCATATTTGTATAAGAATAGTTTTGATTTTATATGTGTTTTCATAAGAAATGTGATACCGATTCCCAATGTTGTGATGCAGTTCCATTTTTCGAATCGATGTTGACTCTCGTATCCTTACCCGATTTGGACCCAATTCTAAAACCAACACTGATTCCTATCCCTATTGAGCTTGAATATGAACTACCTATTTTGGATAGTCACATTCCATTGTTAGAAAAAGAATGTGAATTTGAATTCTATGATTTGGATCAAACTCATGAACCAACTCCGACTCTCGAACCTAAACTTGATTTGAGTTTTATTCTAGAGTCAGTATCGGTTCCCATTCCTTTTATTGTTGATCCCAAATCATCCATTATACAAAATCACATTCTATTGTTGGACCAAGGTTTAGATCAATATGACTCCGTGATGATACCCTAAGATTGGTTAGTAACAGGGAAAATTTCATGCTCGGATCTTGCATGATCCTATTCATATTAGGGAGCATAAAAATGTTAATAAGAAAGAGGTCATAAAAGGTGGGTTTCAGAAAAATCCACAATATCTAGATTGGGTTGAAATGCTTGGCCCAATAAGACCACCACCAGAACCTCCATCTTGTGGTGACAATTTCCTTCCCTTTTTCCTTTTTCATGTATTATTGCATTTCATTCATACATTAAGGACAATACATGAGTTAGGCGTGGGGAGGATTTACTAACATAGTAATTTTACTAATTTAAAAAAGTCCTTTCTTTAAAAGCTTTTTGAAAAGAAAAACAATACTTTGACTTGTTTTTGTACGAAATTAAGTTAATTTTAAGAAATAAGAGGATCATAATTAGGATTTCTTATACTTTGTCAAAATAAAATTATTTGTTTATTTTGAGGTTAGAAAAAAAAGATCGAAAAAAATAATTTAGTCTTGATTTTTACCTTGATGAAATATGCATACTTTATACACTTACACACTTAGGGTTCTAAAACAAAGATTCTTTTGCCTTAAAAAAATATTATATAAAAAAATCGTCTAATTAAACTGGATATTTGTGCCTAATATAGCATTAGTATTCCCGCCTAAAAGTGGTTCATATAAATAAAAATTCTTAGTTTTGTAGCCTTATTTACTCGAGTCCTAAGTCCTTAGGGTGTATTCTCACCCGAAGCCCTAAAACCATCCGGTTTGGGAGTCACCGACTAAGGCTCATTACATGAGTAAATTAGAAAGCCTAATAGAGCTAAGAGATATTACCGCCATAAATATAAAATAAAAAATAACATATAAGAGTTGGAGTTGAAGAATCCCGAGCCAAATTTTCACGGTCACAAGATGCATATGGCTTAGGGTAAAATAATAGATAAGATGAGAATTACAATTTTAATCCTTACCTTGATTGAAAATAAGTTTTTGAATAGAGACTGGGTTTAAGAATGACTAAGTTCTGATAATCCTATGACTTATAGATTACTTGAATTCTTACATTAATAATATTTCAAATATTTTTTCCTTTAAAATGTGTTTTCAAAAAATACTAACAATTTATTTCTTTTTCTTTATGGATTTTGTTGGGTGTAATCCACTGAAAACCCTGACGAGACAAAACTCGTCCTCTAGGGGTAACCTAAAGATTTAATGGCTTGTTGCACGTACTAAGTACAACCGTGATTCCTATGAAACTGAGTTAGGTTAGGTCAGTTTAGTTTTTTTTTTTCCTTTTTTCTCGAGGACAAGCAAAAGATAAGTGTGAGGGTGTGATTATACATGTGCAATACATGTTTTCATATCATATGTGTCACATTTTTGTATTTATATTTAAATAAAACTCTGTTAATTCATGTATTTTCATGTTTAGTGGCCTGCAGGTAATTAAGAAAGAAAAGAGAGAGATTAATAGATTTATCCAATTAAATCTAAAAGTTCAAAAGAAAAGGGGATCGATTCAAATCTAGAAGTTCTAAAGGCCATTTTATATGAAGACCGGGTATATTAGATGAGATAATATCATCCAAATTCAAGAAAAAAATGGATTTTTTGAAAGCCTAATTGGTTTCACTGAGGATAAAAGGATGAATCATCAAATCCAGAATAGAAATTCAAAATCCAAGATGAAACAAGGACAGGGGACAAGTGGACGAACACTCGCGCTTTGATCCTGGCCCAATGGCCAGGATCTTGCTGCAGAAATGCGACAAAAGTCGCATTTTCGCGGCCTGGTAGTTGATTCAGGGGGAGCGCTAGCTCACCCTATCTCCATAGCTCTCCCTTATCTCCCTTTTCTTCTATAAATACCTGTAACCTTGAAGGCAGAGCGGCACCACTCTAGAGAGAGCTTTAGTTTAGATTTTCTTTTCTTTTTCAATATAATTTTCATTTTTTTAGATTAGAAATAGTTACATGATTAAAAGAGAGTAAGAGTTAATGTAGAGTGACACTATTGTAATCCTTTCTCAAGAAACTTATATTGAAGATAACAATCAATGGAGGTTTCCCACTTTTCTTCATCATACTCAATCTGACCAAGCACCGCATTCAATGTATTTCTTTTTACTACTTCGCTTTACTTAACGCTAAGGTAAATTTTCATTATAATTCAAACAGTAGAGGTAAGTACTCTTCTTTTATTGCTTTTTATTTTTGATTTTTGCACCAACACTCTTCTTTATCTGTTTCCTTTTTTTTATAAATAAAACAACAATAACACCACCATCTCTTCTTGTACCATCTCCTTTTTAGCTTAACATTTTTATTTTATTTTAATAAGACTGAGAAAATAAGTATTTAGTTTTGATAAATTAAAAGAAAGAAACTTACACAATGCTTCCATCGCTGTCCCTCCATGTGGATCATTACCCGTTAGCCCTAGGCTATTTGGTAGAATCAAGGACCTAGCACTTGGTATTTTTTTTTTCAAGTTTGCCTTGATCATCAATCACGTACGATAGAGTTTAATGTCAATATTTTTATCTTGTTCATCTTTATCAAGCTTCATTACGGTAGCCATAAGAGTCTTGCATATCTTTGCATCTTCGAGTCCAAATTCTTGATAAGTTCTCTAGTATACTTGGCTTGATTTATGAAGATCCCATCACCCCTTTACTTGATTTGGAGTCCAAATAAATAGTTGAGCTTTCCCATCATGCTCATTTCAAACTTTTTCTTCACGCATGATTTAAAATCTTTACAAAGCTTTTCATTAGTAGATCTAAAAATGATATCATCAACATAATATTTGCACTATTAAGAAATCATCATCTATATGCTTTTTAAATAAGGTAGTATCAACTTTACCTTTAACAAATCATTTAAAATAAGAAAAATACTTAGTCGTTTATACTAAACCCTTGGAGCTTGTTTTAAATCATACAAAGCCTTAAGTTTAAAAACAAAATACGGATGTGTAGGATCAACAAACCCGGGGGGTTGTTCAACATGCACCTCCTCTTCAATAAAACCATTTTAAAATACACTTTTAACATCCATTTAACTAACTTAAAATCTTTAAAAGAAACAAAAGCAAGTGTCATCCGCATGGCCTCAAGCCGTACTATGGGTGCAAAAGTTTTCTCAAAATCAATTCCTTCGATTTGGTTGTAACTTTAGGCCACTAACCTATCTTTATTCCTAATAATATTTCTTAATTTATCTAACTTATTGCTAAAAATTCATTTAGTACCAATTGTTGGCCTATCACGGGGTCTAAGAAAAAGATGTCAAACTTGTTTGCACTCAAATTGATTGAGCTCTTCTTGCATGACAAGCAACCAATATGAGTCACCCTCAGCTTCGAGGATGTTTTTGGGCTCAATATGAGAAATGAATGCAAAATGATCACAAATATCATAGAGTTTGGAGCGAGTAGTTATCCCTTTGCATACATCACCAATAATGAGGTCCTTGGGATGGCTTGTAGTATATCTCCAATCCTTTGGAAGTGGTTGTATTGACTTTACTTAAACATCTTTGACTTCTCCATTTGTATCTGTTGGCCAAAAGGCCCATCACTCTAGTTTTGATGATGATCAACTCATGTAGTTATGTTTACTAATAATCTTGTGATGTTTAGTTTTAGATACTTTATCAAGATATTAGTAGGTGATTAGTTTCAACAAGATGTTTTGGAAGCTTTCACATGATGATTCAAGAGCCCGAGCGTCAAAGATCATATATAGCACTCGTTGGAGTCAAGCTCGGTGGATCACGGTTTGGATCGAGTCGACTTGAAGATGGAGTTCGTCAAGAAGACTTCGGTATATAGTTTAGTTTGTGTTTTAGATCCATTTGTAAAGATTAGATAGTGTGGTATGCTCAAGTTCACAACACACACACGTTTCATGTTTTGATATTGGTTTTTTGGTTTTGCTTTAACCGATCTTGGTTTTCATGAATAGATAGTATCAATAAAAGTTTACTTTGTTTAAATGTATATTAGATGTGTTCTATATACATATATGCTTCATCTATTTAAACAAACTTAGTTTGATAGTCTATTTCATGAGTTTGGTACTTTGGTATTTTAACAAAACGTATTTTGGATTTTTAGTCAAAAACATGGATATATATATATATATATATATATATATATATATATATATATATATATATATATATATATATATATATATATATATATATATATATATGTTTCATGTATATTGGATTATATCCATATGCAACATGCTTCAAAGTGTTTAAATATCATGTTTTTGTATTTGAATGAGTTTTGGACAAAACGTATTTTCGATTCAAAAATCTAAGTTTTGGAAAATACGGATTTTGGTTTTCAGCAAAATTTGTAAGTCACAAAAATGGTTCAAAAAGTTTGAAATTTGTGTTGAAATTTTTCACATAAGTTTGTATTTCAATGTATTATGCTAAAACTATTTTTGTGGATTTTTAGAGAATTTATGGGATTTTTTAAAAATTAAAAAAACCAAGTTTTTCTGTCCCAAAATACAGCCTGCCAGGCTCTGGCAGTCGACCGGACCGGTCGATCGGACCCAGAGTCGGTCGACCGGACCGGTCGACCGACGTGCACAAAACGTGCACGCTGGCCAGCCACTTGGGCCGGTCGACCGAGCGGTCGACCGACTGCAAGTACCCCACTCTCGGGTGGGGCAGTCGACCGACCGGTCGACCGTAAGGCTTGGTAGGTCGACCGAGCGGTCGACCGGCCAGAGAGCAATTTGCTCTCTAGATTGGGACGGTCGACCGGGCGGTTGACCGAATCTCCAACTGTCAAATTTTTGACCGTTGGCGGTCGACCGAGCCAGTCGACCGCCAGCCGCCAGGGCTGAAAATCAGCCCCAACGGCTAGTTTTCCAGTGGGGCTATTTATACCCCATTCAGAGGTGTTTTTCACTAAGATTTTAAGAGCCAAAAATTCAGAGTTTCCCTAGTGTATTATTCAAGTTTTCAAAAGTGTTTTAAGAGCCAAAAAGATTCATTTCTATTTGTTTTTAAAAGAGTTGGAAAATCATTTGTAAAGAAAAATCTTTGGAATTGTTTTGATCTTTATTTTCTATTCTATCTAAAGTTTTCCCTTGAGTTTTTCTTTGAGTTTTTGATTTTCAAACTCTTTGTTTTCCACACTTGAGCTATATCTCCTATCCTATCTATTTAGGATCTTTTATTTGTGGGAAAAATTTGTTTGTGGTTGTGGAAACCACCAAGTGTTGTACCCTCCTTGACTTGTTGTATCCCTTTTGGGTAGAGGTTGATTTGGAGTGGTGGTTAGCTCCCTCTTTGGTAGAGGTTGAGATTGTGGTTTACTCTCTCTAGTGTGAGGTAGAGTTGGTGTTGGATTTGTATCCCTCTTTGTGAAGAGGTGGATTGTGGTTGTTTGGTTAAGGGCCTACCCCTCTTGTGTGAGGTGGTGATTGCATTGCCTCTGGGTGAAATTGTATTGGTTGAGAGAGGAGTTAGGTACTCCTGGTTATTGTATTGCCCCAAAATCCTCGGTGGAGGTTCCCTGTGTGGGAGTCCTAGGTGGACAAGCTAGTGGATTGGAAATCGTTCTCGGTGAAGGCGGGGACGTAGAGCTGGGTGCTCGAACCTCGAAACAAATCTTGTTGTTTGCGTTTGATCCATTGACTCTCTCTCTCTCTCTCTTTACTTTGTGCCTTGCATCATTCATATTGTCATATCATTATTATATGCTTGGTTTGATTGTGTGTGCCTCACTTGTGCTTAACCACGAGAGCTTCATATAGCGCCTCAACTCTTATTCAGAGGAATCAAGAGGAGTTAGTCCAGAGCCCTTCACCGGGAATTCGGCTGCACTCATTGGTTGCATTAAGTGTTGTAGCAATTAAGTGTTAATTTCTGCATTTAGTTTATTAGATTAGCCTATCACCTATTCACCCCCCCCTCTAGGTGATTTCAATTGGTATCAGAGCCTACGCTCCTGATATTAGGTTTAACCACCTATGAGTGTGATCTTGGTTAGCTAATCTATCATTTACATTTTGCACATATATTGTTTGCACGCACTCATAGATTGCTTGTCACCTCCCATGTTTGATGTCTCCAACATTGACATGTGAAAATTTAGGATGTCCATGTACCTAAAAACCCTAGGCTTGCATGTTTTCCTTGCCGCGACTAAGAAATCCTATCTTGATAATAGCAAGCATATAGAGGCCAATGCATAAGCCATTGAGGCACTTAGAAGCACGCTAAACAAAGAATATCTTATGATTGTTTCTAACTGTGATTCCGCCTTTGCAGTGTGGAACACGTTGACCTCCTCCGAGCTACAAACGCCCAACATATTGGAGAAGGAATCTAGTGAGGATGAATCCAAACAACGATGCTACATGGTCCAGGGGAATGACTCCCTTGAGGTACTTTCGGACACTCAACTAGATAGTGCTAGCTCTTCATTTGATGATCTTGATAGTATGGATGCCGATGCATTAAATGAAAAGTTATCTATTGTTTGTGAGAACCTCCTTGAAAAATATAAAGCTTTGAAAAAGAAAACTTGTAAGTTAACAAAAGAAAATAAGGATTTATTTTCAAAACTTGAATTGGCTTTACAAGAGAAGGTTAAGATTTCAAATGAGTGTGACTCTTTGAAAACCCAACTTGAACTTGTTTTAAATGAAAACAAGATTTTGAAAAACAAAAATAATTGCAATGAAGTTTTGAAGAAAAATGAGTCTTTAACTTCAAAACTTGATTTTGTTTTAAAAGAGAATGATTCCTTGTAAATAAAAATTGCTTCTATTTCAAAGGAATTGGAAATTGTTTTAAAGAAAAATATCTCTTTGCAAAATGATATAGATACTCATATTTGCCATGCTAGTGTAGCGTCATCTTCTTGCTCACCTATTGCATGCTCCACTTCTTCTAATATTGAAAATGATATAAATTTATTAAAGAAGAATATGGATTGTTTGGGCTCCACTTTGAGCCAATGTTCCAAGAACCATACACGTTTGGAATCCATGTTTTGCAAGAAACAAATTCCATCTTTGCGTGCACACAAACCACGGTATACACATGCTCCTCACGGACACACCCATAACACGATGTATGCTCATGTGTACACTTGTACACATTGTGGACGTAAGGGCCACCTTGCTAAATTTTGCTATGATAAGATACATGATGTAAATTTAGCAACTAAATTTGTTTGGGTTAGGAAAGAAACTAACCCCCATGGACCCAAAAGAGTGTGGGTATCAAAAATCACCCCTATTGTATTTGATGTAGGTGTGGGCTCTCGCATGACGTGAGAGTTATGGTGCCTTGAGGTGGATGCGTTCCGAGCTTAAAGAGTACTATTTGGTTGCATCACTTTCAAGGGGAGTTTGGTGGAGAGGACCACCATTGTTTTGGAGATATAGAGAGTTGCCCTCATGGTTTTGGTAACTATCTCTAACTCCCATTTATATTTACATGCTTTCATATTATTCATGTTTAGCATGTTTTGTTGTTTCATGATTAGTATGATAAATGCCATGATTATTAGACTTATGATATGCATGATTAGTATTTGAGACACCCATGTTTAATATGGACCCATATTTTGTGTTCTCACATTTGTTTAGCTAATATGTATATCATGGATCTAATGCATGTGCATTTACATAATGATCATACATGTTTTGTTTTAATTTTCCATGCTTCATGTTTTGATTACTTGTTTGAATGTTAGTTTTTATTAAAATTAGGATATATACTTGTACAACTAGTGAGCCACAAATAGACCATTATATGTTTGTGCTTGAACGCTCATTTGTACTCATTAGATGTACTAGTATAGCCTAGTTTTGATGATTTATACATTTGACTTGTATTCCCATTTATTTGACATGTTTTTATGATTGTGTGTTTAACTTCATGTATATGTCTATCTTGTCTAAACTATTAGCTATACATATACATCCTAGAGCCACTTGCCTTCATGCATATCTTTTTGTGGACTCGTTATGTTTGGATATGTATGTATACTTTAGTTTGTACATGACATACATATACCTTGAAGTCTATTTGACTTTGATGATTTTCATGTTTTAAGGAATTCATTTTTTAGATCGATTGCTTAGTTTCATGATAATGTGTTTCACATATATCTTGTACACTCACTTATTGTTTCTCATGATTTTGTTTTCATGAGCATGATATATGCTTTATGGATTTTGAGTGTTTGGTAATTATGTGATCTACATGTTTTTCATGAAATGTGTTTTTATTTTTATTCCTTACTTGAAGGATTTCGTACTAGTTTACAAGTTTTTCATATAACTAGTTCATATTCTTCGCTTTGGTAGAGTTTTTCAAACATAATATATTTTTAAACTTATTTTTGAAAACCCTACCCATTTACGGGCGGTTAGTTGGGCGATCATGCCTTGTATGCTTAATATTGAAAATCATTTTAAACATGTGCATGAAATGGGTGGTAGGAAATATGAGTTATACACTTGATCTTATTATGTTTTCAATTGGTATCATTGGATCATTTCAATTGGTATCAATATTGACATTCTTTTTGTATACTCATATATATGTTTTATATATGTATGCTTACTCTTCATATAGTATCAATTTCGATTGGTATCTAATTTTCATACATATATATGCTTTAATTGTGCTCAAAGATATCACAAATTTGGGTTATGCTAAGCTTGATTTTTAATGCATATCATATTTCTATTGATTAGTTTTCAATTGGTATTTATACAAGCTTATGCATCGTTTTATTTGGTATCTCACAAAGGGGGAGAAAATTCGTATTTCATCTTTCAAATGGTATTTGGTTTACCTTTGATTTCCACTCCCATACTTTATGATGAAAAATGATTGAAAAATGAATATTGATTTTAATTTGGTATCATATGCTCTTAATGAAAAATTATCTTCAATTGGTATCCATATATTTCAATTGGTATTTATTGATCTATTCATTTCAATTGGTAAAATTTATATTGTTTTGTATTATGTTTTACCCCTTTGTTGATGATTGACAAAAAGGGGAGAAGTATTTGGAGAAGTATTTGGTATATATGCATGTTTTCCTTACTTAATTCAAAGGAGGAAAAGTATTTGAGTTTATATGCATATTTATGTTTTGATATTTTGTTGTTATTGATATCAAGAGAACATGTTTTTGTTTTATTGGTATGTTTTGTTTTATTGATATCAAGAGCATTTATTTAAGAACTTGTTTATGTTTAAAAAAAAAGAGGAAAAAGGAATTTATTTTTTGGTATCAAGAGCATGTTCATTGTTTTATGCATGCTCATGTTTGGTATTTATTGCATATATTTATTGTTTATTGCTATGCATGAGCTAAGAGGGAGCTTCTTTGAAGCTTTACTTTAATCCATGCATATATAACTCCATGAGTTTTGTCATCATCAAAAAGGGGGAGATTGTTGGCCCAAAGGCCCATCACTCTAGTTTTGATGATGATCAACTCATGTAGTTATGTTTACTAATAATCTTGTGATGTTTAGTTTCAGATACTTTATCAAGATATTAGTAGGTGATTAGCTTCAACAAGATGTTTTGGAAGCTTTCACATGATGATTCAAGAGCCCGAGCATCAAAGATCATATATAGCACTCGTTGGAGTCAAGCTCGGTGGATCACGGTTTGGATCGAATCGACTTGAAGACGGAGTTCGTCAAGAAGACTTCGGTATATAGTTTAGTTTGTGTTTTAGATCCATTTGTAAAGATTAGATAGTGTGGTATGCTCAAGTTCACAACACACACACGTTTCATGTTTTGATATTGGTTTTTCGGTTTTGGTTTAACCGATCTTGGTTTTCATGAATAGATAGTATCAATACAAGTTTACTTTGTTTAAATGTATATTACATGTGTTCTATATACATATATACTTCATCTATTTAAATAAACTTAGTTTGATAGTCTATTTCATGAGTTTGGTATTTTGGTATTTTAACAAAACGTATTTTGGATTTTTAGTCAAAACATGGATATATATATGTTTCATGTATATTGGATTATATCCATATGCAACATGCTTCAAAGTATTTAAATATCATGTTTTTGTACTTGGATGAGTTTAGGACAAAACGTATTTTCGATTCAAAAATCTAAGTTTTGGAAAATACGGATTTTGGTTTTTGGCAAAATTTGTAAGTCACAAAAATGGTTCAAAAAGTTTGAAATTTGTGTTGAAATTTTTCACACAAGTTTGTATTTCAATGTATTATGCTAAAATTATTTTTGTGAATTTTTAGAGAATTTATGGGATTTTTTAGAAATTAAAAAATCAAGTTTTTCTGTCCCAAAATGCAGCCTGCCAGGCTCGGGCGGTCGACCGGACCGGTCGACCGGACCCAGAGTCGGTCGACCGGACCGGTTGACCGACGTACACAAAAAGTGCACGCTGGCCAGCCACTTGGGCCGGTCGACCGAGCGGTCGACCGACTGCAAGTACCCCACTCTAGGGTGGGGGCGGTCGACCGACCGGTCGACCGTAAGGCTTGGTCGGTCGACCGAGCGATCGACTGGCCAGAGAGCAATTTGCTCTCTGGATTGGGACGGTCGACCGGGCGGTCGACCAAAGCTCCAACGGTCAAATTTTTGACCGTTGGCGGTCGAACGGGCCGGTCGACCGCCAGCCGCCAGGGCTGAAAATCAGCCCCAACAGCTAGTTTTCCAATGGGGCTATTTATACACCATTGAGAGGTGTTTTTCACTAAGATTTTAAGAGCCAAAAATTCAGAGTTTCCCTAGTGTATTATTCAAGTTTTCAAAAGTGTTTTAAGAGCCAAAAAGGATTCATTTCTATTTGTTTTTAAAAGAGTTGGAAAATCATTTGTAAAGAAAAATCTTTGGGAATTGTTTTGATCTTTATTTTCTATTCTATCTAAAGTTTTTCCTAGAGTTTTTCTTTGAGTTTTTGATTTCCAAACTCTTTGTTTTCCACACTTGAGCTATATCTCCTATCCTATCTATTTAGGATCTTTTATTTGTGGGAAAAATTTGTTTGTGGTTGTGGAAACCACCAAGTGTTGTACCCTCCTTGACTTGTTGTATCCCTCTTGGGTAGAGGTTGATTTGGAGTGGTGGTTAGCTCCCTCTTTTGTAGAGGTTGAGATTGTGGTTTACTCCCTCTAGTGTGAGGTGGAATTGGTGTTGGATTTGTATCCCTCTTTGTGAAGAGGTGGATTGTAGTTGTTTGGCTAAGGGCCTACCCCTCTTGTGTGAGGTGGTGATTGCATTGCCTCTGGGTGAGGTTGTATTGGTTGAGAGAGGAGTTAGGTACTCCTGGTTATTGTATTGCCCCAAAATCCTCGGTGGAGGTTCCCTGTGTGGGAGTCCTAGGTGTACAAGTTAGTGGATTGAAAATCCTTCTCGGTGAAGGCGGGGACGTAGAGCTGGTGCTCGAACCTCGAAACAAATCTTGTTGTTTGCATTTGATCCATTGACTCTATCTCTCTCTCTTTACTTTGTGCCTTGCATCATTCATATTGTCATATCATTATTATATGCTTGGTTTGATTATGTGTGCCTCACTTTTGCTTAACCACGAGAGCTTCATATAGCGCCTCAACTCTTATTCAGAGGAATTAAGAGGAGTTAGTCCAGAGCCCTTCACCGGGAATTCGGATACACTCGTTGGTTGCATTAAGTGTTGTAGCAATTAAGTTTTAATTTCCGCATTTAGTTCATTAGATTAGCCTATCACCTATTCACCCCCCTCTAGGTGATTTCAGTATCATCTTTAGGCTTTTCTTTTTCGTCTTGTGTCGGTGAATCTTTCATAGAAACCTTTTTAAAGTCTTCACCTAAAGAATCAATCTCTACAATATTCTTCACAAGAGAGTTAGATTCCTCAAACTTAACATGCATAGACTCTTCAATAGTTAAAATTGACCAATTGAAAACTCTATAACTTACTAGTATTTGAGTATCCAAAAAAAATAACCTCAAAAGATTTTGGATCAAACTTGCCTAAATTATCTTTGGTATTCAAAACAAAACATTTGCAACTAAAGAATTTAAAATAGAAAATATTTGGTTTTCTCAAATAGTAAATCTCAAAGGAAGCTTTATTTGAATTTTTAAAAAATAAATTCGATATCCAATGTAACATGAAGTGTTTATGGGCTCGGCCCATAAATATTGAGGGAGTCCATATTCACTAACCATTGTCCTAACCATTTCTTAAAGAGTATGATTCTTCCATTCAATGACACCATTTTGTTGTAGAGTTTTAGGACAAGATAATTCATGTTTAATTCTATTTTTTTCACAATAGGTGATAAAAGAATGGTTGATAAATTCACCACCTCTATCACTCCTTGTGCGTAAAATTGAAAAATTCTTATTTTTCAACCCTTTTTTTAAAAACATAATAATGCGAAAAAACTTCATCTTTATGTTCTAAAAAGAAAACCCATTTAAATCTAGAGAAATCATCAGCTATAACAAAGAAAAATGATTACCACTAAGACTTGTGATTTTAGTTAGGCCAAACAAATCCATATGAATTAACTCTAAAAGTCTAATTGGTCATGATATCCTTGATTGTTTGAAAGAGAACTTGGTTTGTTTCTCAAGTTCGCACGCAGCACAAATGAAATCCTTTTCAAACTTCAAGTAAGGAATACCTTTTACCAAATCTTTAGAATTTATTTGGGATAAGTGGTCAAACGAAATGTGACCTAGTTTCTTGTGCCATAACCAAGAATTTTCATTAAAAGCATTCAAACAAGTGGCATTTCAATCTAAATTTAGCATGTCAATCATATAAATATTGTTTTCACGAAAACCAGAAAGAACACAAGTATTTATTTTCTTATCTAAAATGACACAAGAGAAATCATCAAAAATAATTTTTAAACCTTTATCACAAAATTTGTGAATGCTCAAAAGGTTATACTTAAGACCTTCAACCAAAACAACATTCGCAATTAAAGGAGATGAGCCAATCTTCATATTATCAATACCAAAGATTTTACCTTTTGAATCATCCCCAAAGGTGATGGTACCACCTTCATGATACCTTGATAGCGTTGCAATGTTGTTGATATCTCAAGTCATGTGTCTTGAGTAACTACTATCAAAGTACTACCTCTCCCTACGTCTTAGAGCCTTGGTTTGTACCTACATTACGCAATGAATTTGTTGATTTTGGTACCCAAACTTTCTTGGGTCCCAAAGTGTTAGTTTCCCGAACCAAAACATGATCATTAAAAGCATTTATGTGATCATAACAAAACTTGGCCAAGTGACCTTTTCGGCCACAATAGGCGCACGTGTACATCTTGCCATAAAGAAATGCATGATGTGTATGTACATGATGAGCATGTCTATTGTGTGTGGCATGATGTGAATGAGATTGTATGTGAGCATGTGGATCATGGTATACGTGTTGTGCTTGTGATTGTGGAGTGTAAGCATGATGGTGTGGATAAGAAACATAATGCTTTCTTTGAGTTTGCCTCTTTGGAAATATAGCCTCTAATATAGCCTTATCAAATTCACACTTTTTCAAAACATTGCTTAAAGTATTAATATTTCTTTTTAAAGTAAAATTTTCATTTTTATCAATAATAGAAAATTTAGCCTTATAAGAAATTTTGTGTGTTTTGAAGTGCGAAAAATAACTTTATTTTTTTTGAAAAGTACAAGTAGTTAATTTCGAAAAAGTTCATTTTTCTTTTTAATTTTTAAATATTTCTTTTTGAGAAAATCATAGTTGTTAGACAACTCTTCAAAAGTTTCTCCCAATTCTCCCATAGAAAGTTCACATTCAACAAGATGAGATTTGAATGTTACCTTGGGTGTGTTCTCATTTTTCATGAAACACATATAAGCCGTGTCTACCTCCTCTTTCTATTCGCTATACGATTCACATGTTGCCTTTAAAGCTTTTTTCTTGTATGGCTTCTTGAAGGTTGTGGGCTTTGCTTTCTTCTCCGGGCAATCGACAATGATATGTCCGGGTTCCGACAATTGTAGTAAACAATCTTCTTGTACTTCTTGCCTTGCCATCTTCTCTGATTGTTGATTTTGGCCTTATTATACATCCTCCTTACATTCTTAACTAGGAGGGAAAGATCTTCATCATCTTCTTCTTCTTCATTGTCTTCATCAGAAATAGTAGGAGCTGACTTGAAGGCTAGCATCTTTTTCTTTTGTGGTGCCTTCTCTTCTCTTGCTTTTCTCTCCATCTCATGGGTCTTGAGATTGCCAATAAGACCAATGAGCTTCATATCTTCTTTGTCATTGAGCTCCTTCAAAGTTATGACTTTCACTTCCCATGATGGTGGAAGAGCTCGGATGACTTTTTTCACCTTTTGGTCATTGTCAATTGCATCGCCTAAAGAAACAAGATCATTGGTGATTTTAGTAAATTTTGTAATCATGTAATCAATTGATTCTTCTTAATTCAATATAAAATTTTCACATTGGGAACGCAAGAGATCAATCTTACCTCTTTTGACTTGTGATATCCCCTCGTGCGTAACAACCAAGTGTGACCAAATCTCATGGGCGGACTTGCAATGAATTGCTCTAGCAATATCATCATCATTCAAGGCTTGAAGCAATGCATACTGAGCTTTTACATTGGCGTCAAATTTCTTGGTGGTAATTTTGGATCATGTGTCCTTATCACCATCGGGTACACTAAATGGTTTAGTCACCGCCTTTGCAATCTTACTTCCTAAGGATTGCAAGAAAACAGTCATCTTAAGGCCATCAAACTTGGGTGCAGTCTTGATTTCTTCGGCCATGTAATCTAGCGTAGTGAACAAGCAAATAAGTGATTAGCTAGTGGATCTCTCTAAGATGGTTAAACTAAAAAGTAGAGTACAAGGCTCTGATACCAATGAAAAGTACACCTAGAAGGGGTGAATAGGTGTAATGCTAATCTAATGGCCAAAATACAAAAATGCAACAATTAATAATATGATGATGCAAACGGTCAACTCAAATCAAGAAATGAAGTCGGATTCCCTATGATGGGCTCTAAAACTTCTCCTCTATATTCCTCTAGACAATGAGTTGAGGTGCTCAATTGCCTTCTTGATTTAGAAAGTGACAATCGACAAGTATTAATGATGCTAGATATGAAAAACAAGTAAAATAAAAGTAAAAACACAAGTGCAAACAATTGAAATAGAGTAAGAGCAATAGAGAGCAATCACAAATATAAGAGATTTGTTTCGAGATTCGAGCACCAAGCTCTACATCTCCGCCTTCACTGTGTGAAGGATTTTACTATATCCACTAAGGATCTTTCCACAAAGGAACCTCCACAAATGAACTATAAGGTCTACACAAGACCAGAGTACACAACTCCAACTCTCAATCCTCTACATAATAGGTAGCACAAAACCAATAAGATTTACAAGCTCTTAGTAACCACAGAGATCACAAACAATCCCTTTTACAACTTCCTATAGTATTTGATATGAGATAAAACTCAAACAGTATGTGAAAGAAAAAATCAGTTGAAAAGAATCAATTTAAGAACTGAAAACTTGCAGAAATTGATTTTGAAATGTGAGCACTTGAAGCAAGAAAACTAGAAATCTTTTATTTTGAATAAAACATTATTTTTCAAATATTTTTCAAAAACTATTGTTAGTATTCCTCTACAGATGAACCTTATATATAGGCAAATGATACAACAATGTTAGAAGAGCCTATCAAGTCATTAGGAGAGAGAGATTAGACCCAAAAAGAGTAAATATACATGTTGGGGAAAAAATCAAAGAAATAGATTTTCAAAAACTAACCGTTACTGTAGCGGTGCCAGAACATTATCGACCGCCCGGTAGTTCAAATAGTTTGAACTATTCATTAGAGTCGGTGACCGCCCGGTCGACCAATCTCAACTGAGATCAAGTTAGTGTCAGTCAGTCAACCGCCCGGTCGACCGTTAGGTTTGTCGGTCGACCGCTCGGTCGCCCGATAAACGTGCACGGCATGCACAGGCTAGGGCCAAAATGGCCCCAAAGGTCAGTCAACCGCCCTTGGACAAACGTGCACGACATGCACAGACTAATTTATAAATATTTTATATTAGCTTGAAAAATGTTTTGGTAATACATAGGCTTTAGAATGCATGATAGAAATAGGATATATAAATTGAAAAAACATAGTACATGTATCAAACACTTAACCTTGTGAAATATCAAAACGAGAAAAACTAGATATTAAAACTAGTATTTTGCGTGTAACTTCTTGAGCATCAATTCTACACACTATATTTTAAACATACTATTTTCTTACATAGGTTTTACATGTCTTCAAGTAATCTTCTAGTGGGCTTCTCCAATGAGTCAATCTTGGTTTGTCCTAATTTGAATCCTATTCTTGATTGAGCTTGAGACTTCAATACCTTCCTTTTAAGGAAGAATCAATTTGAATCCTCTTGAACCCTGAAAAATATTTAAACACTTAAACTTGATTAGTACTGATAATTGCATCCTTGGGCCAACACTAGTCTCAACGCTAATAATTATTAGGTCATTATTTATGGCAAATGTAATATAGGATTAGATTTACTGAACCTTTTAAGGCTGATCTGTTTCAACAGGAATAGAATGTAACTAGTTAACAAATGGGGATATTTGCAATTTTTATAGAAAATTAGACCTTTTCTGTTTGTTTTGAATGAAAATAGAAAATCAAATCTTTCTGCAGCATAAGCCCACATCAACAAAAGCAGAAAAAGAAAAAAATAGTTAAAAATGTTCCGATTTAATGTTTCAAGAAGAAAAGATAATAAATAAATTGTTGAATGATCGTTATTATATAAGTTGGTATTTTACCAGTCACATGGCCATTTCTGAAAGTCATAAATGCTTTGAGAAATAAAAGGATTTTTCTTAAATTAGTGTAAAAACAAGTTGTCATTTTTATATCTATGTAGATAATTCTTGATGTTTTGTGAAAACTTTAGAGCTAAAGCCAATCCATAAAGTCATTTTTTGTCGCAAATGTCATATAAGATTAGATTTATCAAATATAAAATAGGCTTGTCCATTTCAATGGGAATGAATGCAGCGATTGGACCAATGACGCTCCTTTATTTGCAATTCTTGTAGGATCTCTCTCTATTTGTTCTGAACGAAAACGAAAAAAATAAAACTTTCTGCAATGTAAGCCCACATCAGCAAAAGCAGAAAAAGTAAAATCAGAGAAAAATGCTCTAATTTTATTTGAAGTATAAAAGACAATAAATAAATTGTTGGTTTGTCATTACTTTATATAGAATTGATATGGTTCTGGAAACCATTAAAGCATTCGAGAAAAAAAGAGGATTTATAAAATTTGTGTAATAATAAAAAGTGTTTTTTTTTGGCTCTGCAATTAATTCTCTCTTCTGAAGCTTTTAGTCCTAAAGCTAATAGTGCATAAAGTCATTTTTTGTCGCAAATGCTATATAAAATTAGATTTATCAAATCTTTTAAGCTTTGTCTGTTTCAATGGGAATGAAGTACGGACGACTAAATCAATGAGGCTATTTTGCATTTATTGTCGGAAATTAGATCTTTGTGTGTGGGAGTGTCAGTGTTTGTTTTCAACAAAAAGTAAGAAAACAAATCTTTCTACTACGTAATTGCACATCAGTAAAGAAAAAAAAGTAACATTGAAGCAAAATGCTCTAATTTTATTTTTCAAGTACAAAGATAATAAATAAAATTTTAGATCATTATTATTTTATAAGCGACGGATTGATATGTTATCAGCTTAAATGCCACGTGGAAGGATGTTTCTAAAAGTCATAAAAGCCCACGAGAAATGAAAATATTTTTCTTAAATTAGTGTAATAATTGTTGGGAAATATGAAGAATTAAATGTGAATCTTTGAGTTGAATTACGGCGAGATCCGTTGATAGAATCAATTGGATAATAGTTGGAGTGTGTTCTTCTTCAATTGGGGATGAACGTGGTATATTCACATGTTCATTCTGACTTCGAATGAATGAGATATTCAAGTTAAAGTTTACCTAATTTAAAAGTCAAAAGGGGACTAAAGGTAGCTAAAAGCATTTAGTCTCACATTGGCCATGGGACGGAATTTTGAAGTGTTTAAATAGAGAAAAATGGGAACAAAGGGTGTGCCCTTTGGGTACTTGGAGTTTTCGTCCGCGATTAGGGGGAAACCCTGCCTACACGCGCGCGGGTGTGCCGCCGCCGGAGTCGAGCCGGCCTAAGGCTCGGGCTCGGGTTCAGGTTCCCTATCCGGTTTGGTTCTTTTTGAACCGGGTCTCACGGATATGGGTTACAGCAGATCGTACCCGCTCCACCATCCGGATCCGAACTGACTCAGTGCAACGGCTGACAGAAAATCGCCGCGAACAGTTGGGCGATTTCTGTCTGAAACGAACCATTGCAACGGTTCAGACCGAACCGTTGCAACCGTTCTGTCAGGTTCGGACGGTTTTACCCCTCCAGGCGCGCTATAAATAGCGCTCCTTTTCTCCCATTTCAGAACACAGACAGAAACATAAAACAGTACAGAAAAGAAAAACAAGTTCCTTCCTCTGCATTCCGAAGCGGGACTTCTGCAACTCAGATTCAGAAGTGACTTCGAATAGGAAGTGGGAGTTCTGCAACTCAGATTCCGAAGTGCTTCCAACAGATTCTGAAGATTCGTTCTGAAAGAAGGCTCAGAAAATTCAACATATTCTTTAAGAGAATTGTTGTCTGAATCTGTGACTTCCAAAGAAGAATATTCTTCTACCTCCCTCCTTTCTTTGCAGTGGGTGTTCCTCCAAAGTAAAGACAAATATTCTCCCTGAAATTTGCCTTGGTCCTGCTGCTTTCATAATCCTGTGAAGGTACTGGTTAACTACGATTCGACCGTACAGTGATTTGGTATTACTATCCAAATACCGTGAAGGAGTGTTGTATCTTGAGAGACTAGCGTCCAGTAACCCGTTAGAACCATAGCAAGGAACATAATTGTCTTAAGGAGGTTCGCTATAAGCGTATCTCACTCCAAGTACTGTATAAGTGAATTAATTTTCTTTATACAGGGATTATACTGATATTCAGTATATTGAGATTGACTTATACTAGTTTAATTGGTGTTTAACCAAGGAAAATAATTGAAAGGTGGTTCTGTAATTAAGGAACGTTCTAATGAACCACCTGATATTCACCGACCTGGCCAATTAGATCGGTGACATTTATTAGTTGTCAGATTGATCCTAGTAACTAACAATCTTAAGACAGTTATCTCTTGAAGTTACTTACTTCTGTTCTGCTTGAACTTGTAGAAAATATCTGAGACTAATCAAGACAACTCAGGTCAGGCACCAAACATGCAGATTCAAACTTTGATGCCTGCTCCACTTCCTAACCTAAAGCCGGAGAAGCCAGAAAAATTTAATGACACATAATTCAAGAGGTGGCAACATAAAATGCTCTTCTACTTGACCACTCTGCATCTGGCCAAATTCCTGCAAGAGGATCCACCAGAACGCAGAACTGATCGGGACTCAGTTCTTACAGTTGATGCATGGACTCAAAGTGACTTTCTTTGCTGAAACTATATTTTGAATGGACTGGAAGACTCTCTTTACAATGTCTACAGTCCTATCATAATGATAAAGAAGTTATGGGCCAGTCTTGATAAGAAGTACAAGACTGAGGATGCCGGTACCAAGAAGTTCATCGTAGGACGATTTTTAGAGTACAAGATGGTAGACAATAAGACTGTGATCAGTCAGATGCAAGAGTTCCAACTTATCTTGCACGAGATAAAGGCTGAAGGTATGAATCACCTGAAACTTTTTAGGTTGCTACTATTGTGGAGAAACTCCCACCTGCGTGGAGATATTTTAAGAACTACCTGAAGCACAAGCGCAAGGAGCTGAAGTTAGAAGATCTCATTGTGAAGCTTCGAATTGAGGAGGACAACCGAAAGTCTGAGAAAAAAGGAGCAGTAAGAACTCCTATGAAGCCAAGGCCAATGTGATCGAAGACTCAAAGGGGAAAGCGTCTACTTCCAAAAGTTTAAAGCAGAAGAAGCTTGCCCAAGGGTACAAAGGCAAGGTCCAAGAAGGTAAGAACATGCGCTTTAAGGGAACTTACTACATCTGCAATAAAGAGGGGTATAAGGCGAATGAATGTCGCAGTCGTCTCAAAAAGAGCAAGAAGAACCATCCATAAGCAAACCTGACCGACCATGCATCGCCAAGCCTTTGAACTGTGGTGTAAGAAGTGAATCTGACGACCAACAATAAGGATTGGTGGGTAGACACTTGGGCTACTCGGCACATCTGCTCTGAGAAATTATTATTCTCTGAATATCATAAACTAGAGCAAGATGAGCAACTCTTCATGGGAAACTCAGCTGTCTCTAAGGTTGAGAGAAAAGGAAAGGTCATCCTGAAGTGGACAACTGAGAAAGAGCTTACTCTAAACGATGTGCTACATGTTCTAGATATCCGCAAGAATCTGATCTCTAGATCAATACTTAGTAAGAAAGGATTTAGAATGGTTTTTGAATCAGATAAATTTGTACTTACTAAGGGTGGGATGTATGTGGGAAAGGGTTGTCTTGTTGATGGACTTTTTAAAATCAATGTTGTGGTGGTAGACAAAAAGTCTATGTATTTGTACCCTAAGCTTATAAATAAAGTAAAATCTTCTGTTTATTTACTTGAGTCTCCTATTTTATGGCATGCTAGATTAGGACATGTAAATTAAAGTCTTTAAAAAACTTGTCTAATTTAGGATATATTTCTAAACACAACTTGAAAGAAATTCACAAGTGTGAGATTTGTGTTGAGGCCAAGTTCGCGAAAAAATTCATTTCACTCAATTGATCGAAATACAGAACCTTTAGGGTTAATTCATAGCGATCTGTGTGACTTAATGTTTACGCCAACTAGAGGACGAAATTTTTTTATTACTTTTATTGATGAATGTACAAGATAATGTTATGTGTATCTTCTAAACAGCAAGGATGAGACAATGAATATGTTTATAACACAAAAAGTCGAAGTTGAGAATCAACTTAACAAGAATATCAAGATTCTAAAATCCGATCGAGGTGGAGAATATGAATCAAATGATTTTAGTGAGTTATGTGCTAAATTTTGTATAATCCATCAAACTACAGCATCATATACTCCTCAGTAAAATGGAATTGCTGAACGGAAGAAAAGAACTTTGAAGGAGATGGTCAATTCCATGCTCGTAAGTTCTGGAGCTCCGCAGAACTTGTGGGGAGAAGCTCTGTTAACTACAAATTATATTCTAAACAGAGTATCCCATAAGAAATTTGGTCTTATACCATATGAGTTATGGAATAGAAGGACCCTTCCTACCATTACCTCAAAATGTGGGGGTGTCTTGCAAAGGTACTAGCACCATTATCTAAAAAGACTAAGTTGGGAGTAAGAACTATGGACTGCATATTCATAGGCTATACCTTGAATAGTAGTACCTACAGATTTCTGCTTCATAAATCAGAAATACAAGATATGCTTGTAAACATGATTATCGAATTTAGAGATGATGTGTTCTTTGAAGACATCTTTCCATACAAACGAGAAACAGATAAGACTTCTGAGAAAAGAACAAATAAGATGGCATTCAGGGACGAAAGCCCCGAGGAACCGATTGTTAATGCGGAAATTGAACTAAGAAAAAGTCAGAGATCTAGAATCTCAAAATCTTTTGGTCCAGATTTCATGCCATATGCTGTTGAAAGCGAGCCTCAAACATTTAAAAAGGCTATGTCTACCCCAGAAGCACAAATGTGAAAAGAAGCGATAAATAGTGAAATAGAATTCATGCTAAGTAATCATACTTAGGAATTGGCAAACTTGCCTTCTGGCATCAAACCAATTGGGTGTAAGTGGATTTTCAAAAGAAAATAAAACCCGATAGATCTACCGATAAGTATGTTGGCCCAAAGGCCTTCCACCCTAGTTTTGATGATGATTAACTCATGTAGTTATGTGTACTAATAATCTTGTGTTTTTAGTTTCAGATCATTAATCAAGTTATTAGTTGGTGATTAACTTCAACAAGATGATTTGGAAGCTTTCACAAGTTGATTCAAGAGCCCGAGCGTCAAAGATCATATATAGCACTTGCTCGGTGGATCAAGGAGTTTTGGGATCGAGTCGGCTTGGAGATTGCGCTCTACAAGAAGACTTCGGTACCATAGTTAGTTTTGTGTTTAGATCCAAATTGTAAAGATTAGAATAGTATGATATGCTCAAGTTCACAACACACACGTTTCATGTTTTGAATATTGGTTTCGATTTTTCGGTTTTAGGTTTAACCGATCTTGATTTTCATGAATAGATAGATCAAAACAAGTTTACATGGTTTAATGTATATATGATTTGTTCTATATACATGCATGCTTTAATTTCCTAGACAAACTTAGTTTTGACTCACTCATTCATGTGTTTTATGTTTTGGTATTTTTGACAAAACATATTTTGGAATTAAAATGACAAAAAACATGGATATATAGTTGTTTCATGTATATTGGATTTCTATCCATATGCATCATACTTCAAAGTGTTTAAATATCATGTTTTTGTATTTGGAAGAGTTTTGGACTAAACGTATTTTCTATTCAAAATTCAAGTTTTAGAAAATACAGTTTTTGGTTTTTGGTAAAAATGATAAGGCACAAAATAGTTCATATCGATTGATATTTAAGCTAAACTTTTTACCACATGTTTATATATCAATGCAAAATGATAAAACTATTTTTGGTGATTTTTAGAAAAGATAAAAGAATTTTTAAACAAGTTTTTAATCCAGTTTTCTGTTCCAGGCTTCACCAGTCGGCTAGTCTTCTGACCAAGTCGACTTGGCTGAAGTCGGTCGACCGGATCGGTCGACCGACGTGCACAGAATTGTGCACGTTTGGCAGACTTGGGACGGTCGACCGTCCGGGTCGACCGGGTCAGAGAGCAGAGCTCTCTGTTTGTTTGGGTCGACCGGGGCGGTCGACCAGTAGCTGCCAACGGGCAAAAATTGACCGTTGGGCGGTCGACCGGACCGGTCGACCGGCAGGGTTATTTTGGCAAAAACTGCTGCCAACGGCTAGTTTCTGGATTTGCCTATAAATACCCCTTTGGCAAGAGTTTTTCTCTAAGATTTTTTGTGCGAATTTTTCCCTACTCTCTGGTGTTTTCACAGCAATTAAAAGAAGTTTTTGGATTCAAATTGAACAATCTATTTGGTGTTTTTGCTAGGGTTTGGAAATTCAAAGAAAAGGGTTTTTGGGAAAAAGATTTTGATTCATCTTCTATATCTTTGTTTCAGTTTTTCCCAAGGATTTTCTTTGTGATTTTTTATTTCCATCCCATTGGTTTTCTCCACACTTGAGCTAAAATCTACTATCTCTTCTATAGGATTTTTGTGTGGGAGAAAGAAATTGTTTGTGGTTGTTGTTTAGACCACCAAGTTAAAAACCCAATCTTTGTTTGGTTTTGTGCCTTGGGTTGTATCCCTCAAGTTGTGAGGTGATCCTTGTGTTTGCTTTGTGCTAATCCCTCGGGTTGTGAGGTGATTGTTTTGTTGGATTGGAGCTTGCCTCAAGGAGGAGGTTGTTGTTGTAAAGAGAGGAGTTGGGTACTCCTTGTGAGAGTCCTAGGTGGACTAGCTAGTGGATTGGAAATCCTTCGTGTGTCGAAGGCGGGGATGTAGAGCTGGGTGCTCGAACCTCGAAACACATCTTCTTGTTTGCGCTTGATCCATTGACTCTCTCTATCTCTCTCTTTACTTTGTGCCTTGCAAATATTCATATTGTGCATTCATAATTGCTTGGCTTGGTTGTGTGTGCATCATTTGTTGATTGCACTTGAGTGTATTGCATTTAGTTTTTAAATTCCGCATTGAGTTGACTAGATTAGCATAATCACCTATTCACCCCCCTCTAGGTGATCTTTCAATTGGTATCAGAGCTAGCGCTCCTGATATTTAGGTTTAACCACCTAGGAGTGAGATCTTGGTTTGCTAATCTTCATTTGCATTGTTCATTTGCACTCATTTAGTTTGCTCTCATGGATAGCCCTCCTATGTTTGACCATATTAGACTTGATGCTTGGCAGGCCAATATGAGTAGCCATTTGAAAAGACTAGGACACCTAGTTTATCAAGCCTCCTCTATGGAATCATTCCCTAATAGTAGCAAGCATAAGAAGGCAAATGCATTAGCACTAGAACACTTAGAGCATCTCTTAGTGAACATCTTTTATCGGTGTTTAATCATTATGACTCGGCTTTTGCAGTTTGGAGCTTATTGACGTCTCTCGAGCTTTCAAGGATTATCAACAAGATGAGGAGATCTAAGAGAGAAAAGTCCGAAGAGCATTGCTTCATGGTCCAAGGGAAAAACTCCCTTGAGGTACAATCGGATACTCAATTAGATGATAGCTCTAGTTCCTATTGCCATGGTTGTTTTGAAGTTCAAACTTTAAATTTGAAACTTGCTCAAAAGCTTGAAAATTTATTTGAAAAACACAATCTTTTGAAAGAGGACAACCTTATTTTGAAAAATGAATTAAAGGATTTATGCTCTAATTTTGAATTGGTTTTGCAAAAGAAGGAAGAGATCACTAGTGAACGTGACTCACTAAGATCTCAACTAGACCTTGCCCTTAATGAGATTGAAGTTTTGAAAAGCAAAATGATTGTGATGATGTTGTGAAGCACAATGAGATTTTGACTTCAAAATTGAATTTTACTTTTAAAGATAACCTTTCTTTGAAAAATAAAATTGATTCTATTACAAAAGAATTGGATTTAGTTTTAAAGAAAAATGAATCTTTGAAAATTGATATTGATTCTCATGTGTGCCATGCTAGTATAGCTTCTTCTTCTTCTTGCACACCTATTGCATGCTCCACTTTATCTTCCTCTATTAAAAATGATATAAATGTTTTGAAGAAAAGTGTTGAATGTTTGGGCTCTACTTTGAGCCAATGCACATTGAATCATTCACGGTTGGAAACCTTGGTTCGCAAGAAACAAAGTCCATCTTTGCATGCACACCCTTCACGGCATACACGTGCTTCCCACGGTCACCACCGTTACACGTATGCTCATGTGTACACATGTACACATTGTGGCCGAAAAGGTCACCTTGCTAGATTTTGTTATGATCGTGTTTTTCATGAAAATTTAGCAACTAATCTTGTTTGGGTGAGAAAAGAAACTAACCCCTATGGACCCAAAAGAAAATGGGTACCAAAGACCACCTCTATGCTTTTTGATGTAGGTGGGAGCTCTTGCATCACGTAAAGGTATTGGTGCCTTGAGGTGGATGCGTTCTAAGCTTAAAAGAGAACCATTTGGATGTTTCACTCTCAAGGGGATTTGGTGGGAGGACCACCGTGGTTTGGAGAACTAGAGATGCACCTTCATCAGTTTTGGTATCATTCTCTAACTCCTATTTTTTGCATGCTTTTCATGTTCATCTATTTATAGCATGTCATGTTTTATTGTTCATTATGTTTATGTAATGTTGATTAGATTAGTGTTATACATGTTTAGTCACTTGAACACCTATATTTTATATGGATCTATATTTAGTGTTCTCACCCTGTTTAAACTAACATATATGCCCTAGTTCTAATGCACATACATATGCATTATGACCATTTGGATGTTTATGATGTTTATGATTTTCGTTTTGTTGAATCATGTTTTATTGTTTCATGATTAGTATGATGTTTGCCATGTCTATTAGACTTATGCTTTACATGATTAGTTATTGAGACACCCATGTTTAGTATGAAACATATTTTGTGTTCTCTTTATGTTTTAACTATCATGTTAATCATAGGTTTAATGCACATGTCTTTGTCATGCTAATCATATGGTTGACTATGACTCATGTTTTGATTATTATGTTTATCTTGTTGGGTTATGATTCCCGTTTTATACTTAATGATTTGATTACTTGTTTAGATGTTAGTTTTCATTAAAACTAGAATTTATACTTGCACATGTAGTGGGACACAAATAAATCTTTATATATGTTTGTGCTTGGAGGCTCATTTGTACCCATTAAATGTGTTAGTATAGCCTAGTTTTGATGATTCATGCATTTTAAACTTGTATTCCTATTTTTGGATTTGTTTTATGTGTATGAGTTTTCATTTCATGTATATGTTTATTTTGCCAAATTTTAAGATATACATGTATACCCTTTGAGTCATTTGTCTTTCATGCAAATCTATATATATGGACTCAATTGTGTTTAGGGATATGTATGTATACTTATTGTGTTGACAATTCATACATATACCTTGAAATGAAATTAGTTTTGGTGAAAATTTAGTTTTTCTTGATTTCGTGTTTATTTGTTTAACTTCATGTATATGTCTATCTTATCCAAACTATTGATTATACATGTACATCCTTGAACCACGTGCCTTCATGCATATACTTTTGTGGTCTCATTGTGTTTAGAATATGTATGTATACTTTAGTTTGTACATGACATACATATGCCTTGAAGTTTAAATCATTTGGATGAATTTCATGTTTGCTAAGTGATTTCACATTTATAATGAATCTCTTATTTTTAAGATGATTTCTATTGGTGATTTCACATCTTAGATGAACTTCATGTTTTCAAGGAATTTCATATGAGCCTAGTTGAATATTTTCATGTTGATATGTGTCACATTCTACTTGTACACTCACTTTATTAGTTTACTCATGATTTGTTTTCATGAGAATTTGAATGAGCTTTATGGACCTTGAGTGTTTAGTGATCATGTGATTTACATGTGTTTCATGAAAAACAATTTTGTTTTATTCCTTGCTTGAAGGATTTCGTACTAGTTTTAAAAGTTTTTCCTATAACTAGTTCGTATTCTTCACTATGGTAGAGATTTTCAAACATACTACATTTTCAATTATATTTTTGAAAACCCTACCATCAATGGGAGGATAGATGGGAGATTAGGTTCATGCATGCTTTAAAATGAAAATCATTTATATCTTGAATCATGATTGGGAGGTAAATAATATGAGATATACATTTGATATTATTGTTATTTTAATTGGTATCATTGAATTCTTTCAATTGGTATCAATCTTGACATTTCTTGTATACTCATATATGTTTGTATGTATGTATGCTTTAAATTCCAAGAATATCAATTTCTATTGGTATCTATTTTTCATACATATATATGTTTTATTTGTGCTTATTATATCCCTATATCTTTAAGCACAAAATTTTGTTTATGCTAGTGCTTGAGTTTCAATTTTGTTTCAATTGATTACTTTTAAATTGGTATCAAGCCCATACATCATTTTAGTTGGTATTTCATAAAGGGGAGAAAATTTGATTTTGTCTTTCAATTGGTGATTTCTCAATTGATATTTGATTCCCACTCCCTTACTTTATGATTGAAAATTTCAAATTGGTATCATATGTTTAAAATGAAAATTATTTACAATTGGTATCAAAATTTTTGTTTAGACATTCAAAGTTTATTATGTTTAATTTCAAAAATGGTATCAAGATTTTCATGTATTTTGTTTAAAAATTGGTATCAATATTTTTTTGTTTGTTTTCTTTCAATTGGTATCAAGATACTATTCTTTGACATATTTTCAATTGGTACCTTAATTGATTGTCACCTCTAATTGACTTTGTTTTTGTTTTAGACAAAAGGGAAAATATTATTTTTTATTGATTATTGATTCATTGTTTCGAACAAAAAGGGGGAGAAATATTTAATTGATTTTTCAATTGATATTGGTTTTGCTTTTACCCCTTATTAAAGATTGATTCCTTGTATTATATAAAAAAGAAGAAGATTTTGCTTTGTTTTGGTTTTTTACCCCTTTGTTGATGATTGACAAAAAGGGGGAGAAGAATTTGGGTTTATATATGCATGTTTTTGTTTTGCATATATTAAGTTTAATTTAGTTTAATTTTAATTGGTATCTAAAGCATGTTTTGTAATTGGTATCTAGAGTGTAATTGGTATCTAGAGCATGTTTTGTTTTAAACATTTCATTGGAATTGGTATCTAGAGCATGTTTTGTTTTTGAACATTTCATTGATATCTAGAACCCTTTATTATTTATGCATAGATATGCATGTTTCATGATTCATGTTCAAGAGCCTTCATTGCATATTCATTATGTTTATTTGGTTATGCATGAGTTAAGGGGGAGCTTCTTTGAAGCTTAACTTTAATCCATGCATATATAACTCCATGAGTTTTGTCATCATCAAAAAGGGGGAGATTGTTGGCCAAAGGCCTTCCACCCTAGTTTTGATGATGATTAACTCATGTAGTTATGTGTACTAATAATCTTGTGTTTTTAGTTTCAGATCATTAATCAAGTTATTAGTTGGTGATTAGCTTCAACAAGATGATTTGGAAGCTTTCACAAGTTGATTCAAGAGCCCGAGCGTCAAAGATCATATATAGCACTTGCTCGGTGGATCAAGGAGTTTTGGGATCGAGTCGGCTTAGAGATTGCGCTCTACAAGAAGACTTCGGTACCATAGTTAGTTTTGTGTTTAGATCCAAATTGTAAATATTAGAATAGTATGATATGCTCAAGTTCACAACACACACGTTTCATGTTTTGAATATTGGTTTTCGATTTTTCGGTTTTAGGTTTAACCGATCTTGGTTTTCATGAATAGATAGATCAAAACAAGTTTACATGGTTTAATGTATATATGATTTGTTCTATATACATGAATGCTTTAATTTCCTAGACAAACTTAGTTTTGACTCACTCATTCATGTGTTTTATGTTTTGGTATTTTTGACAAAACATATTTTGGAATTAAAATGACAAAAAACATGGATATATAGTTGTTTCATGTATATTGGATTTCTATCCATATGCATCATGCTTCAAAGTGTTTAAATATCATGTTTTTGTATTTGGAAGAGTTTTGGACTAAACGTATTTTCTATTCAAAATCCAAGTTTTAGAAAATACAGTTTTTGGTTTTTGGTAAAAATGATAAGACACAAAAATAGTTCATATTGATTGATATTTGAGCTAAACTTTTTACCACATGTTTATATATCAATGCAAAATGATAAAACTATTTTTGGTGATTTTTAGAAAAGATAAAAGAATTTTTAAACAAGTTTTTAATCCAGTTTTCTGTTCCAGGCTTCACCAGTCGACTAGTTTTCTGACCAAGTCGACTTAGCTGAAGTCGGTCGACCGGGTC
This sequence comes from Agave tequilana, assembly GCA_038442645.1. Lineage (NCBI taxonomy): Eukaryota > Viridiplantae > Streptophyta > Magnoliopsida > Asparagales > Asparagaceae > Agave > Agave tequilana. The sequence continues at coordinate 187,258 of JAVJIF010006278.1, read as the reverse complement.
GGTCGACCGACGTGCACAGAATTGTGCACGTTTGACAGACTTGGGACGGTCGACCGTCCGGGTCGACCGGGTCAGAGAGCAGAGCTCTCTGTTTGTTTGGGTCGACCGGGGCGGTCGACCAGTAGCTGCCAACGGGCAAAATTGACCGTTGGGCGGTCGACCGGACCGGTCGACCGGCAGGGTTATTTTGGCAAAAACTGCTGCCAACGGCTAGTTTCTGGATTTGCCTATAAATACCCCTTTGGCAAGAGTTTTTCTCTAAGATTTTTTGTGCGAATTTTTCCCTACTCTCTGGTGTTTTCACAGCAATTAAAAGAAGTTTTTGGATTCAAATTGAATAATCTATTTGGTGTTTTTGCTAGGGTTTGGAAATTCAAAGAAAAGGGTTTTTGGGAAAAAGATTTTGATTCTTCTTCTATATCTTTGTTTCAATTTTTTCCAAGGATTTTCTTTGTGATTTTTGATTTCCATCCCATTGGTTTTCTCCACACTTGAGCTAAAATCTACTATCTCTTCTATAGGATTTTTGTGTGGGAGAAAGAAATTGTTTGTGGTTGTTGTTTAGACCACCAAGTTAAAAACCCAATCTTTGTTTGGCTTTGTGCCTTGGGTTGTATCCCTCAAGTTGTGAGGTGATCCTTGTGTTTGCTTTGTGCTAATCCCTCGGGTTGTGAGGTGATTGTTTTGTTGGATTGGAGCTTGCCTCAAGGAGGAGGTTGTTGTTGTAAAGAGAGGAGTTGGGTACTCCTTGTGAGAGTCCTAGGTGGACTAGCTAGTGGATTGGAAATCCTTCGTGTGTCGAAGGCGGGGATGTAGAGCTGGGTGCTCGAACCTCGAAACACATCTTCTTGTTTGCGCTTGATCCATTGACTCTCTCTATCTCTCTCTTTACTTTGTGCCTTGCAAATATTCATATTGTGCATTCATAATTGCTTGGCTTGGTTGTGTGTGCATCATTTATTGATTGCACTTGAGTGTATTGCATTTAGTTTTTAAATTCTGCATTGAGTTGACTAGATTAGCATAATCACCTATTCACCCCCCCTCTAGGTGATCTTTCAAAGTACAAGGCTAGATTAGTAGCCAAGGGCTAAAGACAAAAGGAAGGACTTGACTACCTCGATACTTTTTCACCAGTAAAAAGAATAACCTCCATTCGGATGTTGATTGCAATTGCAGTATTGCATAACTTAGATATCTATCAAATGGATGTCAAGACAGAATTCTTAAACGGTGAATTAAATGAAGAAATATATATGGAGCAACCTGATGTAAGTACACCTAGATGGGGGTGAATAGGTGTACGGCTAATCTAATATACAAAATGTGGAAATTAAAACTAAATTGCAACACACTTAGTGTAACCAACGAGTGTAGCCGAATTCCCGGTAAAGGGCTCTAGACTAACTCCTTTTGATTCCTCTGAATAAGAGTTGAGGTGCTATATGAAGCTCTCGTGGTTAAACACAAGTGAGGCACACACAAACAAGCCAAGCATATAATATATGAATGAGCAATATGAAATGATGCAAGGCACAATATAAAAGAGAGAGAGTAAGAGAAAGTGGATCAATCGCTAACACACGGATATGTTTCGAGGTTCGAGCACACAGCTCTACGTCCCCGCCTTCACACAGAAGGATTTCCACTAACTCGTCCACACAGGACTCCCACACAGGGAACCTCCACTGAAGATTTGGGGCAATATAATAACCGGGAGTACACAACTCCTCTCTCAACCGAATACAACCTCTCACTAGAGGAAAGGCACAAAGCCACAAAAAAATCTACCTCTCAATAGAGGGATAGGCACTTAGCCAAATAACCACAATCCACCTCTTCACTAAGAGGGATACAAACTCAACCTCCACTATCACCTCACAATAGAGGGATACAACTCAATCAACCTCTACACTTAGAGGGATATCACAAATAAAGGAGGGGTACAACACTTGGTGGTCTATCTCAACCACAAACAACTTATTTTCTCACAAAACAAAGATCCTATTAGATATGATAGCAAGATAGGCTCAAGTGTGGAAACGAGAGTTTGGAAATCAAAAACTCAAAGAAAAACTCTTGGGAAAACTTCTAGAATAGATAGTAAAAGATAGATCAAAAACCAATCCAAAAGACTTTCCTTTTTCTTGATTTTTCCAATCCCTTTTAAAACAATAAAGATGAAAACTTTGAACCCAAAAACTCTTTTGAAAACTTGGAATTAAACACTAGAGAAGTAGGAATTTTAGCTCTTCAAAAACCTTGTCAAAACTGGCTAAAGAATGGGGTATTTATAAGCCCAATCAAAATCTGCCCGTTGGCAGCTGACTAGGCCCACATGGCCTTCCGGTCGACCGGCCGGCCGACCGGCCAACGGTCAAAAATTTGACCGTTGAGCCTGCCGGTCGACCGCCCGGTCGACCGCGCCCAGAACCAGAGAGCAACGGCTCTCTGGCCGGATTACCGGGACAACCCGAGAGTGGGTTGCCTTCAGTCGGTCGACTGCTCAGTCGACCGGCCTAAAGGGCTAGCCTGCGTGCACGTTCTTGTGCACAGACCGGTCGACCGGTCCGGTCGACCGGCCCGGTCGACCGCCAGAGCCTGGCAGGGCTGAATAAGGGATTTGAAAACTGGGTTTTTAATTACCAAATAAATCCCATAAAATCTCTAAAAATCCACAAAAATAGTTTTAGTATAATACTTTGATATACAAACTTGTTTGAGTAAAAATCAAACCAAGTTACAAACATTTTGAACTCTTTTTGTGTTATGAAAATTTTACCGAAAACCAAATTCCGTATTTTCCAAAACTTGAATTTTTGAAATGAAAAAACGTTTTGTCCAAAACTCATCCAAATACAAAAACATGATATTGAAACAACTTGAAGCATGTTGTATATGGATATAATCTAATATACATATAAAGATATATATCAATGTTTTTGACTTTAAAAACCAAGATCGGTTAAACTAAAAACTGAAAACCAAAACATGAAACTTAAAACAAGTGTGTGTGTTGTGAACTTGAGCATATCACACTATCTAATCTTTAACAAATAGATCTAAACTATAAACTAAACACTGTACCGAAGTCTTCTTGTAGAGCGCCGTCTCCAAGTCGACTCGATCCAAACGTGATCCACCGAGCTTGACTCCAACGAGTGCTAGATATGAACTTTGACGCTCGGGCTCTTGAATCACCATGTGAAAGCTCCAAAACACCTTTGTTAAAGCTGATCACCTACTAATATCTTGGTTAAGTATCTGAAACTAAACATCACAAGATTATTAGTAAACTATAACTACATGAGTTAATCATCATCAAAACTAGAGTGGAAGGCCTCTGGACCAACAATCTCCCCCTTTTTGATGATGACAAAACTCATGGAGTTATATATGCATGGATTAAAGTTAAGCTTCAAAGAAGCTCCCCCTTAACTCATGCATAGCAATAAACAATAAATATATACAATGAATACTAAACACGAATATGCATCAATATGCATAAAACAATGAAATGAACATGCTCTTGATACCAAACTTTTAAAATAAATTCCTTTTCCTTTTAAAATAAACATGTTCTTAAATAATTGCTCTTGATACCAATAAAAATTTCAATTTGAAAACTTTATCAATAAAAGCAATAAAAGCTCTTGATACCAATCAATAAAAAAAAACTCTTGAAAGCTCTTGATACCAAATCAATAAAAAAAATTCTTGATACCAATTGAAAGATAATCAATATAAGCTCTTGATATCAACAATAAAAATTTTAACAAAAGTTTCTTGATATCAATAAAACAAACAACAAAGCATGAAACAATAAAAGCTCTTGATACCAAATTGAAATTCAAATAAACCAATAAACATGCATATAAACTCACAAATACTTAAACATGCATATAAACTCACAAATACTTCTCTCCTTTTCTGTCAATCATCAACAAAGGGGTCAAAGAAAACAATAAAATAATGTTCTCCCCCTTTTTTTTCTTAAACAAAAAAATATCAATAGGAGGTGAAATCAAAACAAAACATTATGATACCAATTGAAAAAATATATCAATTTAGTGCATCATGATATCAATAAATCATACCAATTGAAAGTACATAAAACAAATATTTTTTAACATAAATTTAAATACCAGTTGTAAGTAAATAAATCATTTTGAAGAATTTAACCAAAAATTTTGATATCAATTAAAAGATATATAGATAATCTTGATATCAATTGTAAAGATTAGTACCAATTGAAAGTAATTTTTCATTAGGAGCATATGATACAAAAAATAATCAATATCATTTTTCAACATAAAGTGTGGGAGTAAAATACCAAAGGTAAACAAAACTACTTGAAAAGTGAAATATAAATTTTCTCCCCCTTTATGAAATACCAAACAAAATGATGCATAAGCTTGTATAAGATACCAATTGAAACATAATCAATTGAAATATAATAGTCATTGAAGAACTCAAGCTTAGCATAACTAAAATTTGTGCTCAAAGATATAGAGATATAGTAAGCACAAGTAAAGCATATATATATGTATGAAAAATTTAATACCAATCGAAATTGATACTATTTGAAGTGTAAGCATACATATATAAAAAAAACATATATGAGTATACAAAAGGAATGTCAATAGTGATACCAATTGAAAAGATCTAATGATACCAATTGAAAACATAATAAGATTAAGTGTATAACTCATACTTCCTACCACTCATTTCATGCACATGTTTAAAAGAATTTTCAATAATAAGCATACAAGGCATGGTCGTCCAACCAACCGCCCTTAAATGAGTAGGGGTTTTCAAAAATAGGTTTGAAAATATAGTATATTTGAAAAGCTCTACCATATGAAGAATACGAACTAGTTATAAGAAAAATTTGTAAACTAGTACGAAATCCTTCAAGTAAGGAATAAAACAAAAATATATTCCATGAAAATATGAAAATCACATGATCATCAAACACTCAATGGTCTATAAAGTATATATAGTAGAGAATAAAATATGAGTAAACATTAAATAATGTGAGTGTATAATAGTTATATGAAACACATTATCATGAAACTAGGCAATCGAGCTCAAAATGAAATTCCTTAAACATGAAAATCATCAAAATTAGAATCCTTCAAGGTATATGTATGTCATGTACAAACTAAAGTATACATACATATCCAAATCTAAACGAGTCCACAAAAGTATATGCATGAAGGCAAGTGGCTCAAGGATGTATATGTATAGCTCTTAATTTGGACAAAATAGACATATACATGAAGTTAAACATAAACATGAAAAAATTTGTACAAAATGGGAATACAAGTCAAAATGTATGATCATCAAAACTAGGCTATACTAGTACATCTAATGGGTACAAATGAGCATTCAAGTATAAACACATAGTAATCTATTTGTGGCTCACTAGTTGTACAAATATATATCCAAGTTTTAATGAAAACTAACATCTAAACATGTAATCAAAACGTGAAGCATAGAAATCAAAACAAAAACTCATATGATCATTATGACAAATGCATGCATTAGATCTAGGACATACACATTAGTTAAACTAAAGTGAGAACACTAAATATGGGTCCATATAAACATGGGTGTCTCAAATACTAATCATGCATGTCATAGGACTGATAAACATAGCATATGGCATAATGAGCATTAAAACAAGACATGCTATAAATGATTGATCTAAAAGCATGCAAACATAAATAAGGAGTAAGAGATAGTTACCAAAACCATGAGGTCAACTCTCCATGTCTCCAAAACAAGGTGGTCCTCCCACCAAACTCCCCTGGAAAGTGATGCATCCAAATAGTCATCTTTAGGCTCAGAACGCATCCACCTCAAGGCACCATCGCTCTCACGTCATGTGAGAGCCCACACCTACATCAAATAACATAGGGGTGGTCTTTGGTACCCACACTCTTTTGGGTCCATGGGGGTTAGCACCTTTCCTAACCCAAACAAACTTAGTTGCTAAATTTGAATCATGTATACGATCATAACAAAACTTAACAAGGTGGCCCTTACGTCCACAATGTGTAAAAGTGTACACATGAGCATACATAGTGTTGTGTACATGAACGTGCAAAGCATGTGTATGACGTGGTTTGTGTACATGCAAAGATGGAACTTGTTTCTTTCGAAACATAGATTCCAAATGTGACTGATTCAAAGCACAATGGCTCAAAGTGGAGCCCAAACAATCAATACTCTTCTTAAGCATAGATATATCATTTTAAATTTTAGAAGAGGTGGTACATGCAATAGGTGAGCTAGATGAAGAAGCTACACTAGCATGACAAACATGTGTAGACAAATCATTTTTCAAAGAAATGTTTTCATTAGACATCAAATCCAATTTCTTTGAAATAGAAACAATTTTTATTTTTAAAGATTCATTTTCTTTTACGACAAAATCAAGTTTTGAAGTTAAAGATTCATTTTTCTTCAAAATATTTTCACAATCATTTTTTGTTTTTAAAATTTTATTTTCATTAAGTGCAAGTTCAAGTTGGGATTTAAGTGAGTCAAGTTCACTTGAAATCTCATCCCTCTCTTGCGAAGCAATCTCAAGTCTAGAAGCTAAATTTTTATTTTCTTCTTTTAAACCAAAATTATTCTTTTTCAAAAATTTATATTTTGAAATCAAATTTTTACAATTTTTGGCAAGTTCATCATTCAAGGCTTGTGCATCCATACACTCATTGCAATGAGAACTAGTACTAACATCTAGTTGAGTGTCTGAATGTACCTCAAGGGAATCATTCTCTTGGACCATGAAGCAACGTTCGTCGGACTCGTCTCGACTATATCTCCTCTTCTTATTTATAAGCGTTGGTAGCTCGGGAGATGTCAAAATGTTCCACACTACAAAAGCGGAATCATAGCGAGAAAACACATGTAAATATTTTTTATCAAGGGATGCTCTAAGTGCCTTAAGTGCTTGTGCATTAGCCTCTATATGCTTGCTATCACTAAGGTAGGATTCCTTGGTAATGGCAAGGTAAACTTTATAACCTAGGGCTTTCAAATGACAACTCATCATAACCTTCCATATATCAAGTCTAGAGATATCAAACATGGGAGGGCTATCCATGAGTGCAAACTATATGTGTGCAAATGCAAATGCAAATGCAGATTAGCAAAACTAAGTTCACACTCCTAGGTGGTTAAACCTAATATCAGAAGCGTAGGCTCTGATACCAATTATAAGTACACCTAGAGGGGGTGAATAGGTGTACGGCTAATCTAATGAACAAAATACGAAAATTAAAACTAAATTGTAACACACTTAGTGTAACCAACGAGTGTAACCGAATTTTCGGAGAAGGGCTCTGGACTAACTCCTCTTGATTCCTTTGAATAAAAGTTGAGGTGCTATATGAAGCTCTCGTGGTTAAACACAAGTGAGGCACACACAAACAAGCCAAGCATATAATATATGAATGAACAATATGAAATGATGTAAGGCTCAATATAAAAGAGAGAGTAAGAGAAAGTGGATCAATCGCTAACACACGGATATGTTTCGAGGTTCGAGCACACAGCTCTACGTCCCCGCCTTCACACAGAAGGATTTCCACTAACTCGTCCACACAGGACTCCCACACAGGGAACCTCCACTGAGGATTTGGGGCAATACAATAACCGGGAGTACACAACTCCTCTCTCAACCGAATACAACCTCTCACTAGAGGCAAGGCACAAAGCCACAACAAAATTCACCTCTCAATAGAAGGATAGGCACTTAGCCAAACAACCACAATCCACCTCTTCACTAAGAGGGATACAAACTCAACCTCCACTATCACCTCACAATAGAGGGATACAACTCAATCAACCTCTACACTTAGAGGGATATCACAAACAAATGAGGGGTACAACACTTGGTGGTCTATCTCAACCACAAACAACTTCTTTTCCCACAAAACAAAGATCCTATTAGATAGGATAGCAAGATAGGCTCAAGTGTGGAAAACAAGAGTTTGGAAATCAAAACCTCAAAGAAAAACTTTTGGGAAAACTTCTAGAATAGATAGAAAAATATAGATCAAAAACCAATCCCAAAAGACTTTCCTTTTTCTTGATTTTTCCAGTCCCTTTTAAAACAAATAAAGATGAAAACTTTGAACCCAAAAACTCTTTTGAAAACTTGAAATTAAACACTAGAGAAGTAGGAATTTTAGCTCTTTAAAAACCTTGTCAAAGCTGGCCAAAGATTGGGGTATTTATAAGCCCAATCAAAATCTGCCCATTGGCAGCTGACTAGGCCCACAATGGCCTTCCGGTCGACCGGCCAGTCGACCGGCAAACGGTCAAAAATTTGACCGTTGAGCCTGCCGGTCGACCGCCCGGTCGACCGCGTCCAGAACCAGAGAGCAACGGCTCTCTGGCCGGTCGACCGCCCGATCGACCGGGACAACCCGAGAGTGGGTTGCCTTCAGTCGGTCGACCGCTCGGTCGACCGGCCCGAAGGGCTGGCCTGCGTACACGTTCTTGTGCATGTCGGTCAACCGGTCCGATTGACCGACTCTGGGTCCGGTCGACCGGCCCAGTCGACCGCCATAGCCTGGCAGGGCTGAATAAGGGATTTGAAAACTGCGTTTTTAATTACCAAATAAATCCCATAAAATCTCTAAAAATTCACAAAAATAGTTTCAGTATAATACTTTGATATACAAACTTGTTTGAGTAAAAATCAAACCAAGTTACAAATATTTTGAACTCTTTTTGTGTTATGGAATTTTACCGAAAACCAAATTCCGTATTTTCCAAAACTTGGATTTTTGAAATGAAAAATCGTTTTGTCCAAAACTCATCAAAATACAAAAACATGATATTGAAACAACTTGAAGCATGTTATATATGAATATAATCCAATATACATATAAAGATATATATCAATATTTTTGACTTAAAAACCAAGATCAGTTAAACCAAAAACCGAAAACCAAAACATGAAACTTAAAACAAGAGTGTGTGTTGTGAACTTGAGCATATCACACTATCTAACCTTTAAGAAATGGATCTAAACTATAAACTAAACACTGTACCGAAGTCTTCTTGTAGAGCGCCGTCTCCAAGTCGACTCGATCCAAACGTGATCCACTGAGCTTGACTCCAACGAGTGCTAGATATGAACTTTAACGCTCGGGCTCTTGAATCACCATGTGAAAGCTCCAAAATACCTTTGTTGAAGCTAATCACCTACTAATATCTTGGTTAAGTATCTGAAACTAAACATCACAAGATTATTAATAAACTATAACTACATGAGTTAATCATCATCAAAACTAGAGTGGAAGGCCTCTGGACCAACACCTGAAGGATTTATAGTCAAGGGCCAAGAACACAAAGTGTGTACATTGATAAAATTCTTATACGGTCTAAAGTAGGCTCCAAAATAATGGCAAGAGAAATTCGATAGTGTCATAATCAAAGATGAATTTACTATCAATGAATGCAATAAGTGTGTTTACATTAAAACAGTTGAAAATGTATGTATCATTGTTTATCTTTATGTAGACGACATGTTGATACTTGGGACTAATATTGAAATTATTAAGTCCACTAAAATAATGTTATTCCACAGTTTTTACATGAAGGATCTGGGGGTTGCTGATGTAATTTTAAGAATTAAATTCATAAGAACACCAGATGGAATCAGTCTATCTCAATCTCACTACGTGGATAAGATGATAGAAAGATTCAAGGATCATGGGATAAAAGAGAATACAAATTCTTTTCTCTCACACATCCACCTTCGTAAGAATACAGGAACTGGAGTACGCCAGTTGGAGTATTCTCAGATTATCAGAAGTCTAATGTATTTAATGAATTGCACTAGACCCGATATTGCTTACACTGTAACCAAGTTAAGCAGATGCACTAGTAAGCCTAGTGATGATCATTGGACTTCTCTACTACTAATATTAGGTTACGTATCACATACCAAGTAATATGCCTTGAGATATGGACAGTATCCACCTGTACTTGAAGGATACAGTAATGCTAATTGAATTACAGATTCTGAGGATTCAAAATCAACTAGCGGATACGTATTTACTCTAGAAGGAGCAACAGTATCTTGAAAATCTTCCAAACAAACATGCATTACCCGTTTCACTATAAAATCAGAATTCATAGCCTGAGATAAGGCCGTAAAAGAAGCAGAATGGTTTCGATAATTTTTAGAGATATACTACTATGACAAAAGTCAGTTTCCGCTATATGCATACACTGTGATAATCAAGTAACTATATCTAGGGCATAAAATTTTATATACAACGATAAGTCTAGACATATTCTTCGTAGACATAATACCGTTAAGCAGTTGCTCTCAAATGAAATTAACTCTATTGACTTTGTCTCGTCAAAAGATAATTTAGCGGATCTGCTTACCAAAGGTTTAAGTGGAGAGCGTATAAACTGCGCATAAGGAGAATAGGTTTAAAAGCCTAACCTTATCGAGTCAGCTTAATGGAAACCTCACTTAGCGACTGGAGATCTCACGGATCAAGTTCAAGAGGAAAAACTAGTTATGATTGACTCAGCAAGTAAGAACTTAGGAGCTTGACTCCAATCCATTCCTAAGGTGCACACAAGTACTTTCTACAAGTGGATTAAGGATAAGCTTAACAATTTTAATGATATTAATATCTTGTTACTAAACAAGTGGAGTAGAGTAGACTACCCTTAATAGGACGATCAGCTAAGTGAGTATAGAGTTGGGTCGGCTCTTTCGGAATTTCTATGGAGGCTGTTAGTCCTTAAAGATACTCTGAAACTAAGAATGTCTAGGGCCAAAATGGACACAACCGAGAACCAAAGTTGATTTGAAAAGTTATTGTGTGAAGCATGTTGACTTGGCTCACACTAACGGCTAACAGTTCAAGACCTAATTCACTGATTACCCTGTAAGTCCGATAAAGCTTTCGCTATGGAAGGTTCAAGACCTAGTTCACCTATCCTGATAGAGTTTCTTTTCTAAAGTACCTTTCACTATAGAGTCAGTCTCTTTGTGTGCCAATTCCTTAATTTCTATTTATTGTGGGGGATTCCAACTGTTCGCGACGGTTTTACCCCTCCCGGAGCGTTATAAATAGCGTTCCTTTTCTCTCATTTTAGAACACAGACAGAAACACAAAACAGTACATAAAAGGAAAACAGGTTCCTTCCTTTGCATTCTGAAGTGGGACTTCTGTAACTCAGATTCAGAGTGACTTCAAAAAGGAAGTTGGAATTCTGCAACTCAGATTCCAAAGTGACTTCCAACAGATTCTGAAGATTTGTTCTGAAAGAAAGCTCAGAAAATTCAACATATTCTTTAAGAGAATTGTTGTTTGAATCTGTGACTTCCAAAGAAGAATATTCTTCTATCTCCCTCCTTTCTCTACAGTGGATGTTCCTCCAAAGTAAAGACAAATATTCTCCATGAAATTTGTCTTGGTCCAGCTGGTCTCATAATCCTTTGAAGGTACTAATTAACTACGGTTCGACTGTACGGTGATTTGGTAGTGCTATCCAAATACCGTGAAGGAGTGTTGTATCTTGAGAGACCAGCGTCCAGTAACCCGTTAGCACCATAGCGGGGGACGTAATTGTCTTAAGGAGATTCGCTCTAAGCGTGCCTCACTCCAAGTACTGTATAAGTGAATTAATTTTCTTTATACAGGGGTTATACTGATATTCAGTATATTGAGACTGACTTATACCAGTCTAATTGTTTAACTAAGGAAGGTAATTGAAAAGTGGTTCTGCAATTAAGGAACATTCTATTAAATGAAAAATCTCCCACCTGATATTCACCAACCTGGCCAATTAGATCGGTGATATTGATTAGTTGTTAGATTGATCCTAGTAACTAACAATCTTCAGATAATTATCTCTTAAAGCTACTTACTTCTGTTCTGCTTGAACTTACAGAAAATGTCTGAGACTAATCAAGACAGCTCAGGTAAGGCACCAAACATGCAGATTCAAATTTTAATGCCTGCTCCACTTCCTAACCCGAAGCCGGAGAAGCAAAGAAAATTTGATGGCACAAAATTTAAGAGGTGTCAACAGAAGATGCTCTTCTACTTGACCACTCTGCATCTGGTCAAATTCCTGCAAGAGGATCCACCAGAACCAGGAACTGATCGGGACTCAGTCCTTGCAGTCGATGCATGGACTCAAGGTGACTTTCTTTACCGAAACTATATTTTGAATGGACTGGATGACTCTCTTTACAATGTCTACAGTCCTATCACAACGGCAAAGAAGTTATGGGTCAGTCTTGATAAGAAGTACAAGACTGAGGATGCCGGTACTAAGAAGTTCATCATAGGACGATTTTGGGAGTACAAGATGGTGGACAACAAGACTGTGATCAGTCAGGTGCAAGAGTTCCAACTTATCTTGCGCGAGATAGAGGCTGAAGGCATGAATCTACCTGAAACTTTTCAGGTTGCTTCTATTGTGGAGAAACTCCCACCTACATGGAGAGATTTTAAGAACTACTTGAAGCACAAGCGCAAGGAGCTGAAGTTGGAAGATCTCATTGTGAGGCTTCGAAATGAGGAGGACAACCGAAAGTTCAAGAAAAGGAGCAGTTAGAACTCCTATGAAGCCAAGGCCAATGTGATCGAAGACTCAAAGGGGAAAGCGTCTACTTTCAAAAGCTTAAAGCGGAAGAAGACTACAAAGGTAAGGTCCAAGAAGGTGAGAACATGCGCTTCAAGGGAACTTGCTACATCTGTAACAAAGATGGGCATAAGGCGAATGAATGTCGCAGCCATCTCAAAAAGAATAAGAAGAACCATCCACAGGAAAACTTGACGACCATGCGTCGCCAACCCTTTCAGCTGTGGTGTCAGAAGTGAATTTGACGACCAACAATAAGAATTGGTGGGTAGATACTGGGGCTACTCGGCGCATCTACTCTGAGAAATTATTATTCTCTGAATATCATAAACTAGAGCAAGATGAGCAACTCTTCATGGGAAACTCAACCGTTTCCAAGGTTGAGGGAAAAGGAAAGGTTATCTGAAGTGAACATCTGAAAAAGAGCTTACTCTAAACGATGTGCTACATGTTCCAGATATTCGCAAGAATCTGATCTCTGGATCAATACTTAGTAAGAAAGGATTTAGAATAGTTTTTGAATCAGATAAATTTGTACTTACTAAGTGTGGGATGTATGTGGGAAAGGGTTATCTTGTTGATGGACTTTTTAAAGCCAATGTTGCAGTGGTGGATAAAAAGTCTGTGTATTTGTACCCTTTATAAATAAAGAAAAATCTTCTGTTTATTTGCTTGAGTCTCCTATTTTATTGCATGCTAGATTAGGGCATGTAAGTTACAAGTCTTTAAAAAACTTATCTAATTTAGGATAATTTCTAAACTCAACTTGGAACAAATTCGCAAGTGTGAGATTTGTGTTGATGCCAAGTTTGCGAAAAAATTCATTTCACTCAATTGATCAAAGTACAAAACCTTTAGGGTTAATTCATCGCGATCTGTGTGACTTGAAGTTTATGCCAACTAGAGGCGGGAAAAAAATTTTTATTACTTTTATTGATGACTGTACAAGATACTGTTATGTGTATATTCTAAACAGTAAGGATGAGCCAATGAATATGTTTATAACATATAAAGCCAAAGTTGAGAATCAACTCAACAAGAATATCAAGATTCTAAAATTCGATCAAGGCGAAGAATGTGAATCATATGATTTTAGTGAGTTATATGCTAAATTTGGCATAATCCTTCAAGCTATAGCACCATATACTCCTCAGCAAAATGGAATTGTTGAACAGAAAAACAGAACTTTGAAGGAGATGGTCATTTTCATGCTCGTAAGTTCTGGAGCTCCGCAGAACTTGTGGGAGGAATCTCTGTTAACTGCAAATTATATTCTAAACAGAGTACCCCACAAGAAACTTGGTCTTATACTAATTGAGTTATGGCATGAAAGGACACCTTCCTACCATTACCTCAAAATGTGAGGGTGCCTTGTAAGGTACTAGCATCATTACCTAAAAAGACTAAGTTGGGAGCAAGAACTATGGACTGCATATTCATAGGCTATATTTTGAATAATAATGCCTACAGATTTCTAGTTCATAAATCAGAAATATCAGATATTCATGTAAACATGATTATCGAATCTAAAGATGTTGTGTTCTTTGAAGACATCTTTTCATATAAACGAGAAACAAATAAGACTTCTGGGAAAAGAACACATGAGATGGCATTCAGAGACGAAAGCCCCGAGGAACTGATTGTTAATGCGGAAATTGAACCAAGAAAAAGTCAGAGATTTAGAATCTCAAAATCTTTTGGTCCAGATTTCATACCATACGCTATTGAAAGCGAGCCTTAAACATTTAAAGAGTTTATGTCTACCCTAGAAGCACAAATGAGGAAAGAAGGTATAAATAGCGAAGTAGAATCTGTACTAAGTAATCATATTTGGAAATTGGCAAACTTGCCTTCTGGCAGTAAACCAATTGGGTGTAAGTGGATTTTCAAAAAAAAATTAAAACCTGATGGATCTATCGATAAGTACAAGGCTAGATTAGTAGCCAAGGGCTATCGACAAAAGGAAGACTTGACTACTTCGATACTTATTCACCAGTAAGAAGAATAACCTCCATTCGGATGTTGATTGCAATTGCAGCATTACATAACTTAGATATTCATCAAATGAATGTCAAGACTGCATTCTTAAATGGTGAATTAAATGAAAAAATATATATGGAGCAACTTGAAGGATTTATAGTTAAGGCCCAAGAACACAAAGTATGTAAATTGGTAAAATTCTTATACGGTCTAAAGCAGGCTCCAAATAATGGCATGAGAAATTTGATAATGTCATGATCAAAGATGGATTCGCTATTGATCGGGGCAAAACCGTGCACAAAAAGTGTATGTTTTGAAGTGAAGATTTAATGTGTGTGCAATTTGGCTTCCTCGATACTTCCGTTATAGCATAGAGGCTAAAACGAGTCAAATCCATAAGGATGGGAGGCGATAGAAGCTTTACCGGTTGATTCACGTGTTTTTTAAAAGTTCTTCAAAGTTTTAAAGAATCAAAAGAAAAGAAAGCAAAGAATGAAAAGAGAGATACGGTGAAATACGAAGAAGTGGGAAACATTAAAAAGAATGTATTTGTGATTTTTGTTGTTTCTAAAATAAAGTGAAAAATAAAGAAAACTCACGGCTACTAACTACTAATGACTCCACCAACACGCTAACCTCTTAGTGATAGTTGCCTCACATGTATCATTGGCCATCACTAGTCCTTGGTTCAAGAGCTTTACAAAGCATAGCCCATATGTAACTCTTCACATCCCAACTCAACAAAACAAGTGCAAGCTACACTTACATCATCAAAACCCAATAAGAGCAAGCATGAAATAAAGTAATGTTAGCTTGTTAGTGGTTAGGAAGTTAGAGTTAGATCCATCATCATGAGCCATCAATGGCTCTTGCAAGAGCAAGGCCAAATCGAGGCTATTAGATTCATGTGGATTATCACATAAGAAGTTAGACTAGTTGGTGGTTAGTAGTTAGTTGCCATGAGAGAAAATACTAGCTACACATGTAAAAGAGATTAGAGAGAAGAAAACATAGAGAGGTAAAGAGAGCACCTTTCATAGATTATCACCTTCTATTACAAGCACTCTTGCATTCCAAGCATGAACCACTCTCTCTCCCTATTACAAGATCTACAAAATGGAAAATACAAAGAGGGAGAAGAAGAACTAACCTAACCTAAACTAAACTACAAAATGGAATGAAAAACTACCCTAAACTCTGCATATCTCTAACTCAGGAACCTTAGGGGGTATTTATAGGCTCCAAGGGAACAGGGGGCCAGGGGACAAACCCTGGCCCGAAGCGGCGCGCGCGCCGCAGCCATTCAATGGCCGCGCGCGTGGCGCTTCGAGCCGCGCGCGGTCCCTTCTGTCCCCTGTCAGTTCTGGTGCCCGGTTTCTGGTTTTGCACCCCTGATTTTGATGAATCAGCTCCTCTAGGTCAATGGCTATTCATGTAGGATTTTAATCACCAATTAAATGGTGATTTAGATCTTCTTCTTCATTTGCACACCATGAACCTAGGATCAAGCAAGTAAGGTATTATTAGCAGAATTTATTATCAAATAAATGTGAGAATATGATGAAAATTATGCAAAATTAGAGACTAATACACCCCCACACTTATCTTTTGCTCGTCCCGAGCAAAACAAAAAACCTAAGGAAATTATTACACCACTTTCGCAGGTGACGCGATTGCACTGAGCATGTGCAACAAGCCGTTAAACCTCTAAGTTTCCCCTAGAGGAGGAGTTTTGTCTCCTGAGGGTTTTCAGCGGATTACACTCACAAAATCCATAAAGAAAGAAATTAAATGTTAGTATTTTTAAAACACATTTTGAAATAGAGAAAAGTGTTGAAGTATTTTTGAGAAAATATAAGTGATCTAAGGTCATAGGTTAACCAGAAATTGTTCTTTCTTAAACTAAGTCAAAATGCAAAAAAATCTTGTTATAAATTAAATGTAAGAATTTAAAATTGAATTGACTCTTTGATCTTTCATAAAACTCTTAGAATATATGCATTTTGTGAACAGTGAAGGTTTTTGGGATATCGACTCTAACTTTCATGCCATTTATTTATATTATATTTTTTCTTTTTTTCTTTTTTTTCTTTTTTTCTTTCCTTAATTTTCTTAGGCTTTCTTATTTACCCGGGTAGTGAGCCTTTAGCCGGTGACTCCCAAACCAGATGGTCTTAGGGCACCAGATGAGAAAACATCCCTCGGACTTAAGGACTCGAGTAAACAAGGCCACGAAACTAAAGGGGGTTATTTTTTTTTTTTTTCACCATTTTAGGTATGAATAATCATGCTTCCTGAGGCATAATTACCCAACTTCAATAAGTGGTTTTTATTATCATAATTTTTTTTTTGAATATATATTTTTTATGGCATTTTCAGTCTTTGTTTCAATCCCAAAAATTGTGTAAGTGTGGAGTGCATAAATCTAAGGCAAAAAATTCAAGATCAAATTATCTTTTCAATTTTACTTTCTTATCCTAAAATTTAAACAAGATCTATTATTTTGACTCGTTTAAAATTTCATAATTTTAGGTCTTCCTAATTCCTAAGATAATCTTAATTTTCTTAAAAATGGATCAAAACTATTTCTCTTAAATCAAAAAGTTTTGTAAAAGGAAAAGAAAAGTTTTTATATAAAAGTTTTTTTTTGGTTTAATTAAAAAGAAGTGTAAAAGAAAGAAAATATAAAACTAACTACGTTAGTAAACCCTCCCCCACACTTATCTCATGCATGGTCCTCAATGCATCGTGAATGTGTAAATACATGAAATAAATGGAGAGGGAAGGAAGATTACCTCAAGGTGGTGGCTCCGGTGGTGGTTTGATTGGGCCAAGCGTTGCGACCCAATCAAGATATCGTGGATCATCCAGAAACCCACCAAGGACCTCTCTAATATGACCCCAGAAAAGAATGATGGATTGAATGGTCTTATTGAAAAATTTATCCCCATCTAATTTTAAATTTTCAAAAATAATTGTTGAGTCATTTTCTTCAATATTCTTGTCCAACAATGAAGTGTGATTTTGAGAGATGATTGATTTGGACTCAAATGGAACAGGAACAAAACTGATACCGACTCGGGAAGTTGACTCAGATCAAGTCGAGAGTCACAATGAGAGTCGAAATTGGTTCAAAATAGGGTCCAAACTAAAGAATTGATGTTCACACACTTTCCCCATGAATGAAGTGTGATCATGAGATATTGGTGATTCTATTTCACAGTGTACTGGTACAGGATTCAATGTTGACTCCGGAATAAAGAAAAAAATCTGGTAAAGATACCGGGGTCATTATTGAACCAAAAAGTGAAATGGAATTACTAACATGAGGTTCGGGATCACATTCACGTTCAATTTCAATTTCAGGAAAGGGATAACTTGTCAAAATGTCCAGGCGACTTCCATAACTTGGAGATTGGTCAAGTTCAAATGTGTGTTCTGAAATTGAATCTGGATTTCCAAAATGACAAGATTAATGGGTCCAATCAGTAGAGTTAGGGATATAAGGATCGGTCAAAGGTTGACAAGAATGACTTTCCTCGCTCTCATTGATTAATTCGCTCATAAGTGCGTCTAATCTATTGATAGGCCTTGCAACAGAATTTGGATTCGGAATCATGTCTTCCATACTCTTTGCAATTGGTTCATGAAAAAATGAGTATGGAAGTTGATTTTGGAAATTATGGTAAATTTGTGAGTCCAACGGATTTTGATCTGACTCACGTAAGGGTTCCATACTCAAGTCCAGTATTGATGGTTGTTCATTTTGCATAGGTGAGACTGGAAAAGATGAGTAGGACTCTTGAAAATTTGGTTGAGATGAGGAGTCCAACATGTTTTGCATTCTATCACAAAAGACTTCCAAACGCTTTTCTAGCTCAGATTCTTCTTCAATTGGATGTTCTAGAAAAGGAGTATGTGGAGTTTGATATTGTGAATTAAGCAAATTTTGCATTTGTTGTAGGGACTCTTCTATACTCCTTTCCAAATCAGATTTTTCTTCGGGTGGTGGAATAGGAAAAGGAGTATATGAACCAAAATCGGGGAATGAATTTTGTGAAAATTGTGGACAAGATGGTTGAAAGTTTGACTCAGGGGAGTTGAATCCCCATTGACTCTATGAAGAGTAGAAATTATTTTAAAAATCTTGGTTATAGGATTGGAGATATGGGTCATATTGAGTCGGATAATTCCAACTCGACATATATTGTTGGTTCATGTTGTACATAGCCGGGTTGTAGTTATCCGAGTCAAATGAGGTCGGAGTGAAATATGGATTCATATTAGGATTGAAAGAATTATTGTTGTTAAAATCCATATCACAATTTATAAAAAAGAAAAACAAACAAACAAACAAACAACAAAGAAAAAGAAAAAGAAAATAAGCCTATGCTAGGGTTAACTTAGACCTAGATGACTCCTAACTGGTTAGACTATCCACGGGGGGTACATTGTCAGAAGCTGACCACGAGTTAATCGGCCAGGTAGGGGCAAGATCAGTGGGAGGTATCCGTGCCGGAGCAACGGGCCTAATTATGCCAAACCACTGTTCTTCGAAGTTTCGCCTCTCAATCTCCAACCTTAGACACCGATTTAGCAAGAGTCAAATTCTAACAATTTTCCCCTTAGGTCAATCTCCTAAATGAGTCCGAGATGTCCCTAAGGGCCAACGTCTAGCAATTTTTATTAGGCTTGGGTTGTGTGAGTGGGGAGGTAATTTTTGGGCTAAGGGAGGGTAATAACTTCCCCACCTTATGTTGTATTGGGTGTTGCCCTTAAGTTAAATTTGTGCAAGTGTGCAATATAGATAAGCATGAACACAAAAAAGTGAGTAAATCACTGACGTGTTTGTCCTATACTATATGCAATGCCATATATACACCTCCTATCAATATCACAACAACAAAAGAATAAAATACAATATATTGGAATAAAAATTGACACGTGCCTAGATGCAAATGTCTAAACCGTTTTAAAGCATCCAATTTCTGTATTTTAGTTCTTAAAATTATTTACAGTGTACAAGTAATATAAACAAAAATTAGCAACAGAGTATATGAATGTACAAGAAGGTACCCGACCACACTTGAGCAAGAGTGGACTTCTGCAATGCTAAAATTTAACCTGCACACCAAAAAACAAAGAAGAAAAGTTAACAAACTTGTGAAATCAAACCGTTCCCATCCCCGGCAACGGCGCCAAAATTTGATCGGGGCAAAATCGTGCGCAAAAAGTGTATGTTTTGAAGTGAAGATTTAATGTGTGTGTGCTTTGGCTTCCTCGATACTTCCGTTATAGCATAGAGGCTAAAACGAGTCAAATCCACAAGGATGGGAGGCGATAGAAGCTATACCTGTTGATTCACGTGTTTTTTAAAAGTTCTTCAAAGTTTTAAAGAATCAAAAGAAAAAAAGCAAAGAATGAAAAGAGAGATACGGTGAAATACGAAGAAGTGGGAAACATTGAAAAGAATGTATTTGTGATTTTTGTTGTTTCTAAAATAAAGTGAAAAATAAAGAAAACTCATGGCTACTAACTACTAATGACTCCACCAACACGCTAACCTCTTAGTAATAGTTGCCTCACATGTATCATTGGCCATCACTAGTCCTTGGTTCAAGAGCTTTACAAAGCATAGCCCATATGTAACTCTTCAATTCCCAACTCAACAAAACAAGTGCAAGCTACACTTACATCATCAAAACTCAATAAGAGCAAGCATGAAATAAAGTAATGTTAGCTTGTTAGTGGTTAGAAAGTTAGAGTTAGATCCATCATCATGAGCCATCAATGGCTCTTGCAAGAGCAAGGCCAAATCGAGGCTATTAGATTCATGTGGATTATCACATAAGAAGTTAGACTAGTTGGTGGTTAGTAGTTGTTGCCATGAGAAAAAATACTAGCTACACATGTAAAAGAGATTAGAGAGAAGAAAACATAGAGAGGTAAAGAGAGCACCTTTCATAGATTGTCACCTTCTATTACAAGCACTCTTGCATTCCAAGCATGAACCACTCTCTCTTTCTATTACAAGATCTACAAAATGGAAAATACAAAGAGGGAGAAGAAGAACTAACCTAACCTAAACTAAACTACAAAATGGAATGAAAAACTACCCTAAACTCTGCATATCTCTAACTCAGGAACCCCAGGGGGGTATTTATAGGCTCCAAGGGAATGGGGGGCCAGGGGACAAACCCTGGCCCGAAGCGGCGCGCGCGCTACGGCCGTACGGCCGCGGAAACGCGGCCTAGGCCGCTTTTCCGCGGCCATTCAATGGCCGCGCGCGGTCCCTTCTGTCCCCTGTCAGTTCTGGTGCCCGGTTTCTGGTTTTGCACCCCTGATTTTGATGAATCAGCTCCTCTAGGTCAATGGCTATTCATGTAGGCTTTTAATCACCAATTAAATGGTGGTTTAGATCTTTTTCTTCATTTGCACACCATGAACCTAGGATCAAGCAAATAAGGTATTATTAGCAGAATTTATTATCAAATAAATGTGAGAATATGATGAAAATTATGCAAAATTAGAGACTAATAAGCTATCAATGAATGCGATAAGTGTGTTTACACTAAAACAGTTCGAAATACATGTGTCATTATTTTTCTTTATGTAGACGACATGTTGATACTTGGGACTAATATTGAACTTATTAAGTCCACTAAAAGAATGTTATCCAACAGTTTTGACATGAAGGATCTGGGGGTTGCTGATGTAATTTTAGGAATTAAAATCACAAGAACACCAGATAGAATCAGTCTATCTCAATCTCACTACATGGATAAGATAATAGAAAGATTCAAGGATCATGGGATAAAGGAGAATACAAATCTTTTTCTCCCACACATCCACCTTCGTAAGAATACAGGAACTGGAGTACGCCAGTTGGAGTATTCTCAAATTATCAGAAGTCTAATATATTTAATGAATTACACTAGACCCGATATTACTTACGTTGTAAGCAAGTTAAGCAGATACACTAGTAACCCTAATGATGATCATTGGACTGCTCTACTATGAGTATTAGGTTACGTATCACATACTAAGGAATATGCCTGAGATATGGACAGTATCCACTTGTACTTGAAGGATACAGTGATACTAATTGGATTACAGATTCTAAGGAATCAAAATCAACTAGCGGATACGTATTTACTCTAGAAGGAGCAGCAGTGTCTTCGAAATCCTCCAAACAAACATGCATTGCCCATTTCACTATGGAATTAGAATTCATAACCTTAGACAAGGCCGGAGAAGAAGCGGAATGGCTTCGACAGTTTTTAGAAGATATACCATTATGGCAAAAGCCAGTGCTCGCTATACGCATACACAGCGATAATCAAGCAGCAATATCTAGGGCACAAAATTTTATATACAACGGTAAGTCTAGACATATTCGTCGTAGACATAATTGTTGGCCCAAAGGCCCATCACTCTAGTTTTGATGATGATCAACTCATGTACTGATCGTACTAATGATCTTGTATTTAATTAGTTTCAGATTTGTGATCAAGATCTTAGTAGGTGTGTAGCTTCAACAAAATATTTAAAGTCATATTTTGGAGCTAGCACGGTTTGATTCAAGAGCCTATGCATCAAGACCACATCAAGTACTCAAGAGGAGTCTAGCTCGTTGGATCAAGTTTGGACCAAGTCAAGAAGGAGGAGAAGACTTCAAGATCAAGACTTGTGTCTAGGTTTGTTTTTGTTAAGATTTTGTTTTAGTTAAAATGTAAAGGATAGAATAGTTGGTGGATTTCTCAAGTTACCATATACACACACACTCTTGATTTAGATGAGTTTTCATGAAAGAATTTCATTTTGAAAAATACCGTTTTGATTTTGGCATTCAAAGTATACATGTATTTTTAACCAAAACCGTTTCAGAGCTTAATGTCAAAAACATAGATATTTCATTATGTATATGTAGTGGATCATTTTCATACACTCTATACTTTCAAAGTATTTAAAATATCTTATTTTTGTATTTGGAGAAGTTTTGGAAAAATCTAAATTGAAAAATACGGTTTTCGTTTTTAGCCAAAACGTCTAAGTTACAAAAATAGTTCAAATTGTTTGTAACATGTCTTGATTTTGCTCAAACATGTTTGTTTATCCAAGTATAATATTGAAACTATTTTTGTAGATTTTTGGTGATTTTATGGGATTTTATTTGTGTCAAAATACCAAGTTTTCTTTTCCCAAAAATGTCCTGTCTGGCTTCTGCCGGTCGACCGGACCGGTCGACCGAGCTTGGAATCGGTCGATCGGGACGGTCGACCGACGTGCACAGAACGTGCACGCCAGGTCTGCTGGAGGGCCGGTCGACCGACCCGGTCGACCGCCAGAGAGATTCTGCTCTCTGGAAAGCCCCGTCGACCGGGCCGGTCGACCGACAGAGAGCTCTGCTCTCTGTTCCAGGCAGCGATCGACCGGAACGGTCGACCGAAGCTCCAACGGTCAGAATTCTGATCGTTGGCGGTCGACCGGGCCGGTCGACCGTCAGCCGTCAGGGCTGAAAAAATGCCCCAACGGCTAGTTTTTTCTAGCCCTATAAAAGGAGGGTTTTTGGGACTGTTTTTAATAGGATTTTCATGTGGGTTTTGCACCAGTTTTTCCAACATTTTTAAGAGGTTTCTCCACTTGTTTGAGAGCTAATATTTCCAATTAAAAAGGGGAGTTTATCAAGAGTGTTTTTCAAAGTGATTCTTGAGTTTTCCTCCATCATTTCTATCCTAGTTTTCTCACACAACACGTGAGCTATCCATTGCTATATCTACCTATAGGAGTGTTATTGTGAGAGTAATTTTAGGTGATCAAAGTGTTGTGATCACCAAAGTTCTCATTCTTGTCTTTGAGGAGGCGGACTTGCGGGATCGCGGTGTTTCGAGTTCGTGTGTGAACTCTTTGTTTGAGGTGCGGCCTTGGCGAGCTTGTAGGCTTGCGGTGTGTTCGGGACTAGAGAGTCCAAGAGTTCTAGTGGGAACTCCTTGTAGGTGTTGCGGCATCGAGTGATCCGTGGGATCGGTTTATAGTGGAAATCCTTCAAGTGTTGAAGGCAGGGACGTAGAGCAAGTGTGCTCGAACCTCGAAACAAATCTCCCGTGTTTGCGATTGCTCTCTCTATCTCTTACTTGTTTATATATTGCATGCACATATTGTATTTATCTTTATATGCTTGTTATATATTGTGTGCTTAATTGTTATATGCTTGGGGATTGTTTGCTAACACTTGTATTCAACCAAGAGAGCCAACGCGGCACCTTAACTCTTATTTAGAGGAATCTTGAGGAGTTAGTCCAGAGCCCTTCACGGGAAATCCGGCTACACTCTTGTGTTATACGTGGTGTTTAGTTTAAAGAAGTTTTAATTCCGCATTATTTGACCATTAGATTAGCTCATCACCTATTCACCCCCTCTAGGTGATTTACAATTGGTATCAGAGCCAAGTGCTCTTGATTTGGGTCTTACAACCTAGAGTTAAAGATCCTCATTTTATAGCTAATCACAATATTTGTACACACACCATGAATTTCATGTCACCTCCCACCTTGGACTTTCTTAACATCCAAACTTGAAAGGTTAAGATGTCCTTATACCTCAAAGCCCTAGGTATTCATGTTTATTTTGCCACTACTAGAGATTCTTATTGTTTAAATGGTAAAAATATTGAGGCTAATGCAAAAGCCCTATATGCTTTAAGATCTACCCTAAATGATGATTATTTATCTAGGGTTGCTAATCTTGATTCGGCTTTTGTAGTTTGGAACACCATCATCTCCCTTGGCGAACAAGAACAATATTATGCGGGGAGCGACTCGGATGTTGGAAGTGACGCTTCTAACGTGTGCTACATGGTCCAAGGGATAACCCCCTTGAGGTAACTACCGAATCCGAGCTAGAAGAGGATGTGATATGCCTTATAATGAACTAGCATCATTTTGTCAACAACTCTTAGAAAAATATGACATGCTTAAAAAGGATCATAAGAAATTGAAAAATAAATATGATTCCATTTTGGTAGAAAAAGATTCATTTCAAAATAAAGTTGCATGCATTGAAAAAGAAAATGAAAGTTTGAAAAATGAAAATATTTCCTTACTTTTTAAACTGAATGATTTATGTGAAGGAAATAATGCTTTGAAAAATAAAATCATTTTGGTGAAAAAACAAAAAGAGATTGCTTTAAATGAAAACACTTCTTTAAAAGGAAAAATTATTGAAAAAGAAAAAGTAAATGTTTCAAAAAAGAAAAAGAATAATGATTCTCAATCTCACCATGCTTTACATGTCACTATTAATCAAAATGAGATTAAATTTTTGAAAAATAAATTAATTGTTTGAGCTCAACTTTGAGCAAATGTGCATTTAATCATAAAAGATTGAAATCTTTGTTTCAAAGAAACAAGTTCCCCATGTTCATGCACAACACCCACATCATGCATATGCACACTTTGCACGCCACGATCACACTCATACACATGTGCATAGTAGAGTGTACAAGTGTACACATTGCGACCGTAAAGGCCATTTAGCAAAGTTTTGTTTTGATAAGATACATCATATTAATTTTGCTAATAACAAGAAAAATGTTTGGGTTCCTTACAATACTAACCCTCAAGGACCCAAAAGAAAATGGGTACCAAAATCCTCACCTTGTGTATTTGATGTAGGTGCGGGCTCTCACACAACGTGAGAGGGATGATGCCTTGATGGTGGATGCACATGGACTTGATGGACACACATTTAATGTACCGCTATCAAGGAGGTTTGGTGGGACAACCACATGTTTTGGAGAATTAGAGCATAGTTTTTTGGTTTGGTAACTATCTCTAAAACTCCTAATTTATTTATATGCTTTTACATACATGATTTTTTTTGGCATGTTCATGTTTTATTTTGTGCTTCATGTGGTAAATACTAGTTTAAATGTAGTTTTTATCAAAACTTGGATATATACATGTACAAGTAATGAGCAACATTTGATTCATATATATTTACACTTCATTGTTCATTTATACTCACTATATGCACATGTATAGCTTAGTTTTGATGATTCTTTCATTTACACTTGTTTTGCCTATTTTCTTATTTTACTTCATGTATATGGTATTTTTGGTCAAAACTAATAACTATACATGTATGCCTCTTAAGTCATTTGCCTTCATGCAATTTATATTATGAACTCTTTTTATGTTTGGGATATGTATGCATATTGTTAGTTTTGGATAAATCATACATATACATAGAAGTTATGTTTAAATGAAAAATGAATTTTCATGATTTGTTTGATAAATGATGTTTGTTTTGAGCTTTATTGATTACCTTCATGAAAAATGCTAATTACATGATTTTTGTGCACTCACACTTTATTTGTTTATTCATGACTTTGTTTCATGATTATTTTTGAGCTTTATAGATCTTGAGTGACAACTTTATATATTTAGTATGTTTCATGATTTGGTTTCATGTCTTTGAAGGATCTTTAACTAGTTTTTCAAAAATTATTTTAACTAGTTATGTATTCTTCATTTGGTAGTGATTTTTAATGCTAAAAATATTTTCAAATACCTATTTTTGAAAACCCCTACCTACCCCTTTCATGGGTGGACGGATGGGCGAGTATGCCTTGTAAGATTTATTGAAAAATCTTTTATCTTGAGCATATAAAGGGTGGTAGTTATGAGTTATATACTTGATTTACATTGTTATTTTCAATTGGTATCTCAATTGATATTTTTTTTGTATATACTCATATTTTGTTTCATATATATGTATGGTTCATAATTTTCATAATATCAATTCCTATTGGTATTGTCTTTTCCATATATATATGTTTTGAAAATCAAGCACAATCAAATACATATATTTATACTTGATTTTCAAGATATTTACATGTTTAAAGCACAAAGTTTGTTTATGCTAAGCTTAATTCAAATGTTAATTTTCAATTGATTTCTCAATTGGTATTATTTTATAAGCTTATGCATTATCTTCAATTGGTATTTTTTTTACAATTAGTATTTTTTTTTTGATATCAAAATGTACAATATGTTTCAATTGGTATCTATTGATCTATTTATTTCAATTGATATCCATGAAAATTTATATTGGTATCAAGATATAAAATACTTTCTTTCATTAGTATCAAGATCACAATGTGTATCAAAATTTCTTTGTTATTTCAATTAATAAAATGTTTCAATTACAAGTAAAATTCAAAATTTGTAATGTGTATTTACAATTGGTATCTTAAAATTTGATTTACTAAGATATCTCAAAATTTGTTTTATTAAGAAAATTCAAAATGTAGTTTTAATAAGAGATATTAAAAATGTTTTGATGTGTATTTGCCTATATGCAAGGGGAGCTTAACATCTCTTCTACATATAAATTCATGTTGAGTGTATCTTATATTGAGGAGCTTGACAACTCTTCTTTATGCGGTATACGTGTGTAGGGGGAGCTTCACATCTCCTCTTATGCATTGCATATTATGTGTTATGTGAATTAGGGCTTGTCATCCCTTCTTCATGTAATGCATGTATGTAGGGAAGTTAACTTAGCGTCTTTCTCTTCATGAATGTATATCGCATATATCTCTTTATTGATTGATTTGAGTTCACCTCTTTGAGGGAGAGAACATTATTTTGTGTTTACTTTAACCCCTTTGTTGATGATTGACAAAAAGGGGGAGAAGTATTTTAGTATATATGCATGTTTTTCTAGCTTTATATAAAGGTGGAAAAGAATTTTTATTTATGCATATTACTTTATTTTGCAAATAGGAGAAAAAGAATTTGATGAGTTTTATGCTTGATTGGCATGTTTATCTCCGTGTATTTGCATACATGTTTATGAGCTTTCATTGCATATTTATTTATTTATTGTTATGCATGAGTTAAGGAGGAGCTTATTTGAAGCTTTACTTTAATCCATGCATATATAACTCCATGAGTTTTGTCATCATCAAAAAGGGGGAGATTGTTGGCCCAAAGGCCATCACTCTAGTTTTGATGATGATCAACTCATGTAGTTTGGTACTAATTATCTTGTGTTTAATTAGTTTCAGATTTATGATCAAGATCTTAGTAGGTATGTAGCTTCAACAAAGATTTAAAGTCATATTTTGGAGCTAGCTCGGTTTGATTCAAGAGCCTATGCATCAAGACCACATCAAGTACTCAAGAGGAGTCTACCTCGTTGGATCAAATTTGGACCAAGTCAAGAAGGAGGAGAAGACTTCAAGTGAAGACTTCAAGATCAAGACTTGTGTCTAGGTTTGTTTTTGTTAAGATTTTATTTTAGTTAAAATGTAAAGGATAGAATAGTTGGTAGATTGCTCAAGTTACTATACACACACACACACACACACACTCTTGATTTAGATGAGTTTTCATAAAAGAATTTCATTTTGAAAAAATACCGTTTTAATTTTTGGTATTCAAAATATACATGTGTTTTTAATCAAAACCGTTTTAGAGCTTAATGTCAAAAACATAGATATTTCATCATGCATCTGTAGTGGATCATTTCCATACACTCTATGCTTTCAAAGTGTTTAAAATATCTTATTTTTGTATTTGGAGAAGTTTTGAAAAAATCTAAATTGAAAAATACGGTTTTCGTTTTTAGCCAAAATGTCTAAGTTACAAAAATAGTTCAAATTGTTTGTAACATGTCTCAAACATGTTTGTTTATCCAAGTATAATATTAAAACTATTTTTGTAGATTTTATGGGATTTTATTTGTGTCAAATACAAAGTTTTCTTTTCCCAAAATGTCCTGTCTGGCTTCTACCGGTCGACCGACGTGCACAGAACGTGCATGCCAGGTCTGCTGGAGGGCCGGTCGACCGACCCGGTCGACCGCCAGAGAGCTTCTGCTATCTGGAAAGCCCCGGTCGACCGGGCCGGTCGACCGACAGAGAGCTCTGCTCTCTGTTCCAGGCAGCGATCGACCGGAACGGTCGACCGAAGCTCCAACGGTCAGAATTCTGACCGTTGGTGGTCAACCGGGCCGGTCGACCGTCAGCCGTCAGGGCTGAAAAAAATGCCCCAACGGCTTGTTTTTCTAGCCCTATAAAAGGAGGGCTTTTGGGACTGTTTTAATAAGATTTTCATGTGGGTTTTGCACCAGTTTTTCCTACATTTTTAAGATGTTTCTCCACTTGTTTAGAGCTAATATTTCAATTAAAAAGAGGAGTTTATCAAGAGTGTTTTTCAAAGTGATTCTTGAGTTTTCCTCCATCATTTCTATCCTAGTTTTCTCACACAATACTTGAGCTATCCATTACTATATCTACCTATAGGAGTGTAATTGTGAGAGTAATTTTAGGTGATCAAAGTGTTATGATCACCAAAGTTCTCATTCTTGTCTTTGAGGAGCGGACTTGCGGGTTCGCGGTGTTTCGAGTTCGTGTAAACTCTTTGTTCGAGGTGCGGCCTCAGCGAGCTTATGGGCTTGCGGTGTGTTCGGGACTAGAGAGTCCAAGAGTTCTAGTGGGAACTCCTTGTAGGTGTTACAGCACCGAGTGATCCGGTGGGATCGGTTTATAGTGGAAATCCTTCAAGGGTTGAAGGCGGGGACGTAGTGCAAGTGTGCTCGAACCTCGAAACAAATCTCCCGTGTTTGCGATTGCTCTCTCTATCTCTTACTTGTTTATATCTTGCATGCACATATTGTGTTTATCTTTATATGCTTGTTATATATTGTGTGCTTAATTGTTATATGCTTGGGGATTGTTTGCTAACACTTATATTCAACCAAGAGAGCCAACGCGGCACCTCAACTCTTATTTAGAGGAATTTTGAGGAGTTAGTCCAGAGCCCTTCACGGGGAATCCGGCTACACTCTTGTGTTATACGTGGTGTTTAGTTTAAAGAAGTTTTAATTCCACATTATTTGACCATTAGATTAGCTCATCACCTATTCACCCCCCTCTAGGTGATTTACAATAATACCGTTAAGCAGTTGCTCTCAAATGGAATTATCTCTATTGACTTTGTCTCGTCAGAAGATAATTTAGCGGATTCGCTTAGCAAAGGTTTAAGTGGAGAGCGTATAAACTGCGCATTAAAGGGAATGGGTCTAAAAGCCTAATCTAACCGAGTCAGCTTAATGAAAACCTCACTTAGTGACTAGAGATCCCATAGACTAAATTCAAGAGGAAAAACTAGTTATGATTGACTCAACAAGTAAGCACTTAGGAGCTTGATGCTTTCTACAAGTGGATTAAGGATAAGCTTAATGCTTTTAATGATGCCTATATCTTGTTACTAAACAAATGGAGTAGAGTAGGCTACTCTTAATAGGACGATCACCTATGTGAGTATAGAGTTGGGTCGGCTCTTTGGGAATTTCTATGGATGCTGTTATTCCCCAAATATACTCTCTGAAACTAAGAATGTCCAGGGCCAAAATGGACACAATCGAGAACCAAAGTTGATTTGGAAAGTTACAGTGTGGAGCTTGTTGACTTGGCTTATACTAACGGCTAATAGTTCAAGACCTAGTTCACTAATTAGCCAGTAAGTCCGATAAAGGTTTCGCTATGGAAGGTTCAAGACCTAATTCACCTATCCTGATGTAGTTTTTTTTTCTAAAGTACCTTTCACTATAGAGTCAGTCTCTTTGTGTGTCAATTCCTTAAATCTCCATTCATTGTTGGAGATTTCAATTGTTCGCGGCGGCTTTTCCCCTCCTAGAGCGCTATAAGTCTCTCATTTCAGAACACAGACAGAAACACAAAATAGTACATAAAAGGAAACAAGTACCTTCCTTTGCATTCCGAAGTGGGACTTCTGCAACTCAGATTCAGAAGTGACTTCCAACAGGAAGTTGGAATTCTGCAACTCAGATTCTGAAGTGACTTTCAACAGATTCTGAAGATTCGTTCTGAAAGAAGGCTCAGAAAATTCAACATATTCTTTAAGAGAATTGTTGTCTGAATCTGTGACTTTCAAAGAAGAATACTCTTCTATCTCCCTCCTTTCTCTGTAGAGGGTGTTCCTCCAAAGTAAAGACAAATATTCTCCTTAAAATTTGTCTTGGTCCTACTGCTTTCATAATCCTGTGAAGGTACTGATTAACTACGGTTCGACCGTACAGTGATTTGGTAGTGCTATACAAATACCGTGAAGGAGTGTTGTATCTTTATTAGAGACCAGCGTCCAGTAACCCATTAGCACCATAGCGGGGGACGTAATTATCTTAAGGAGATTCGCTATAAGCGTACCTCACTCAAAATACTGTATAAGTGAATTAATTTTCTTTATACAGGGGTTATATTGATATTCAGTATATTGAGACTAACTTATATCAGTCTAATTGGTGTTTAACCAAGGAAGGTAATTGAAAGGTGGTTATGTAATTAAGGAACGTTCTATTGAACGGAAAACCTCCCACCTG
The DNA here is from genome assembly GCA_038442645.1 of Agave tequilana. Classification (NCBI taxonomy): domain Eukaryota; kingdom Viridiplantae; phylum Streptophyta; class Magnoliopsida; order Asparagales; family Asparagaceae; genus Agave; species Agave tequilana. The sequence goes on along the minus strand of JAVJIF010006278.1, from coordinate 156,220 downwards.
ATATTCACCGACCTGGCCAATTAGATCGGTGATATTGATTAGTTGTCAGATTGATCCTAGTAACTAACAATCTTAAGACAATTATCTCTTAAGTTACTTACTTCTGTTCTACTTAAACTTGCAGAAAATGTCTGAGACTAATCAAGATAGCTCAAGTAAGACACCAAACATGCAGATTCAAACTTTGATGCTTGCTCCACTTGCTAACTGAAGCCGGAGAAGCCAGAAAAATTTGATGGAACAGAATTCAAGAGGTGGCAACAGAAGATGCTCTTCAACTTGACCACTCTACATCTGGCCAAATTCCTATAAGAGGATCCACCAGAACCCAGAACTGATCGGGACTCAATCCTTCCAGTCGATGCTTGGACTCAAGGTGACTTCCTTCGCTGAAGCTACATTTTGAATGGACTGGATGACTCTCTTTACAATGTCTACAGTCCTATCACAACGACAAAGAAGTTATGGGTCAGTCTTGATAAGAAGTACACGACTGAGAATGCCGGTACTAAGAAGTTCGTCGTAGGACGATTTCGGGAGTACAAGATGGCGGACAACAAGACTGTGATCAGTCAGGTGCAAGAGTTCTAGCTTAACTTGCATGGGATAGAGGCTGAAGGTATGAATCTACTTGAAATTTTTCAGGTTGCAACTATTGTGGAGAAACTCCCACCTGCGTGGAGAGATTTCAAGAACTACCTGAAGCACAAGCGCATGGAGCTAAAGTTGAAAGATCTCATTGTGAGGCTTCGAATTGAGAAGGACAACCGAAAGTCTGAGAAAAGGAGCAGTAAGAACTCCTATGAAGCCAAGGCTAATGTGATCAAAGACTCAAAGGGGAAAGCGTCTACTTCCAAAGCTTAAAGAGGAAGAAAACTGCCCAAGGGTACAAAGGCAAGGTCCAAGAAGGAAAGAACATGCGTTTCAAGGAAACTTGCTACATCTGCAACAAAGAGGGACATAAGATGAATGAATGTCACAGTAGTCTCAAAAAGAACAAGAAGAACTATCCACAGGCAAACCTGACCGACCATGTGTTGCTAAGCCTTTCAGCTGTGGTGTCAGAAGTGAATCTGATGATCAACAATAAGCATTCATGGGTAGACACTTGGGCTACTCAGCATATCTGCTCTGAGAAATTATTATTCTCTGAATATCATAAACTAGAGCAAGATGAGCAACTCTTCATGGAAACTCAGCCGTCTCCAACGTTGAGGGAAAAGGGAAGGTCATCCTGAAGTGGACATCTAGAGAGAGCTTACTCTAAACGATGTGCTACATGTTTCAGATATCTGCAAGAATCTAATTTCTGGATCAATACTTAGTATGAAAGGATTTAGAATGGTTTTGAATCAGATAATTTGTACTTATTAAGGGTGGAATGTATGTGAGAAAGGGTTATCTTGTTGATGGACTTTTTAAAGCCAATGTTGCAGTGGTGGACAAAAAGTCTGTGTATTTGTACCCTAAGCTTATAAATAAAGAAAAGTCTTTTGTTTATTTGCTTGAGTCTCCTATTTTATGGCATGCTAGATTAGTGCATGTAAATTACAAGTCTTTAAAAAACTTGTCTAATCTAGGATATATTCCTAAACTCAACTTGGAAGAAATTCGCAAGTGTGAGATTTGTGTTGATGCCAAGTTAGCGAAAAATTCATTTTACTCAATTGATCAGAATACAGAACCTTTAGGGTTAATTCATAACGATCTGTGTGACTTGAAGTTTATGCCAACTAGAGGCGGGAAAAAATATTTTAGTACTTTTATTGATGACTGTACAAGAACTGTTGTATCTTCTAAGCAGTAAGGATGAGGCAATGAATATGTTTATAATATATAAAGCCAAAGTTGAGAATCAACTCAACAAGAATATCAAGATTCTAAATCCGATCGAGGCGGAGAATATGAATCAAATGATTTTAGTGAGTTATGTGCTAAATTTGGTATAATCCATCAAACTACAGCACCATATACTCCTCAGCAAAATGAAATTGCTGAACGAAGATCAAAACTTTGAAGGAGATGGTCAATTCCATGCTCGTAAGTTCTGGAGCTCCGCAGAACTTGTGGGGGGAAGCTCTGTTAACTGCAAATTATATTCTAAACAGAGTACCCCACAAGAAACTTGGTCTTATGCCATTTGAGTTATGGCATGGAAGGACACCTTCTTACCATTACCTCAAAATGTGGGGGTGCCTTGCAAAGATACTAGCACCATTACCTAAAAAGATTAAGTTGGGAGTAAGAACTTTGGACTGCATATTCATATACTATGCCTTGAATAGTAGTGCCTATAGATTTCTAGTTCATAAATCAGAAATACCAAATATTTATGTAAACATGATTATCGAATCTAGAGATGCTGTGTTTTTTGAAGACATCTTTCCATACAAACGGAAAATAGATAAGACTTCTGGGAGAGAATACATGAGATGGCATTCAGGGATGAAGGCCCCGAGGAACGATTGTTAATGCGAAAATTGAATCAAGAAAAGTCAGAGATCTAGAATCTCAAAATCTTTTTGTCCATATTTCATACCATACGCTATTGAAAGCGAGCCTCAAACATTTAAAGAGGCTATGTCTACCCAGAAGTACAAAGGTGAAAAGAAGGTATAAATAGCGAAATAGAATCCATACTAAGCAATCATACTTGAAAATTGGCAAACTTGCCTTCTGGCAATAAATCAATTGGGTGTAAGTGGATTTTCAAAAGAAAATTAAAACCCGATGGATCTATCAATAAGTACAAAGCTAGATTAGTAGCCAAGGGCTATCAACAAAAGGAAGGACTTGACTATTTCTATACTTATTCGCCAGTAACAAGAATAACTTCCATTCAGATGTTGATTGCAGTTGCAGTATTGCATAACTTAGATATCCATCAAATGGATGTCAAGACAGCATTCTTAAATGGTGAATTAAATGAAATATATATATGGAGCAACCTGAAGGATTTATAGTCAAAGGCCAAGAACAAAGTGTGTAAATTGATAAAATCCTTTTACAGTTTAAAGCAGGCTCCAAAACAATGGCATGAGAAATTTGATAGTGTCATGATTAAAGATGGATTCACTATCAATGAATGTGATAAGTGTTTTTTACACTAAAACAGTTAAAATGCATGTATCATTGTTTGTCTTTATGTAGACGATATGTTGATACTTGGGACTAATATTGAAATTATTAAGTCCGCTAAAAGAATGTTATCCAACAGTTTTGACATAAAGGATCTGGTGTTGCTGATGTAATTTTAGGAATTAAAATCACAAGAACACCACATGAAATCAGTCTATCTCAATCTCACTACGTGGATAAGATGATAGATAGATTCAAGGATCATAGGATAAAGGAGAATATAAATCCTTTTCTCCCACACATCCACCTTCGTAAGCATACAGCAACTGGAGTATGCAACTTGGAGTATTCTCAGATTATCGAAAGTCTAATGTATTTAATGAATTGCACTAGACCCGATATTACTTACATTGTAAGCAAGTTAAGGAGATACACTAGTAACCCAAGTGATGGTCATTGGACTGCTCTACTACGAGTATTAGGTTACATACCACATAATAAGGAATATGCCTTGAGATATGGATAGTGTCCACCTGTACTTGAAGGATACAGTGATGCTAATTGGATTACAGATTCTGAGGAATCAAAATCAACTAGTGGATACGTATTTACTCTAAAAGTAGCAGCAGTATCTTGAAAATCTTCCAAATAAACATGCATTGCCCGTTCCACTGTGGATTCAGAATTCATAGACTTAGACAAGGCCGGAGAAGAAGAGAATGGCTTCGATAATTTTTGAAAGATATACCATTATGGGAAGAGTCAGTGCCCGCTATATACATACACTGCGATAATCAAGCAACTATATCTAAGGCACAAAATTTTATATACAACGGTAAGTCTAGACATATTCGTCATAGACATAATACCGTTAAGTAGTTGCTCTCAAATGGAGTTATCTCTATTGACTTTGTCTCGTCAAAAGATAATTTAGCAGATCCGCTTACCAAAGATTTAAGTGGAGAGCGTATAAACTGCGTATCGAGGGGAATAAGTTTAAAAGCCTAACCTTACTGAGTCAGCTAAATGGAAACCTCACTTAGCGACTGAAGATCCCACATACTAAGTTCAAGAGGAAAAACTAGTTATGATTGATTCAGCAAGTAAGCACTTAAGAGCTGGACTCCAATCCATTCCTAAGGTGACACAAGTGCTTTCTACAAGTGGATTAAGGATAAGCTTAACGCTTTTAATGATGTCTATATCTTGTTACTAAACAAGTGGAGTAGAGTAGACTTCTCTTAATAAGACGATCACCTATGTGAGTACAAAGTTGGGTCGGCTCTTTGGGAATTTCTATGGAGGCAGTTATTTCCTAAAGATACTCTCTGAAACTAAGAATGTTCAAGGTCAAATGGACATAACCGATAACTAAAGTTGATTTGAAAAGTTACTGTGTGAATCTTGTTGACTTGGCTTACACTAACGGCTAGTAGGTTAAGACCTAGTTCACTGATTAGCCAGTAAGTCCGATAAAGATTTCGTTATGAAAGGTTTAAGATATAGTTCACCTATCCTAATATAATTTCTTTTCTAAAGTACCTTTCACTATAGAGTCAGTCTCTTTGTGTGTCAATTTCTTGAATCTCCATTCATTGTGGGGGATTCCAACTGTTCGCGACGGTTTTACCCCTCTTGGAGCGCTATAAATAGCGCTCCTTTTCTCTCATTTCAGAATACAGAAACACAAAATAGTACAGAAAAGGAACAAGTTCCTTCCTCTGCATTCTGAAGTGGGACTTCTGCAACTCAGATTCAGAAGTGACTTCCAATAGGAAGTGAGAATTCTGCAACTCAGATTCCGAAGTGAGTTCCAACAGATTCTGAAGATTCATTCTGAAAGAAGGCTCAGAAAATTCAACATATTCTTTAAGAGAATTGTTGTCTGAATCTGTGACTTCCAAAGAAGAATATTCTTCTATCTCGCTCCTTTCTCTGTAGTGGGTGTTCCTTCAAAGTAAAGACAAATATTCTCCCTGAAATTTATCTTGGTCCTCCTGCTTTCATAATCCTGTGAAGGTACTGGTTAATTACGGTTCGACCGTACGGTGATTTGTAGTGTCATCCAAATACTGTGAAGGAGTGTTATATCTTGAGAGACCAGCGTCCATAACCCGTTAGCACCATAGCGGGACACGTAATTGTCTCAAGGAGATTCGCTCTAAGCGTGCCTCACTCCAAGTACTATATAAGTGAATTAATTTTATTTATACAGGGGTTATACTGATATTCAGTATATTGATACTGACTTATACCAGTCTAATTGGTGTTTAACCAAGGAAGAAAATTAAAAGGTGGTTCTCTAATTAAGGAACGTTCTATTGAATGGAAAACTTCCCACCTGATATTCACCAACCTGGCCAATTAGATCGGTGATATTGATTAGTTGTCAGATTGATCCTAGTAACTAACAATCTTAAAACAATTATCTCTTGAAGTTACTTACTTCTGTTCTGCTTGAACTTGTAGAAAATGTCTGAGACTAATCAAGACAGCTCAAGTAAAGTGCCAAACATGCAAATTCAAACTTTGATACCTGCTCCACTTCCTAACCTGATGCCGGAGAAGCCAGAAAAATTTGATGGCACAGAATTCAAGAGGTGACAACAGAAGATGCTTTTCTACTTGACTACTCTGCATCTGGCCAAATTCCTGTAAGAGCATCCACCAGAACCCGGAACTGATCGGGACTCAGTCCTTGATATCGATGCGTGGACTCAAGGTGACTTCCTTTGTCGAAACTATATTTTGAATGGATTAGATGACTCTCTTTACAATGTCTACAGTCCTATCACAATGGCAAAGAAGTTATGCGCCAATCTTGACAAGAAGAACAAGAATGAGGATGCCGGTACCAAGAAGTTCATCGAAGGACTATTTCTGGAGTACAAGATGGTAGACAACAAAACTGTGATCAGTCAGGTGCAAGAGTTCTAACTTATCTTGCACGAGATAGAGGCTGAAGGTATGAATCTACCTAAAACTTTTCAGGTTTCTCTACTATGGAAACTCCCAACTGCGTAGAGAGATTTCAAGAACTACCAGAAGTACAAACGCAAGGAGCTGAAGTTGGAAGATCTTATTGTGAGGCTTCGAATTGACGAGGACAACCGAAAGTCCAAGAAAAGGAGCAGTAAGAACTCCTATGAAGCCAAGGCCAATGTGATCGAAGACTCAAAGGGGAAAGCGTCTACTTCTAAAAACATAAAGCAGAAGAAGACTGCCCAAGAGCACAAAGGCAAGGTCCAAGAAGGCAATAACATGCGCTTCAAGGAAACTTGCTACAACTGCAACAAAGAGGGACATAAGTCGAATGAATGTCGCAGTCGTCTCAAAAAGAACAAGAAGAACTATCCACAGGCAAACCTGACCGACCATGCGTCACCAAGCCTTTCAGCTGTGTGTCAGAAGTGAATCTGACGACCAACAATAAAGATTGGTGGGTAGACACTGGGGCTATTCGGCACATCTGCTCTGAGAAATTATTATTCTCTGAATATCATAAACTAAAGCAAGATGAGCAACTCTTCTTGGGAAACACAGTCATCTCCAATATTGAGGGAAAAAGAAAGGTCATCCTGAAGTGAAAATCTAGGAAAGAGCTTACTCTAAACGATGTGCTACATGTTCCAGATATCCGCAAGAATATGATCTCTGGATCAATATTTAATAAGAAAGGATTAGTTTGAATCAGATAAATTTGTACTTACTAAGGGTGGGATGTATGTAGGAAAGGGTTATCTTGTTGATGGACTTTTTAAAACTAATGTTGCAGTGGTGGACAAAAAGTCTGTGTATTTGTACCCTAAGTTTATAAATAAAGAAAAATCTTTTGTTTATTTGCTTGAGCCTCCTATTTTACGGCATGCTAGATTAGGGCATGTAAATTACAAGTCTTTAAAAAACTTGTCTAATCTAGGATATATTCCTAAACTCAACTTAGAAGAAATTCGCAAGTGTGAGATTTGTGTTGAGACCAAGTTCACGAAAAAATTCATTTCACTCAATTTATTGAAATGCAGAACCTCTAGGGTTAATTCATAGCGATCTGTGTGACTTGAAGTTTATGCCAACTAGAGGCGGGAAAAAGTATTTTATTACTTTTATTGATGACTGTACAAGATACTGTTATGTGTATCTTCTAAACAGTAAAGATGAGGCAATGAATATGTTTATAACATATAAAGCCGAAGTTGAGAATCAACTCAACAAGATATCAAGATTCTAAAATCCAATTGAGGCGGAGAATATGAATCAAATGATTTTAGTAAGTTAAGTACTAAATTTAGTATAATCTATCAAATTACAGCACCATATACTCCTCAGCAAAATGGAATTGCTGAACGGAAGAACAGAACTTTGAAGGAGATGGTCAATTCCAGCTCGTAAGTTCTGGAGCTCCGCAGAACTTGTGGGGGAAGCTCTGTTAACTGCAATTATATTCTAAACAGAACCCCACAAGAAACTTGGTCTTATACCATTTGAGTTATAGCATGAAAGGACACCTTCCTACCATTACCTCAAAATGTGAGGGTGCCTTGCAAAGGTACTAGCACCATTACCTAAAAAGACTAAGTTGGGAACAAGAACTATGCACTGCATATTCATAGGCTATGCCTTAAATAGTAGTGCCTACAGTTTTTTGCTTCATGAATTAGAAATATCAGATATTCATGTGAACATGATTATCGAATCTAGAGATGTTTGTGTTCTTTGAAGACATCTTTTCATATAAATAGGAAATAGATAAGACTTCTGAGAAAAGAATACATGAGATGGCATTCAGGGACGAAAGCCTCGAGAACCGATTGTTAATGCAGAAATTGAACCAAGAAAAGTCAGAGATCTAGAATCTCAAAATCTTTTGGTCCAGATTTCATACCATATGCTATTGAAAGCGAGCCTCAAACATTTAAAGAGGTTATGTCTACCCCAGAAGCACAAATGTGGAAAGAAGTATAAATAGTGAAATAGAATCCATACTAAGTAATCATACTTGAGAATTAGCAAACTTGCCTTCTGGCAGTAAACCAATTGGGTGTAAGTAGATTTTGAAAAGAAAATTAAAACCTGATGGGTCTATCGATAAGTACAAGGCTAGATTAGTAGCCAGGGCTATTGACAAAATGAAGGACTTGACTACTTCGATACTTATTCACCAGTAACAAGAATAACCTCCATTCGGATGTTGATTGCAATTGCAGTATTGCATAACTTAGATATCCATCAAATGGATGTCAAGACTGCATTCTTAAACGGTGAATTAAATGAAGAAATATATATGGAGCAACCTAAAGGATTTATAGTCAAGGGCCAAGAACACAAAGTGTATAAATTGGTAAAATCCTTATATAGTCTGAAGCATGCTCCAAAACAATGGCATGAGAAATCGGTAGTGTCATGATCAAAGATGGATTCACTATCAATGAATGCGATAAGTGTGTTTACACTAAAACAGTTGAAAATACATGTATCATTGTTTGTCTTTATGTAGACGACATGTTGATACTTTGGACTAATTTTGAAATTATTAAGTTCACTAAAAGAATGTTATCCAACAGTTTTGATATGAAGGATCTGAGGGTTGCTGATGTAGTTTTAGGAACTAAAATCACAAGAACACCAGATGGAATCAGTCTGTCTCAATCTAACTACGTGGATAAGATGATAGAAAGATTCATGGATCATAGGATAAAGGAGAATATGAAGCCTTTTCTCCCACACATCCACCTTCATAAGAATACAAGAAATGGAGTACGCCACTTGGAGTATTCTCAGATTATCGAAAGTCTAATGTATTTAATAAATTGCACTAGACCCGTTGCTTAGCTGTAAGCAAGTTAAGTAGATACACTAGTAATCCTAGTGATGATCATTGGACTGCTCTACTACGAGTATTAGATTACGTATCACATACTAAGGAATATGCCTTGAGATATAGACAGTATCTACTGTACTTGAAAGATACAGTGATGCTAATTAGATTATAGATTCTGAGGAATCAAAATCAACTAGCGGATACGTATTAAGAAGGAGCAGCAGTATCTTGGAATCTTCCAAACAAATATGCATTGCCCGTTCTACTATGGAATCAGAATTCATAGCCTTAGACAAGGCCAGAGAAGAAGTAGAATGGCTTTGACAATTTTGAAAGATATACCACTATGGCAAAAGCCAGTGCCACTATATGCATACACTGCGATAATCAAGTAGCTATATCTAGGGCATAAAATTTTATATACAACGGTAAGTTTAGACATATTCATCGTAGACATAATACCGTTAAGCAATTGCTCTCAAATGAAATTATCGCTATTGACTTTATCTCGTCAAAAGATAATTTAACGGATCCGCTTGCCAAAGGTTTAAGTGGATAGCGTATAAACTGCGTATCGAGGAGAATGGGTCTAAAAGCCTAACCTTACCAAGTCATCTTAATGGAAACCTCACTTAGCGACTTGATATCCCACGGACTAAGTTCAAGAGGAAAAACTAGTTATGATTGACTCAGCAAGTAAGCACTTAGGAGCTTGACTCCAATCTATTCCTAAGGTGTACACAAGTGCTTTCTACAAGTAGATTTAGGATAAGCTTAACGCTTTTAATGATGCCTATATCTTGTTACTTAACAAGTGGAGTAGAGTAGACTACTCTTAATAGGACGATCACCAATATGAGTATAGAGTTGGGTCGGCTCTTTTGGAATTTCTATGGAGACTGTTCTTCCCTTAAGATAATCTCTGAAACTAAGAATGTCCAGGGCCAAAATGGACACAACCGAGAACCAAAGTTGATTTGAAAAGTTATTGTGTGAAGCTTGTTGACTTGGCTTACACTAATGGCTAACAGTTCAAGACCTAGTTCACAGATTAGCCAGTAAGTCCGATAAAAATTTCGCTATGGAAGGTTTAAGACCTAGTTCACCTATCCAGATGCAGTTTTCTTTTCTAAAGTACATTTCACTATAAAGAGTCTCTTTGTGTGTCAATTCCTTGAATCTCCTTTCGTTGTGGGGGATTCCAACTGTTCGCGGCAGTTTTACCCCTCCCGGAGCGCTATAAATAGCGCTCCTTTTCTCTCATTTCAGTACACAGACAGAAACACAAAACAGTACAGAAAAGGAAAATAAGTTCCTTCCTCTGCATTTTGAAGTGGGACTTCTGCAACTTAGATTCAGAAGTGACTTTCAATAGGAAGTGAAAATTCTGCAACTCGAATTCTGAAGTAACTTCCAACAAATTCTGAAGATTCGTTCTGAAGTAGGCTCAAAAAATTCAACATATTCTTTAAGAGAATTGTTGTCTGAATCTGTGACTTCTAAAGAAGAATATTTTTCTATCTCCCTCCTTTCTCTGCAGTGGGTGTTCCTCCGAAGTAAAGACAAATATTCTTCCTGAAATTTGTCTTGATCCTGCTGCTTTCATAATCCTGTGAAGGTAATAGTTAACTATGGTTCGATCGTATGGTGATTTGGCAGTGCTATCCAAATATCGTGCAATCCAAATATCGCGAAGGAGTGTTGTATCTTGAGAGATCATCGTCCAGTAACCCGTTAGCACCATAGCGAGGGACATAATTGTCTTAAAGAGATTCGCTATAAGCGTATCTCACTTCAAGTACTGTATAAGTGAATTATTTTTCTTTATACAAGGGTTATACTGATATTCAGTATATCGAGACTGACTTATACCAGTCTAATTGATGTTTAACCAAGGAAGGTAATTGAAAGGTGGTTCTATAATTAAGCAACGTTCTATTAAACGGAAAACCTCCCACTTGATATTCACCGACCTAGCCAATTAGATCGGTGATATTGATTAGTTGTCAGATTGATCCTAGTAACTAACAATAATAACATGTTGGATTTTTCTAAAGTTAGTGTAATGATAATAAACTTATCATTTTTATATCTCTGCGGTTATTCCTTTACATCTTTCTGCTCTTTTTCTCTCAACGGCAACAATCTATAAAGTCATTATTTCGCGAACGCCATATAGGATTGGATTTACTATATCTTTTAAGAATGATCCATTTCAATGGAATGTATGTAAAATCAACTAGAGGGGAGGTGAATAGGTGATGGCTAATCTAATGGTCACTTAATGCGGAATTAAAAACTTATTACACTAAACACCACGTATAACACAAGAGTGTAGCCGAATTCCCTGTGAAGGGCTCTGGACTAACTCCTCAAGATTCCTCTAGATAAGAGTTGAGGTGTCGCGTTGGCTCTCTTGGTTGAATACAAGTGTTAGCAAACAATTCCCAAGCATATAACAATATGAGCACACAATATATCAAGCATATAAAGATAAAGACAATAATAGTATGCAAGATATAAAGACAAGTAAGAGATAGAGAGAGCAATCGCAAACACGGGAGATTTGTTTCGAGGTTCGAGCACACTTGCTCTACATCCCCGCCTTCAACACTATGAAGGATTTCCACTAAAATCGATCCCACCGGATCACTTGGTGCCGCAACACCTACAAGCTCTTGGACTCCCTAGTCCCTTTACTCGTTCCCGCAAGAACACACCGCAAGCTCACTAGCTCGCCGAGGCCGCACCTCAAACACCGAGTTCACACAAGAACCCGAAACACCGCGGACACACACGTCCGCCTCCTCAAAGTACAAAGATGGAACTTTGGTGATCACAACTCTTTGATCACCTAAAATCCTCTCATAACAAATCCCTATAGGTAGATATAGCAATGGATAGCTCAAGTGTTGTGTGAGAAAAACAAGGATTGAAATGGTGGAGGAAAACTCAAGAAAATCACTTTTAAACACACTTGATAAAACTCCCCTTTTGATTTGAAATATTTGCTCTCAATTTAGTGGAGAAAACCTCTTAATAGAGTAGGAAAAACTGGCTTAAAAACTCTCCTAAAATCTTGTAGAAAACAGCCCCCAAAAGCCCAATTTATAGAGTTAGAAAAACTAGCCGTTGGAGCCAGGTTGGCCTGTCGGTCGACCGCCCGGTCGACCGGCCAACGGTCAGAAATCTGACCGTTGTGCCAGCGGTCGACCGGCCGGTCGACCGAGGCCCTGGAACAGAGAGCAGATCTCTCTGCCGGTCGACCGGCCCGGTCGACCGGGCTTTCCAGAGAGTAGAAGCTCTCTGCGGTCGACCGGCCCTCCAGCAATCCTGGCGTGCACGTTCTGTGAACGTCGGTCGACCGACCCGGTCGACCTACTTCAAGCTCGGTCGACCGGTCCGGTCGACCGACAGAAGCCAGGTCAGGTCAAATTAGGGATTTAAAAGTTTGTCTTTTTGGCTAAAATAAAATCCCATAAAATCATGAAAAATCTACAAAAATAGTTTTAACATTATACTTTGATAATCAAACATGCTTGCACAAAGTCAAGACATGTTACAAACAATTTGAATTATTTTTGTAACTTGAAAATTTTGGCTAAAAACGAAAACTGTATTTTTCCAAAATTGGTTTTTCCAAAACTTCTCCAAATACAAAAACAAGATATTTAAACAACTTTTAAAGCATAGAGTGTATGGATATGATCCACTACACATACATGGTGAAATATCTATGTTTTTGACATTTAAGCTCTAAATTTGGTTTTGGTTTAAATACATGTAACTATTAAATACCAAAAACCAAACCGGTATTTTTCAAAAGAAAACTCTTTTGTATTTTTCCAAAATAAAAATTCTTTTATGAAAACTCATCTAAATCAGAAGTGTGTGTGTATAATATACTTGAGCAATCCACCAACTATTCTATCCTTTACATTTTATCTAAAAACAAAATCTTATAAAACAAACCTAGACTCAAGTCTTGATCTTGAAGTCTTCACTTGAAGTCTCCTTTTCTTCTTGACTTGGTCCAAACTCGATCCAAAGAGCTAGACTCCTCTTGAGTACTTGATGTGGTCTTGATGCACAAGCTCTTGAATCAACCGTGCTAGCTCCAAAACTTGACTTTAGATCCTTTTTTGAAGCTACACACCTACTAAGATCTTGATCATAAATCTGAAACTAAATAAACACAAGATCATTAGTACTATAACTACATGAGTTGATCATCATCAAAACTAGAGTGATAGGCCTTTGGACCAACAATCTCCCCCTTTTTGATGATGACAAAACTCATGAAGTTATATATGCATGGATTAAAGTAAAGCTTCAAAGAAGCTCCCCCTTAACTCATGCATTTCAATAAACAAATAAATATGGCAATGAAGCACATAAACATGTATGCAAATGTACGGAGATAAAACATGCATAAACAAGCATTAAAACACATCAAATTCTTTTTCTCCTATTTGCAATACAAAACATATATGCATAAACATAAATCCTTCTCCCCCTTTATGAATAAAGCAAGGAAAACATGCATATATATACCAAATACTTCTCCCTTTTTGTCAATCATCAACAAAGGGGTTAATGTAAAAACAAAATGTTCTCTCCCATTTTGTCAAAAGCAAAAATCAACAAAAGGGGTGACAATAAACAAATCAATAAAGGGTATATGCGATATACATTCATGAAGAGGAAGACGCTAAATTAACTTCCCTACATATATGCATTACATGAAGAAGGGATGAGAAGCCCTAACTCACATAACACATAATATGCAATGCATAAGAGGAGATGTGAAGCTCCCCCTACACACGTGTACCGCATAAAGAAGAGTTGTCAAGCTCCTCAATATAAGATACACTCTGAAATCACCTAGAGGGGGTGAATAGGTGATAATGCTAATCTAGAAACTAAATGCGGAAGTTAAAATAAATTTACAACTACACTTAGTACAACCAACGAGTGTAGCCAAATTCCCCGTGAAGGGCTCTGGACTAACTCCTCTTGATTCCTCTGAATAAGAGTTGAGGTACTATATGAAGCTCTCGTGGTTAAGTACAAGTGAGGCACACAACACACAAGCATGTAATGGATATATAACAATAAGAATCAATGCAAGGTACAACACAAGCAAACAAGATATGATAATATGAATGATGCTATGCACAACACAAAGTAAAGAGAGAGTTTAGAGTCAATGGATCAAACGCAAACAACAAGATGTGTTTCGAGATTCGAGCCCCTAGATCTACGTCCCCGCCTTCACCGAGAAGGATTTCTAATCCACTAACTTATCCACCGAGGACTCCCACCGAGGGAACCTCCACTGAGGAGGATTTGTACAACAAGGGAGTACCGAACTCCTTTCTCAACCAACAACCTCCACCGAGGCAAACACAATCACCACCTCAACAAGAGGGGTAGGCCCTTAGCCAAACAACCACAATCCACCTCACCAAGAGGGATACAAAACCAATTCCAACTCCACCTCACACTAGAGGGAGCAAACAAACAATCTCAACCTCTACCAAAGAGGGAGCAACCCAACAATGAAAGGGTTTACAACTTGGTGGTATCTTTCAACCACAAACAATTCCTTTTTCCCACAAATAATGATCCTAATAGAATAGGATAGAAGATATAGCTCAAGTGGAAATCAAGGTGTTTTGGGAAATCAAATAACAAAGAAAAACTACTTGGGAAATCTCTTGTAAATGATAGAAATGAAAATCCAAAATAATATCCCAAAAACCTAGTTTTCTTTGATTTTTCCAAAACCCTTGAAGACAAAACAAAGAATAGCAATTTGATTCAAAAACTTTTTGTTTAAAACACTAGAAGAGATCTGGAATTTTTGGCTCTAAAAATCTTGGCCAAAATCTCAAAGGAAATTGGTTTATATAGGCCCAAACAGAAAATTAGCCGTTGGCTATTTTTACAGCCAGATACGGCTGGCGGTCGACCGCCAACGGTCAAATTTTTGACCGTTGGAAGAAGCCGGTCGACCGTCCGGTCGACCGCCCAAAAACAGAGAGCAGAGCTCTCTGTCTGGTCGACCGCCCGGTCGACCGGCCCAAGTGCCAGGCAACGTGAGCAGATCTGTGCACGTCGGTCGACTGCCCGGTCGACCGACTCTGGATCCCGGTCGACCGCCAGAGCCTGTCAGGCACTGTTCTGGGTCAGAAAAACATGTTAAAAATATTTCTAAAAATTACCATAAATCTTCTAAAAATCTATAAAAATATTTTTATCATTTTTCATTGATATACAAACATGTGATAAAAATTTCAAGACAAATATCAAACATTTTGAACCATTTTTGTGTCTTACAAATTTTATCAAAAATCAAAAACTGTATTTTACCAAACATGGATTTTTCAATAGGAAATCTGATTTTTCCTAAAACTCATTTAAATATAAAAACATGATACTTAAACACATTTAGGCATGTTGCATATGGACATAGGTCCAATATACATGAAACGTATACATATCATAGTTTTTGTCGTTAATTCCAAATAATGTTTTGTTAAAAATACCAAAACACTAAAACACATGAATAGGTATATCAAACTAAGTTTGTATAAGTCATCTAAGCATGTATGTATATAGAATACATCTAATATACATAAAAACAAAGTAAACTTGTTTGATCTACTATTCATGAAAACCAATATCCAAAAACATAAAACTTGTGTGTGTTGTGAACTTGAGCATATCACACTATCTAATCTTTACACATGGATCTAAAATAAAATCTAAACTAAGGTACCGATGTCTTCTTGATGAACTCCATCTTCAAGTCGACTCGATCCAAAACCGTGATCCACTGAGCTTGACTCCAACGAGTGCTATGTATGATCTTGATGCTCGGGCTCTTGAATCACCTTGTGAAAGCTTCCAAACCATCTTGTTGAAGCAATCACCAACTAATAACTTGATGAATGATCTGAAACTAAACATCACAAGATTATTAGTAAACATAACTACATGAGTTAATCATCATCAAAACTAGAGTGGAAGGCCTCTGGGCCAACACACTCAATATGAATCTATATGTAGAAGAGATGTTAAGCTCCCCTTGCATATAGGCAATACAAATCAAAACATTTTTAATTTTTCTTATTCAACCAAAATTTTGAATTTTTCTTAATAAAATAAATTTTGAGATATCTTAGTAAATCAAATTTTAAGATACCAATTGTAAGTAATCATTACAAATTTTGAATTTTAATCAAATATAGAAACATATTGATACCAATTGAAAATTATTGCATATTTTTTATATCAATAAAAATACCAATTTTAAAAATAATGCATAAGCTTATTAAAACAATCAATTGAGATACCAATTGAATATAAGGATTTGAATCAAACTTAGCATAAACATTGTGGTTTAAATATGTAAACCAATTGTAAAGCAAGCACACGAAAATCATATATATGTATGAAAATGAAAATATCAATAGAAATTGATATTATTTGAGATGAAGCATACATATATAGGAAACAAAATATGAGTATATACAAAATAAAAATACCAATTGAGATCAAGTATATAACTCATAACCTTCCACCCTTTATATGCTCAAGATAAAAGATTTTTCAATTAAGCTTACAAGGCATAATCGCCCATCCATCCTCCCATTACGGAGTTGGAAGGGGTTTTCAAAAATGAAGAACAATAACTAGTTAAAAGTAATTTTTGAAACACTAGTTAAAGATCCGTCAAAACATGAAATCAAATCATATGTTTTTCATGAATCATACCAAATACACAAGAGTTGACACTCAAAATCGATAAGGCTCAAAAATAATCATGAAACAAAGTCATGAATAAACAAAATAAAGTGTGAGTGCACAAAAATTATGTAATTAACATTATCCATGAAGATAATCAATGAAGCTCAAAAACAAACACGAATATCATTTTATCAAACAAATCATGAAAATTCATAAAGAATTTATTTTTCATTTAAAAACAAACTTCTAGGTATATGTATGATTTTATCCAATCCTAACAATATGCATACATATCCTAAACATAAAAAGAGTCCATAATGTAAATTGCATGAAGGCAAATGACTCATGGGGTATACATGTATATTTATTAGATTTGAATACAAAATACATATACATGAAGCAAAATAAGAAAATAGGTAAAACAAGTGTAAATGAGAGAATCATCAAAACTAGGCTATACATGTGCATATAGTGAGTACAAATGAACAATAAAGTGCAAACATATATGAATCAATTTGTTGCTCACTACTTGTACATGTATAAATCCAAGTTTTAATAGAATCTACATCTAAACAAGTTATATACCTCATGAAGCACAAAAACATGAACATGCCAAAAAATATCATATATGAACAAGCATGTAAATAAACTAGGAGTTTAGAGATAGTTACTAAACCAAAGAACTATGCTCTAATTCTCTAAAACATGGTGGTTGTCCCACCAAACCTCCTTGATAGCGGTGCATCAAAAGTATGTCCATCATGTCCATGTGCATCCACTATCAAGGCACCATCCCTCTCACGTTTTGTGAGAGCCCTCACCTGCATCAAATACACAAGGTGGGGATTTTGGTACACATTTTCTTTTGGGTCCTTGGGGGTTAGCTTTGTAAGGAATCCAAACATTTTTATTAGCAAAATTTAAAGCATTTAACTTATCATAACAAAATTTTGCTAAATGGCCTTTGCGGCCACAATGTGTACATTTGTACACTCTAGCATGCATATGTGTATGAGTGTGATCGTGGCGTGCAAATAGAGAATATGCATGATGAGAATGATGTGCATGAACATGTGGAGTTTGTTTCTTTGAAAATAAGGACTCCAATCTAGAGTGGTTAAATGCACATGTGCTCAAAGTTGAGCTCAAACAATTTATTTTATTTTTCAAAAATTTCATCTCATTAGTGGTGGCATGTAAAGCATGATGAGATATAGAATCATTTTTCTTTTTCTTTTTACAAACATTTTCTTTTTCTTTTTCAATAATTTTTCTTTTCAAAGAAGTATTTTCTTGCAAAGTAACTTCTTTTTGTTTTTTCACCAAAACAATTTTATTTTTTAAAGAAGTGTTTCCTTCACAAAGATCATTTAATTTAGAAAGCGAGGAAACATTCTCATTTTTCAAATTTTCATTTTCTTTTTCAATGCATGCAACTTTATTTTTAAAAGAATCATTTTCATTTAACATGCAATCAAATTTCTTTTTCAAATTTTTATTATCTTTTCTAAGCATGTCATATTTTTCAAGTAATTGTTGACAAAAAGATGTAAGCTCATCATATGACATGTCATCTTCTTCTAACTCGGATTCGGTAGTTACCTCAAGGGGGTTATCCCCTTGGACCATCTAGCACACGTTGGAGGCGTCACTTCCAACATCCGAATCGCTCCCCGCATAATATTGTTCTTTTTCGCCAAGGGAGATCAAGGAGTTCCAAACTACAAAAGCCGAATCAAGATTAGCAACTCTAGATAAATAATCATCATTTAGGGTAGATCTTAAACCATGTAGGGCTTTTGCATTAGCCTCAATATTTTTGCCATCTAAACAATAAGAATCTCTAGTAGTGGCAAAATAAACATGAATGCCTAGGGCCTTGAGGAATAAAGACATCTTAACCTTCCAAGTTTGGATGTTAAGAATGTCAAAGGTGGGAGGTGACATGAAATCCATGGTGTGTGCACAAATATTGTGATTAGCCTAAAATGAGGATCTTTAACTCTAGGTTGTAAATCAAGAGCACTTGACTCTGATACCAATTGTAAAATCACCTAGAGGGGGGTGAATAGGTGATGGCTAATCTAATGGTCACTTAATGCGGAATTAAAAACTTATTACACTAAACACCATGTATAACACAAGAGTGTAGCCGAATTTCCCGTGAAGGGCTCTGGACTAACTCCACAAGATTCCTCTAGATAAGAGTTGAGGTGCTGCGTTGGCTCTCTTGGTTGAATACAAGTGTTAGCAAACAATCCCCAAGCATATAACAATATGAGCACATAATATATCAAGCATATAAAGATAAAGATAATAATAGTATGCAAGATATAAAGACAAGTAAGAGATAGAAAGAGAGCAATCGCAAACACAGAAGATTTGTTTCGAGGTTCGATCAAACTTGCTCTACATCCCCGCCTTCAACACTATGAAGAATTTCCACTAAAATCGATCCCACCGGATCACTTGGTGCCGCAACACCTAGAAGCTCTTGGACTCCCTAGTCCCTTCACTCGTTCCCACAAGAACACACCGCAAGCTCACTAGCTCGCCGAGGCCGCACCTCAAACACCGAGTTTGCACAAGAACCCGAAACACCGCGGACACACACGTCCGCCTCCTCAAAGTACAAAGATGGAACTTTGGTGATCACAACTCTTTGATAACCTAAAATTCTCTCACAACAAATCCCTATAGGTAGATATAGCAATGGATAGCTCAAGTGTTGTATGAGAAAAACAAGGATTGAAATGGTGGAGGAAAACTCAAGAAAATCACTTTTAAACACTCTTGATAAAACTCCCCTTTTGATTGAAAATATTTGCTCTCAATTTAGTGGAGAAAACCTCTTAATAGAGTAGGAAAAACTGGCTTAAAAACTCTCCTAAAATCTTGTAGAAAATAGCCCCCTAAAGCCCCAATTTATAGAGCTAGAAAAACTAGCCGTTGGAGCCAGGTTGGCCTGTCGGTCGACCGCCCGGTCGAACGGCCAACGGTCAGAAATCTGACCGTTGTGCCAGCGGTCGACCGGCCGGTCGACCGAGGCCCTGGAACAGAGAGCAGATCTCTCTGCCGGTCGACCGGCCCGCTCGACCGGGGCTTTCCAGAGAGCAGAAGCTCTCTGCGGTCGACCGAGTCGGTCGACCGGCCCTCCAGCAATCCTGGCGTGCACGTTCTGTGCATGTCGGTCGACCGACCCGGTCGACCGACTTCAAGCTCGGTCGACCGGTCCGGTCGACCGACAGAAGCCAGGTCAGGTCAAATTAGGGATTTAAAAGTTTGTCTTTTTGGCTAAAATAAAATCCCATAAAATCATGAAAATCTACAAAAATAGTTTTAACACTATACTTTGATAATCAAACATGCTTGCACAAAATCAAGACATGTTACAAAAATTTGAACTATTTTTGTAACTTGAAATTTTGGCTAAAAACGAAAACTGTATTTTTCCAAAATTGGTTTTTCCAAAACTTCTACAAATACAAAAACAAGATATTTAAATAACTTTTAAAGCATAGAGTGTATGGATATGATCCACTACACATACATGGTGAAATATCTATGTTTTTGACATTTAAGCTCTAAATTTGTTTTGGTTTAAATACATGTAACTTTTAAATACCAAAAACCAAACCGGTATTTTTCAAAAAGAAAACTCTTTTGTATTTTTTCAAAATAAAAATTCTTTTATGAAAACTCATCTAAATTAAGAGTGTGTGTGTATAATATACTCGAGCAATCCACCAACTATTCTATCCTTTACATTTTATCTAAAAACAAAATCTTATAAAACAAACTTAGACTCAAGTCTTGATCTTGAAGTCTTCACTTGAAGTCTTCTTCTTCTTCTTGACTTGGTCCAAACTCCATCCAAATAGCTAGACTTCTCTTGAGTACTTGATGTGGTCTTGATGCACAAGCTCTTGAATCAAATCGTGCTATCTCCAAAACTTGACTTTAAATTTTTTGTTGAAGCTACACACCTATTAAGATCTTGATCATAAATCTGAAACTAAATAAACACAAGATCATTTGTACTATAAATACATGAGTTGATCATCATCAAAACTAGAGTGATAGGCCTTTGGGCCAACAATGTAGCTAGTTAACCAATGGTACCGTTGCAATTTTTGTTAGGAATTATACCTTTTTCTGTTTGTTTTGAACCGAAAAAAATAAATCTTTATGTTAAAAAAAATAGAAAAATCCAAAAAATCCCACATTAGCAGAAGCAAAAAAGTAAAAATCAAAAATGTTCTTATTTTATTTCGTAAGCACAAAAGATAATAAGTAAATTGTTAGATCGTATTTGTGGGCTACAACAAAGCCTTACTTTTAAAAAGAGAAGAAACATGCAAGCAAGCAAGCAAGCAAGTATGGGTTGTTGAGAACCCCGACAACCTGAAGTTGCAGAGTCCGAAGAGGAGAGTGATGGTGGGATTGTCTTCGCCATCTTCTTGACCATAAGCCAATACATCGGCCCTGCGGTCTCCTGAGAGATGTTAACACGGGCCATGTGGGCTCCACGAGAGGTTTTCAGAACCTCACTGGAAGTGGTGCTGCTTGCGTTGTCAGCAATTACTCAAGTCACTTTTGGAGAAGTCTTTTGAAGAGATTTTGCAATATTGCCGCATTACCTTTGGGCTTTTAGAGTTCGAAGAGAGAAATTCTTCAAATTTCTCTTAGTCAAACTCGAGATGAGCAATTGGCTGTTGATCCACGGAATTTGACGTCAGCTTGCGCTAGTGTTAGAGAAACAGTCCCTAGCGGAGTCGCCATCTCTTATTTGGTCGGAAAAATTCGAAGTAAAAAAAATTCGAAGTAAAATTTATTTGAGTGGATAAAAAATTACAACAGATTCAATCTGATTACAAGAGAGAAGAATATTTAGATCTCCCATTTGTTTAAGACTAGGTTTTTTGTGTGATGGTGGAGAGTAAATCTTATTTTCCATTGACCAGCTGAACGAAAATCTTCCCTTGGATCGTCTTGAGAATGCTCTTGAAGAGATTGAAATAACTCCACTTGAACGCAGTAAGCGTTGGAGCTCTCCTTAAAAAAATTCTCTTCTTTGTCTCTCTCTCTCTCCCTCTAATATCTGAAAGTTCTGAACTTTAGGCTGTTGAATTTGCATCCTTAGTTCAAAACGCTCCTCCCTCTCTTCCTCCCTATTTCTCTAGAGTGCGGCTATTCACACTCAAAGAATTGATTAACACATTCATATACCTAATACACCCACAAAATTTCTAAACACACCGCCTCACTTTTCCTAAACTATCCTTCACAACTTAAGTCAAATTAAAATTTCAAGATATCAATTCTGCCCTCCCTCTCTCATCAAAAAACTCTCTATCTGTCTCAATTCTCTATCGATGGCTCTCAACATTCTTAATTACAATTTCTGAATTTGAATGCTCGACATTCATTGATCTCTTGTGTTTTATTTGATTTATGACACCCATTTGGCTCATTTTCTTGAAAAAATTGTTGAGTGAAGGAAATTTATAGTTTAAAGGCAGCTTTTTTCTTTACAAAGTTCCTCCTGAAGAATAAGGTGTTCTTCCATGATCTCTTACCCTTTTGAGTTATTGTTGCAGTTGTCTTCTCATGTGAATCACATAGCACAAAATGTCACTCTTTTTTATTTTTTCTTATGGTTTAATGACTAACTCTTCATATTTTGTTTAATTGAAATTATAAATATAATTTTCATATAGCACTTAAAAACAATTTAAAATTATATAGAAGTAAAAGAAGTACCTTTGAGAAATCAATTTATGGATCATAGGCAAGCTCATTGAACTTTCCATTCTCATCCTTAGGGAAGACATGAGAACAAAAATATTATCAAATATCTATAATCAACATAAAACACTTTTTAAGTAATGCTTGTCTTTTAATTTTATATATATATATATATTATATATATTACGTACCAAAAAATTAAAAAAACCAAAGTCTATCTTTTATTTTTCCACCATAAATAATTTCTTTCTTTCTTTTTTATTTCCTCACTACTATATATATATATATATATATATATATATATATATATATATATATATATATATATATATATATATATTATATATATATATTATATATATATATATATATATATATTCTGTTTTGTTTGTTTGTTTGTTGTTGTGTTTTTAGGATGTGCTTTGATTTTGTGTTCTTGTTCTTTTTCCTTATTTTTTTTGAAAATACAAATAAAAATTATAAATTAAAGATTTAATTTGTATATACAGAGACTTGTGGAATTAGTTGTGAAGATGCCTTCAGCATAGTTATGCAATTGTATTTTTTTGACTGAGAGGAATGCAACTTGATAGCTACCTTCTTCAATGGTTTGTCTTCGAAATAAATAACAAATCTTCAATAGTAGATTTTTTTTAAGTAATATTTTTTAACTCAAATCTAATTAAAATATGACTTATCAGACCGATAGACATTCAGTATTGTGTATAATGTCAACATGCATAAAGGTTTGCGTTAATTAGTTTACTAGAATAGTGTTAATACATATTTTATTTCATGCATATATTTTTCTAGGAGAAAAAAAATCCTGTATTATGGATAGCAAATTATTTAGTATTGTGTCACATGTGTTATATATTGAGTTGTATCACTAGATTATTTTAGTTAAATTTTTTATCAAAATATTCAATCTTTTTTTAAAAAAAACATCTTTTTAAAAATAAAAAAAAGTTTAAACCCTATTGACTGGGAGGTTGGAATTTATAATGTGCTACATTAAAAAAATATATATATAAGTTTATTTGCTAAGATCATAGATATTTAATTTCTACCCAATAATCCAAAAATTAAAAATAAGAAAATAAAAACATCTCCAATTGAGAGGAAGAGAGACACATTTTTATTCTGTGGCGTGACAGTGCAGAAAGGTCAGCCACAAAGTATTTATAATGAATTAGTAATGCAAAATCACCTAAAAAGGAGAAAATAATTTAATTTAATGAATTATAGGGAAACTTACTTTTTGATCATTGTAATGCTCCTACGATATTTTTTTTTTATCCATTACTATCAATATGGAAAAATTTTGATGGTATAGATGCTGAGAAAATTTTTAAGGTTTGTGTAGGTGGAGAAGAAGTATTAATTTAAAAATAAAAAGGAAGCACGATTGATTAGGAGTAGGATTTGGATGAGTGTATTCAGTAATTACTTGTGTGTGTTTAGAAATAGAATTTTCCCTAACTGTAATATTAGAGCTATTTAATGTCTATTTTGATCTTTTAATTTAAGATTAAACTTGTTCAACAACTTTTTACTTCATGTGGGTGTGTTAAGCAATTCTACGGGTGTGAATAGCCGTACCTATTTCTCTATCTTTCGTAGCTATTTATATTGGGTTTTAGGGATAAAATTATCCCTAAAATCTGTCCATAATCAAGATTAACTCCCCACAATACGTGAGTGTTAATTGACTCAGTAATGGGGTCAGGTATGATAGAAATGTAGGTCTCGTTGGACGCGGTCCTCACTTTATTATTAGATGCGGAGCTCATAGCCATCTCAGGGCGCGTCTGAGTTGGAACGTAGAGCTCGCAGGCTCGCGTTTGATGTAAAGCGCAGAGCGACTTAGTCTCGCGTTTGATGAGCAGCGCAAGTGTCGCGTCTAGTGTTTGAACGCTACCCTCACGTTTCCTTCATAATGAAATCCGTGTTTGGGTTGAGATTTCATTCTTGCATCTGACTTGAAACTCGCGTCTGAGTTGGAAGTGACCCTCACGTTTGGTGAGGCTTGCGTCCAAGGCTTTGTCTTCAATGATATTTAGACAACCTACACTATGTTTATACAAAAACTTGTTTTAAAAATATTTCTAATACTAAAGTGTTTAACCCTTTTCCGTAGTAATAACTATAGTTGTTGATAGCTCTGATGATGTCGATAGGCGTTTATAGAAAATTAGGTTCTCTGTTTTTTGGACTTATTCGTCGAAAGTTCCTTTCAGCTGTCAAAAGCTGATACTACTGTGTATCAGTCAGCAGTTGACAGGCCTATTAGGCTGTCGACAGGCAAGTTCCGCTACGGCTAACAATATAGCCATTGCACACAGAGCTGTCGACAGCCGTTGGCCTTTCGACGACGATATTAAAATGTTTACTATTTTATTCAAATTTAAAACATGCATTTTGTATTAATTTAATTAATTTGAATTTTCTGACGGCTATTTTTAGTAAACATATAAATAGGGTTATTCTCTCTGATCCAAAAACAAGTTTTAAGTGTCAATATCATCTACACTCATTATAAAAGAGCCTTATTTTCTCACTTTTAAAGAAGTTATTCAAAAAGTTTTCTTGAATTCTTAAAGTCTCAATCTCCAGTTTTCTCTCACCCACACTTGAACTCTGATTTCTATTTATCTTATAAGATAGGATTGCATAAGAGTTTTGTTTGTGGTCAAGAAGTGATCATTAATTATTTTAATCTTTGTTCTACAACTTCTTGAAAGTTGCGGCATCGATTTGCGGGCTCATTGTTGAAGTTCTTCCAGAAACGAATAAGGAAGGTTATAGGTGTGGCGGCACCAAGTGATCTTGCGGGATCAGTTTTAGAGAAATCTTTCAATGCGATGAAGGCGAGGACGTAGAGTAAGTTGCTCAAACCTCGAAACAATTCTCTTATGTTTGCGATTGCTCTATTTTGGACGTGTTTGGTAACTTACAAAATGTTTGCAAAATGTAAAAACTTTTGCAACTTTACATTTTACACTTGTTTGGTTTCGTTTGCAAAATGCAAAATGCAAAAAACTTTTGCAACTCTTCTTTTCTCACTTGCAGTTGCTACAGTTAAATTTGTGGTCATGTAAATCTCACTTTTACGCTCATATTTTCTCACTTGCAGTTGCTACAGTAATTTTGTGGTAATGTAACTCTCACTTGTAGTACACTTACAGTTCAAAACAGTTACTGGATAATCAATATATAATTTAATATTATTAAATACTTAATATTTTAAATAGTGTTCAATTTCTTATTTAATTATTTAATTATTTTATATTTTTAATCTTTAATTTTTTATTGTTTTTAATATTGTTTTAATATTTAATATTTACTATTTTAATTTAATATTTTATTTAATACTTTATTATTTATTAATACTTATTCCATTTTTTATTATTTTATTTAGAGTTAATATTTTATTAATATAACAATATTATACTTTACTATATATTAATTATTTATTTTTAATATATAATTACATATAATTAAATATTTAATTTTTAATAGTGTTCAATTTCTTATTTAATTATTTAATTATTTTATATTTTTAATCTTTAACTTTTTATTGTTTTAATATTTAGTATTTTACTATTTTAATTTAATATTTAATTTAATATTTTATTATTTTATTAATACTTATTTCATTTTATTATTTTTTTGAGAGTTAATATTTTATTAATATAACAGTATTATAGTTTAATATAAAATTACTATATATTTAATTATTTATTTTTAATATAAAAAATTACTTTATTAATATCAGAATATATTTTATTATTATATTAATATTATTATGTTAATATTGTAATAATAATTCAGTATAATAATACTATAATGATAATTTTTATTAAATTATAATTATATTTTACTTTATTAATTTTATATTTCTATAATATTACAATAAAATTATAATAAAATTTATATTATAATAATTTTCAAGTATTTTTAATATTATAATATTATAACTATATTTATTATTGTTGTAATATTTTTTAATATTTATATTTTAGTATTCTTAAATTTTATTAACGTTCTTTAGATTTTCTTAAAATTTTATATTATTTATTTAGTTAATATTTTAGTAATATTTTACTATTTATACTAATATTTTATTAATATTATTGTTATAAATAAAATATTAAGATTATTAATTTTTTATCTCAAATTTATTAATACAATTTAATTTGCAATAGTAGATTTAATTTAATAGTATTTATAATATTTAAATCACTGTTACAGTTAATTTTGTGGTCAACTTTTCCATTTACACTTTTACATTACCAACCAAACACCGTAAAACACAATATACTTTACCATTTACACTTTCACTTTATCAACCAAACACCGTAAAACACAATATATTTTCTCTGCTACAGTTCAATTTTTCCATTCTCATTTTACGACTTACGACTTGCGACATTTTGCAACGAAACAAACAGGCCTTTCTCTCTTAACTCTACTCTATGCACTTTGTGTGTGTGTGTGTGTCTTACTTGCTCATAATTATCTATCTTTTTTACTTGATATAATTTATATGCTTACATTTGTTTGAATCAAGAAAGCTATCAAAGAACCTTAACTCTTATTCAAAACGAATCTTAAAGAGAAGGTGTAGAGCCCTTCACCGAGAATTAGGCTTCACTTCTTGGTTAATAATTTTTAGTGTTAGATTTTTTTAATTCCGCATTTGATTAGCACCTCACCTATTTACCTCCCTCTAGATGATTTCAATTATTTGTTGCAAATGCGTTATATGGTTAGATTTATTTAAGTCCAGTTTGTTTCAATAAGAAAAGAATGTAGCTAGTAAACCAATTGGGTCATTTTGCAATTCTTGTAGAAAATCAGACATATTTTCTGTTTGTTTTAAAAATACAAAAAAGAGAGATCTTTCTACCACTAAAAGCAGAAAAAATAAATCAGAAAACTACTCCGATTTTATTTTGCAAGAACAATAGATAATAAATAAATTATTGCATCATCATTATTATATAAGTGAGGGATTGATATTATAGCTTAAGTGCCATGAGGCCAGATAATTCTGAATGTCACAAAACCCTCGAGAAATGAAAAGATTTTTCTAAAATTAGTATAACAATTATAAGTTGTTGGATTTTTGTAACATTAGTGTTAATAATAACAATTTGTCAATTTATACCTCTACGGTTAATTCTTAATGTATTTTGACTCTCTGTAGTCAATAACATATATAGTTGTTTTTTGTAGCAAATGCCACGTAGGATTATATATACCGAACCATTTAAGGCTGATCCGTTTCAACAGGAATAGAATGTTGCTAGTTTACCAATGGGGACGTTTGAATTTTTTTCGAAAACTAGACCTTTTCTAATTATTTTGAATGAAAATAGAAAAAACAAATCTTTTTGCAACATAAGCCCACGTCAACAAAAGCCAAAAAAGAAAAATCAATTAAAAATGTTCCTATTTAATTTTTCAAGCTCAAAAGATAACAAATAAATTGTTGAATGATCGTTATTATATAAGTTAGAGACTGGTATTTACTAGTCACGTGGTCACATGTTACTGAAAGTCATAAAAGCCTTTGAGAAAGAAAAAGTTTTTTCTAAAATTAGTGTAATAACAAGTTATCGTTTTTATATTCTGTAGTTAATTCTTAATGTCTTGTGAAAACTTTAGTCATGAAGCGAATCCATAAAGTCATTTTTGTCGCAAATACCATATAAGATTAGATTTATCAAATCTTTTAGACTTGTCGATTTCAATGTGAATAGAATGCAGCGATTGAACCAATGACATTGCTTAATTTGCAATTCTTGAAGATATCTCTCTCTGTTTGTTTTGAACGAAAACTGAAAAAAACAAATCTTTCTGCAGCGTAAGCTCACATCAAGAAAAGCAGAAAAAGTAAGATCAGAGAAAATGCTCAAATTTTATTTTGAAGTATAAAAGACAATAAATAAATTGTTGGTTTGTCATTATTATATAAGCGAAGGATTGATATGTTACTAGCTACACGGCCACATGTTTCTAGAAGTCATTAAAGCATTCTAGAAAAAAGAGGATTTTTTAAAATTTGTATAATAGTAACAAGTGTTGTTTATATAGCTTTGCAATTAATTCTTTCTTTTCTGAAACTTTTAGTCCTAAAGCCAATAGTGCATAAAGTCATTTTTGTCGCAAATGCCGTATAAGATTAGATTTATCAAATCTTTTAGGATTTGTCTGTTTCAATGAGAATGGAATGCATATGACTGAACTAATGAGGCTGTTTTACATTTCTTGTCAGAAATTAGATCCTCTCCTCTCTTCTCTCTCTTTGTGTGTGTACGCGCGCGCGTGTCAGTGTTTGTTTTCAACATTAACTAAGAAAACAAATCTTTCTACAACGTAATCTCACGTCAGCAAAAGAAGAAATTGTAAAATTGAAGCAAAATGCTCTAATTTTATTTTTCAAGCACAAAGATAATAAATAATTTTTAGATCAGTATTATTTTGTAAGCGACGGTTTGTGTTATCAGCTTAAATGCCACGTGGTGAGATGATTCGAAAAGTCATAAAAGCCCTCGAGAAATGAAATTTTTTTCTAAATTAGTGTAATAGTAACATGTTGGATTTTTCTGAAATCAGTGTAATAATAATAATAAACTTATCGTTTTTATATCTCTGCGGTTAATTCTTAATGTCTTTCGACTCTTTTGCTCTCAACACCAATAATCCATAAAGTCATTATCTTGTAAATGCCATATAGGATTTGATTTCATAATAGGGTAGGTGTGATCATAGATAAATAATTGTTTGAGGATGTAGTGGAGGTTAAGAGAAAGGATGATAGGATTATACTAGTTAAACTTATTTTAGGCAAGGAGATTTTTAATGTTAGTAGCATCTATGCATCACAAGTAGGATTTGGAGTCTAGTAAGCTTAATTTTAGGAGGATTTAGATGAGATAGTATAAGGGATACCCATTATAGAAAATCTCTTCATAGGTGGTGACTTTAATAAGCATATAGGAATTAGTCGTTATGAGTTTGACAGTATACATGGAGGATTTAGTTTTAGGAAAAGAAATCAATCAGGTAACTCGATTCTAGTTTTTGTTTGTTCTATGAATTGATCTTAGCGAATACTTAGTTTAGGAAGAGAGAGTCTCACTTGATCACTTTTAAAGTGGATCAAGTGCGAGCCAAATAGATTTCTTTTTAACTAGGAGAGTAGATAGAGGTAGTTGCATTGATTGTAAGATAGTACAGGGTGAGAGTGTAGTTACCAACATAAACTATTAGTTTTAGATTTTCAGATTAGAAAGAGATTTAAAAAAGATTAAATTTAAGTTAGATCCTAAAATTAAGTGGTGGCGGCTAAAGAAGATAACTAAGGAGTCTTTGTAGATCTAGTGGTACATGAAGCAGATTGGAAAGCCCAAGATGATCCCAAAATAACATGGAACAAATTGCTAGCTAAAGGTACTTGGTGAGTCACGGGTGGTGCTTCACCATGTAAGGACATATCATGGTGAAATGAAGAGGTAAAGCTGCCATTAAGATCAAACGAGTCTCTCACAGAGATTTGAAGAAAAATTATAATAAAGTGAGTTTTGAGAGGTATAAGTTAACCAAGTTGTATGCTAAGAAAGCTGTTCAGAATGCAAAAGTTAAAGTGTACAAAAAAGTATATGAGAAGTTGAACACCAAAGAGGTTGACAAGGATATATATATAGAATTTCTCGAATAAGGGAGAGAAAGACTAGAGACTTATATACTGTGAGGTGTGTTAAAGATGAAGATCAGAAAATTTTAGTTCAGAATGAAGAAATCAAAGAAAGATGGAGAGAGTACTTTGACAGATTGTTCAATGGTAATTCTACTCAAGATTTGGACGACCTTACCGTTCAGTGTCAAGATATGAACTGTAATTATATGCGCAAAATTAGTGAATCTGAAGTTAAAGAGACCTTGAAGAGGATGAAGTCAAGAAAAGCTGTTAGCGTGGATGAAATTCCTATTGAAGGATGGAGAAGCTTAGGAGAGATAGGCATGAGATGGCTGGTAAACCTCTTTAATAAGATCTGACTAACTAAAGATGCTGAATAAGTGAAGAAAGAGTTTCCTAGTACCTCTCTTTAGGAAGAAGGGTAAGATTCAGAGTTGTTCAAACTACTGTTGAATAAAACTCATATGTCACACCATGAAGCTTTGGAAAGGGTAATTGAACACAGGTTAAGGCAGAATGTTAAAATATCAGAGAACCATACCGAGACGATCGACGAGAGAGGCTATTCATTTGCTTCGTCAACTTATAGAGAGATTTCGAGAGAATAGGAGAAATTTGCATATGGTCTTTATTGATTTAGAAAAAGCTTATGATAAGGTGCCAAGAAAGGTATTATAGTGGACATTGATGAAAAGGGAATTCCCATTAAATTTATTGACATAATCAAGGACATGTGCGATGGAGTAGTAACAAATATCAGAACTTGTGGAGGCATAATAAATAATTTTTGTATCACAATTGGATCGCATCAAGGATCAGCATTGAGTCCATTCTTATTTGCCATAGTGATGGATGAGCTTACTAGAGCTATTTAGAATGAGATACCGTCGTGTATGCTATTTGCTGATGATATTGTCCTAGTCGATGAGACAAGAGTTAGGGTAAATGGCAAATTGGAGCTATAGAGAAAACTCTAGAATCTCGAGGTTTTAGATTAAGTAGGGCAAAAATAAGTATATGGAGTGCAAATTTAGTAAACAGAAAATCTGAGATTAAGTATAGTAACACTAGATGGATAAGAAATATCGATGAGCAGTCATTTTAAGTACTTCTGTTCTATTATCTAAAAGTGGGGAAATCAATAGTGATGATAACTATAGGATCCAAGCTGGCTGGTTGAAATGGAGGAGTGCAACAAGAGTTTTATGTGACTGTAACATTCCGTTATAGCTGAAGGAAAATTTTTATCGGAACTGCTACTAGGCCAGCTTTGTTATATGGCACAGAATGTTGGGTTATAAAGAGAAATCATACCCAAAAGATGAGTGTAGTGGAGATGTGCATGCTTCGTTGGATATGTGGTAATACGAGGAGAGATAAGGTAAGAAATGAGGATATTCGTACTAAGTAAGGCGTCACCCCTATAGAAGAGAAGATGAGAGAAAATCGCTTAAGATGCTTTAGTCATGTGTGACGTAGACCTAAGATGCGCCAGTCCAGCGAGTAGAACATATCAATTAGGGCAAGTTAAAAGAGCGCAGGGGAGACCAGAGAATATATGGATGGAGGTGATACGATAAGATATAAGGGCTAAAGGTCTTAATGAACGCATATTGCTCAACAGGAATGAGTGGAGAAAGTTGATCCATGTGCCCGATCCGGCGTAATTCTCCTTTGGCTCATGTGCCCGATCCGGTGTAACTCTTTAATGTTTAAATATGGAGTTTCTTTTATGATAGATTGTATGGGCTAGAAACGAGGGGGTGCTCGCACACACACAAGCCCATTGAGGCCCTGTGAAGTGTGAGTTTAAAAAACTCTGAATGCACATGTGCGCTCAGAGCCAGCCTCGCGAGTGTGACCCGAATAAGCTAAATTTTGCCAAATTTATCTTAAAATTAAAATAAAATCTTTTCAACCCTATCACAATATTTGAGTCAGAATTTAAGTCAGAGATACATGTTGAGATTCGTATCTTTTAATGTCCTGTCATGTCAGAATTACCATTGAGAGCTCTCTGTCCAAAGTTCTGCAGTGACCTCTACTCATGGAAAAATTTCTTCTTCTGTCCAAGGAATATGTTCTCTGTCCAAAGATTTTTGATGATGGAAAACTCTCTTTTTAAAGGACCTAACCCCTGCTCTATAGACACAATTCAACCATCTTCCTCTTCTAAAATTTTCTGAAACTCTTCTATTCTTCCCTGCATCTCTAGAGGAAACAAAACTGAGCTATTCGAGAGGCTGTGCATTGCGAGTGCACGTTTGCAGTGCTAACGATCATTGAATCCTGGAGGGTAGGCCGCCATCAACCTGCTGCACCGAGATACTCTTTCAGAAGGGCGCGATTTACTCTTAAGAATAGTGCTCCGCACACCTTGATCAAATCAGAGAAATTCCTTCTTGAAAGTTTAACTTCAAATAGCTTAGCAGTAATTCATACATTATTTTTCAACAATCTTAAGAGTAGATATGGATACTGCTATGGTCGCTGCTACTAAAATTAAGTCTTTGCCTGACATCTTTAGGATTCAGCCATTTAATGGAACTCATTATAAAAGATGGCAAGAAAAAGTTATGTCTATACTTGATGTAACTGATTATGTCATTGCTATAACTGATCCTAAATTAGAGAAAGAAAATGACTTGCAAAACTGGATAAAGGCCAACAAATTTGTAAACCCATCATTCTTTGCACAGTTAGTAATATACTGTTTGATGTTTACTGTCCTTATAAAACTGCAACTGAAATTTAGGAATGTATTAATAAGAAATACATTCTTGAAGATGCTGGAACTCAAAAATTTGCTATTGAAAATTTTTTAAATTTTGTCATGTCTGATGAAAAAGATATTTCCTCTTAAATTCATGAATATCATGTTCTAATTGATGATCTTAAAAATGAAATCATCACCCTACCCGAAGCCTTTGTTATTGGAGCTCTAATTGAAAAACTACCTGACTCATGAAAAGATTACAAAAAGAACTGAAGTATAAAAGAAAACAAATGAATTTTGAAGATGTAATAATTCATATTAGAATTGAAGAAAAAATAAAGAAAGAGAGAAAACAGAAAAGGCTAAGGAGCATACTTCCAAGGCAAAACTAATTGAAAGCAAGCCTTCTAAATCAAAGAAATATTTTCATAAGCCAAACTTCAAATCAAATCAGAACCCTAAAATGAAACGAAATCCTAACTCTACTTTCAAGAAGAAAGAAAATTGTTTTGTGTGTGACAAACTCAGGCACTAGGCACACTGTACAATGTTTCAGAAGACTGGAGAGGCTCTATCCAAAACACAAGTTAGCCTTGTTGAGAGTGACATTATTGTTGCTATAATATCTAAAGTTAACATGGTTGCACATAATAAGAACTGAGTGATTGATTCTGAGGCAACTCGACATATATGTGCCGACAGAAGAGCTTTCTCTTCTTACTGCTTTGTTGATGATGATGGAGAACAAGTGTTCATGGGCGATTCGACTCGGCCCTCGCCCATTGTGGCCAAGGGAAAAGTGCTTCTCAAGCTCACTTTTGGGAAGATCATTTCTCTTACAGATGTGCTTCATGTTCTGAGATTTGTTAGAACCTCATTTCTGTTTCTCTTTTTGGAAAAGCAGGAGTTAAGGTCTGCTTTGAATCTTATAAAATTGTAATAATTAGGAATGGACAATTTATTGGTAAAGGGTACTATAGTCAGGGTTTATTTATGTTGAATATACTTGAAATCATGAATGAAAATGCATCTACTTCTTCTTTTTACATGATTGACTCTTGTGATCTTTGGCATGGTAGGTTAGGACATGTTAGTTTTTCTTACATTAAAAAAAATAAAAAATATAGGTCTGTTGCATAATATAACTATATCTGATCGTGACAAATGTGAAATATGTGTTGAATTAAATCCACTAAGAAATCATGTAAAAGTGTACAAAGAAAATCTGAATTGCTTGAGCTTATCATAGTGATCTTGGTGACCTAAAAAATACTTAATTAAAGGTGGTAAAATATTCTATATCACCTTCATTGATGACTGTTCTAAATATACAGTAGTTTATCTGTTGAGATTCAAAGATGAAGCCTTTGAAATATTTCTAAAATATAAATCAGAAGTTGAAATCAACTAAATAATAAAATCAAGAGATTGAGATCAGATAGAGGTGGTGAATATGAACTTAAATAATTTAATAATTTTTGTGAAACAACATGGCATATTCATAAGACTACCCTTCCATATTCACCTGAATCTAATAGTGTTGCTGAAAGAAAAATAGAACACTTAAACATATGATGAATACTATGCTTATAAGTTCTGGTGCACCTCTGAATCTGTGGGGGAGGTTATACTCTTTTCTTGTCATATTCAAAATAGAATACCATATAAGAAAACTAGCATAACCCCATATGAAATCTTAAAAGGACATGCACCAAACTTAAACTATCTAAAAGTGTGGGGGGTGCCAAACTAAAGTTCTTCCACCTAAACCCAAAGAAAGAAATTAGGACCCAAAACTTTTGACTGCATGTTTATAGGTTATGCACATCATAGTGCTTCAGATAGATTTCTTATGACTAGAAGAGATAATAATGTTATGGAGGTTAACATTATTGTTAAAATTAAAAATGATGAATTCTTTGAGCATATTTTTCCATTGAAAACTCACGTAGATAAACCTTCTCATGCTTCACCATCTAGTCATACACAAGAATCTGATGATACTGAAGAGATTGGATTAAGAAGAAGTAATAGAGTTAGAAAATAAACTGACTTTGGTAAAAATTTCTTTACATATTTTTTGTTGGTGATGACCCTCTCACTTATAAAGAGGCTATCTCCTCTTCGGATGTTCCATTCCGAAAAGAGACTATTATAATGAATTAGAATTTATATTATCAAATCACACTTGGGAACTTGTTAATTTGCCACCAAATGCAAAACCAATTCAAATGAATATTTAAAAGAAAACTGAAACCTAATGGGTCTTTGGATAAATTTAAAGCTAGTTGGTTGCTAAAGAATACTCTCAAAAGAAAGACTTTGATTATTTTGATACATTTACTCCTGTAATTAGAATTGCATCTATTAGAGTATTGTTTACTTTAGCATCTATTCATAAGCATGTGATGTATCAAATAGATATTAAAACTGCATTCTTAAATGGAGAACTAGAAGAAGAAATATATATGGACCAACCTGAGGGTTGTGTGACAATTGAAAATGAATACAAAGTCGACAAATTTATAAAATCTTTATATGATTTAAAACAAGCACTCAAACAATGGCATGATAAATTTGATAGTGTTCTTATTTCCTATAATTATAAGATTAATGAGGCTGATAAATGTATCTATACTAAATTTTAGGATAATGTTGGTGTTATCATATGTTTATAAGTTGATGATATGCTTATATTCAGTACAAACTTAGAAATTGTAAATAACACAAATCATTTTTGTCCACTAATTTTGAAATGAAAGATATGGGTGAAGTTGATGTGATATTGGGAATTAAAATAACTAGAAATTCTGATCGTATCATGATTTTACAAGGACACTATATAGAAAGAATGTTGAAGAGATTTAGTCATTTTGACTGCACTCCTGTTTCACACCTGATGGCAGTATTCACTTAAGAAAGAATAAAAAACAAAGTGTGTTATAATCTGAGTATGCACAAATCATTGGTAGTTTAATGCACTTGATGATACACGACCTGACATTGCTTATACCATGGGATGACTTAGTCGTTACACTCATTGTCCTGATAAGAGCCATTGGACAGCATTATATCGAGTGCTAAAGCATCTAAAAGGAACCATTAATTATAATGTGACATATTGTGGTTCTCCTTCTATTTTAAAGGGATACTCAGATGTTAACTAGATTTCAGATTCAGATGAGTTAAAGTCCACAAGTGGATATGCGATCGCACTTGGTGGGGGTGTGGTGTCATGAAAATCATCCAAGCAAACCGTCATAGCTCGCTCCACTATGGAGTCTGAGTTTGTTGCCTTAGAGAAGGCAGGTACTGAAGCTGAGTGACTCAGAAATCTTTTGATTTATATACCAATTTAAAAGAGACTAATTTTGTCTGTGTCTATTCATTATGATAATCAAGCTACTATTGCTAGGTTAAGAATAAAATATACAATGAAAAGAGTAGGCATATGCGCTTAAGACATAAAATTGTAAAGCAGCTGCTGGATGATGGGATCATATCACTTGATTATGTGAGGTTAGAGCTTAATATAAGTGATCCATTTACCAAACCACTAGGGAGAAAACTAGTGGAGAATATATCGGGGGGAATGGAACCCATGTCTATAACAAGGGTTAAAAATGATAGTAACCCAACCTATGTGATTGATGAACTCATGAAGTAGGTTCATATGGGTAATAATAATTCATTTGTTGACTTGATGATGCACTAGCATTATATTATTATTGAGAAGTCCCTTACTATGTGTAGATAGTGCAAATTGTAATGTGTAAAGGATGAGCATTAGCTCTTAATGGATTACCATAGCTCTTATTGGGTGGTGTGTTTAATTGCAATGCACACTTGATGGATCCACCTATATGAGTGCGGAAGTGGGGCCACTTCCTATAAGAATGCAGACATATTCTCTAGAGCATCCAAGTAGGGCGTATGGCCGATTCGTGCCAACCCATTTTGAACAGCTTGATTCTAAGAATTGAAAATCACCTGGGGGGGTGAATAGGTGATGGCTATACTAAATGGCAAACAATACGAAATTAAAAATCTCTTGCTAGGAACCTAGCAAATAGCAAATACAATCAAAGAAATACTTACAAAAGAGTAAGCAATATTAGAGTGCAAGTAAAGAGAGAGTAGAGTTAAGAGAGAGAGAGAGAGAGAGAGAGAGAGAAAGTAAGCAATCGCAAATACAATGATATGTTTTGAGGTTCAAGCCATTGCTCTACGTCCCCGCCTTCAGTATTATGAAGGATTTTCACTATGACCGATCCCACTGGATCATCAACTGGTTACAAGTTCTCACTAGAACTCAATGACTCACTAGTCCTCTCTCACAGTGCCGCAATACTAACACGGAACTCACTAGCTCGCTTGAGGCCGCAACCTCTACAACCTCTCAATAGAAGGAAAACGGTCATCAACACTTTGACCATAAATAGCTCACAAGTACAATCCTATAACCAAGATGAGAAAGTGAAACTCTTTAAAATTGTGTAATGAAAATAGCTTGTAGAGATGTAGAGGGATGGCTCAAGCTAAAACAAAAACTTTAGAATTTTTGGCTCAAAATGAAATCTTTTATGAAGAGGCTAAAACTTGTAAAAACTTGATCTAATATTTAGAAATCTTGTTATGGGATTTCTCTATAGTCCCACTATTTATAGAGGACGAAAACATAAGTAGGAAACCCAAAAGAATCATTGGGACAAGACCCAGAAAAAGACAAAAAAAACTAACCGTTGAGAAAATTGTCAAAAGAAAATCCTTCTTCCAGTCGACCGACCAGTCAACCGCCAACGGTCAGAATTCTAACCGTTGGGGATAGCGGTTGACCAGACGGTTGACTGATATTCCCAACCAGAGAGTAAAACTCTCTGTTGGTCGATCAGACCGGTTGACCGAACCCAACCGAGAGCATTGCTCTTGCAGTCGGTCAATCGCCCGGTCGACCGAAGTGCAAACATGCACTTTGTCAGTCGACCACTCGGTCGACCGACAGAACAATTTGCTCTGACGATGGTCGACCGCCCGGTCGACTGGTAAAGGGAAAAAAATCAGGTTTTGAAGATCTTTTGAAACCATTCTTTTTTTGATAAAATATCTTTTGATCTTTAAATACAAAATAGAGTTTTAGGACTTGAAGAACCAATGTGTGATCATGGATCAACACAAAATAAAGGTAGAACCTTATTTTGACAAAAATTCTTTTCTAAATCAAAAACCAGGTTTTTCCGGAACTTGTTTTTTTCGAAACTCGGTAAAGAACACAATAAGAAGTATAGTTATAAATTCTTGTTGAAAACACAAAGGAGTATAAAATGTGTGAGTGTGTGTGTGTGTGTGTGTGTGTGTCAATCCCAAAAGCTATCAACCTATATCATCTTGGTTTTAACAAATGACTGTAAATTCTATGTAAAATATGAAAAGTAAAAATATAAATCTTGAAATAATCTTCTATAAAATACTTGATCCTTGAGCTCTTCTATTTGGGTTTAGGCTCTGGGATCTACATCTTCTTGGCTTCCAAATGTGCGAGTCTTATGATGGAGCCGAAATGCAACAAATAGTTAACCTGAAACTTGTTAAACAAAATTGTTACAACATAACTACATACGTTTTGTTATCATCAAAACTAGGGTTAATGGCCTTTGGGCCAACAATCTCCCCTTTTTGATGATGACAAAATATATGGAGTTATCACAAATAATTTGGGAAGAGACTTCAAGCGAAGCTTCCCCTAAACACATGCATATATCAAAATGTAACATAATAGCTAAAAACAACAATAAAAGCATATGAATAAGATGTGTCAATTGGCTCTTATACAACCCATCTATGCATACCAAGGAAACAGAATTATAACAGTGTATGCACAAACGGTTTCCCTCCATCCATCCAATTTACCTCCAACCTCCAATAACAAGTGGTAGATGGTTGGAATATAAGAAAACACTAAAATACAAATATACCACATACCACACATATAGAAGATATGTATCAAATATACTTGCAGAAAGAAAGAGATACATAACTTTTCAAAGACAATAGAGATATCATAAAATAAGTATGTCCACACAGAGGTCATGCCAACCTCAAAACAAGTTACATATCATAAAAAAAAAATATGTACACCAAATACTACAATGTAACAAACACATATCCTTGTCCACCAAATACTTCAACATGTCCAAAATACATAAATAAAGACTCAAATAAAAGAAAAATACTCTAGATAAATACACCCAAAGATAACTCCCAAAAAATAACTCCATAAAATCTCTCCCGTTTTTTGTCATCAACAAAAGGGTCAATCCTCCTGAAAGTTTGGGTCTTCTGGAGGTGCCAGTGCCTCAGAAACAACTGGAGGAGGTACCCATGTATCGATCGGAGGACCCGTCGTAGGAAGGGGCTGCGAGTGGTCTCTCGAAAGTGGAACAAGCCAAGCGTCCCTGCTATAGGTGTTGTCAACACC
This sequence comes from Agave tequilana, assembly GCA_038442645.1. Taxonomy (NCBI): domain Eukaryota; kingdom Viridiplantae; phylum Streptophyta; class Magnoliopsida; order Asparagales; family Asparagaceae; genus Agave; species Agave tequilana. The sequence goes on along the minus strand of JAVJIF010006278.1, from coordinate 116,922 downwards.
GGTCTGAAGATATCGAATAGAGGCACAGATATATTGCAGATCATTATCAACTCTTTGCTGTACCCTCTGAAAATTTGCAGACATATACAGGCTGTGTTCCTGAAGCTGAGCAGAAAGGGCGAATATGGATCAAAGGATGCAGAAGAGGCTGAGGAGGATTCAGGAACAACAGCAGAAATGATAAGAGGGGTTGAGGAGCAGGAACACGCTCCCTAACACGCATCCTCTTAAGAAGAGTATTGTTGATGTCAACTGATGGTTCGATAGACCGTTCAGTGGAGAGATCAAATTTTAGTTGCTTAAGGAGGCGATTATGAGCATCCCAAAAGACAAGTATCGGTTTGAAATTAAGAGATGTTCGGAGGTCATGTAATCAACGATGAGTTTAGGATGTTCACTCTAATGCCTTTTAGAAGGCAATAGATCAAGAGTAGAGCAGAATCCCTAGCATGATTATATTCTCCTGATTTTAGCAGGAGATTATAGAAGACTACCTTGGCTAGGACTTGGGCGGTGAGAGTATAGTACTTCACCTCCTTATTCCTAACAAGAGTAGGGTTATTATCGTCTGGAGCAACAAAGATGCGGTGAGGGTAGACTCACCGCAAGGATACTCAAAATCATGCAAATCAACATTATAGATATATACTCCGTCACAAGAGAGGTGTAGCAGATGGGCAAATCTTTCCAAGGAAATATTAATATCTTTACCCAGAACTATAAACCTGATGTGATTATTTTGGACAGACAGGTTAGAGTAGAAGTAGTGTACAAGTTCAAGGTATACATGCTCTTTAATTGTAACAAGGTGCTCAAGTGAACTTGTACTTAAGATTGCAGGCAGATTTAGGTGCTCAAAACCAGCAAGCACTACAGTCCTACCAGAGATTACAGGTTTATTATGGATGACAAAGAATCTATAAGATGTATTTTTGAGAGACAAATGGGTTTGAAGAGAATTCAAGGGTTTTACCCTTTTAGATCTGGATCTTTTAGACATATTGAGGATAATAAACAGGAATATGGCACGAATATAGAAGGATTAGCTTAAAAATTAAGAAAATCAAGGTCATTTAGGAAGAAAAGAGTTTATACCTTGAAATCCCAAAAAAAATCCTTGAAAATTGCAGCTCTGGAGGTTGAAAGGAATTTTAACAAATTTTGAGGGTTGACTTTTAGAGTAGAGGGGTTATGGAAGGGTTGAGTGAGTTGGGGGTGAAGGAAATTGAGGAGGAGAGGAAGAGAGAGTCGGTGGAAGAGGAAGGAGTGAGAAAATTTTAGGAGATTAGGGTTTTTAAAATTGGGTAAAAACAAGCAGATCCACACGGTCAACTAGGGCTAACCGAGAGCAATCTCAATTAAAGTCGGTCGACCGGCTTCGGGGAAAATTTTTTTTTTTTATGACAGGCTATTTCGGTCGACTGCCCGTGATTGAGGCTAAACCTGCACAAAAAATACGAGATTATAGAACTTAAGAAAGAATATGTGCAAGTGCTCAATTCTTCCGCTATAGCAAGTGCTATGCGGGTCGTGATCCACAAGGAGGGTTTGCGATGGAAGCTTTACAGTTCTTTATTGAAATCGTTAAGAAAATAAGCGAAAGTTCTTCTCTGTTTTTAGTTATGAAAATGAAAAAGAAAATTATCTTAAAGTTAAAAGAAAATGGAAGATGAAGAAGAGGAAAATCAGAAAACGATGAAAGCGACTATGTACAAATGAAGGAAAGAAGAATGAAAACGATTTGGAAGAAGTGGTGTTTGTGATTTAATTTACAGAAATGAAAGAAAAGAAATAAAAACAATTGCTTACCTTCTTTTCGTCAAAAGCTTACCTTGAGTCTTCAGCGATGATTTTACCTTGAAGTGGAGGCATTCAGCGCATAGCCCATAAGATTTGAGTGTTGGTCTCTTCCACATTACATCATCAAGATACGCAAGCATGAAATAATACAGAGAGACTCACAATTCCATCGTCATGAGCTATCGATGGCACTCGCAAAGGCAAGGCTCTTTCGATGCTTTTAGACTCACTTGGAAGACATTTGTACCAAAAAGAAAGGTAAAATAGAAAAGAAGAAGAGAACTAAAAAGAACATACAAGGAAATAGCATTGATTTGATTACATAACGATCGAAGAAGAAATAAAACCTTACACCAATTGTCACTTTTAGCTCAAGCTTCAGTCTTGTTCTTCGATGAAAGTTGATCTCCTCAGAATTACATAAATAAAAACTAAATTACTTGAAAAAGAAAAACAAAGAGACTAAGCTAAGAAATGGAAAAACTAGTCTAAAATCCTAATCTGCATTGACGTCCCTTTTGCCTTTGAGTGAAGGTATTTATAGGAGAAATGGAGAGGGTAGAGGAGTGTGAAGATAAGTAAATCTAGCAATTTTGGAACTCCCCTTATCTTCAAACTTGATTTGAGGTGGATATTCAGTTCTGATCTGCAGTTTATTGGCATATTGATTGCTGAATATCACTTATCAAATAACAGAATTAGAGATAATGATCAACATAAGAGTTGTAGCTCTGTAAGTCTTCTTCTGGATCATCTTGAATCATCAGAATTGAGATTCTGTAGCAAAAGTAATGATTTGAATACTAAAATGTATCCAGTCAGAATCTGAATCAAACTTGCTTCATCTCATCCTTGATCTTTGCTTTAACCGATCGATTCTGAGAGGATTCTTCTCAACCAGTTTTCAACCTCTTGATTTTTCCCTGATTTAGTGAGTGTGAATTAATTCTGATTTAATTCAGAATTTTGGTGGGCTTTGGGCTCATTTCTCTTCATCTCCTTAAAGAATGGGCCTGCAGTTAAATTAAACAAATAATTAGGACAATGCAGGCTTTTATTCTAACATAAGTATGGAAATGTGACATTAAATATGCAACATTAGTGGACCAATCAGCCCGGTTAACCGGTCTTATGCCAGGTCAACGTGATCGACTGGTCGGTCGACACGGAACAGCCCAAAAATAGTTTATTTTAGGACTTTTGAAAATAATTTTTCTTGTATATTTTTACACATAAAACAGGAAAATAATACCAAAAAGCTTATAGATTTTTGGCATAAAAACACATAAAATTAATTTTTATTTTATTATTACTAACGATGTATTTCTCAATAATTAATTCATAAATTAAGCTATTAAAACAAATAAGATAGTTAAGCCGAATACCCTTGACGGGTTCTGAACTTCTCCTCGTCATTCCTTTACATAAGAGTTGAGGCGCGCAATTGCTATCTTGATTTATTTGATTTAAAATTATTTAAATACAAAATCCAAAAACAAAATAGACATATTGACAATGTATATATATATAAAATATTTATCAACCCACATAAATGAAAATACTCTACATATGGACAATCAAATCATGGCTAGTGAAGTAAATAGACTAGCTCAATTTTAGACAAGGTACAAGAATAAGAATATTCAAAAATGTACTTTTGATATCCAAAATTCAATTTTATCATAAGTATATTTTGGGTTTTTACCCTTACAAGTAATTTTGTATTTTTCAAAATCTTTTTTCATTTTCTCAAAATAATTGGATAAATTGGTTTTCTCATTAAAATAATTTCTAGCTTATTCATTAAAAGATCATTTTTCTTTTTCAATATTTTATTTTGTGCAAGAGAAATTTCATACCTATTTTGTAATTCTTCAAAAAATTGTGCTAGTTCATCTATGGTTAAATCATTATCTTCTAAGGAGTTTTCTAGATTTACCTTGGAAACTTCATCACTGTTTACCATGAAGCAAACGTGTGCAGTATTAATCTCCTCTTCAGAATTCGTCTCCGAATCATCCCAAGTGGCTACCATCGCCTTCTTTTTCCTATGCACATTCTTGGAGGTAGTGGCTTGAAGTGAGGGGCAATCCACAATTAGATGGCCCATCTTCTTGCAATGAAAATAAGGACCCGTCTCCTCCTTTTTCCTTTCAAATTTTTCTTGATTTCTTCCTCTTAGAAAGTTGCTTTGTCTTCCTTTCTTATAAAATATTTGCCTACTTTTCTAATGAGCATGGCAAAATCCTCATCACCGTCTTCAACGGGGATGGAGTAGCCTTGAAAGCTATTGCTTTATTCTTTGGGGTCTCCCTTTCTTCTCTCACCTTCATTTCCATCTCATGGGTTTTTAGATTTCCAATGAAGCCGGAGAAGTCCATCTCCTCTCTATCGTTGAGCTCCTTGAGGGTTGTTGCCTTGACTTCCCAAGTTATGGGAAGAGCTCTAATGACCTTCCCATCTTCTTGGTCATTGTCAAAGGTGTCACCTAAAGAAGATAAACCATTAGTGATTTTGGTGAACCGAGTGAACATTTCATCTATACATTCATTTTCAAGCATATAGAAATTCTCATATTGAGAACGAAGCAAGTTAATTTTAGATCTCTTGACTTGAGACGTTCCCCTCATGAGTAATGATAAAATCATTCCAAACTTCATAGCTGATTTACAATTTATTATACGAGAAAGATCATCATCATTTAATGCTTATGTAAGTGCATATTGGCTTTAGCATTGGCCTCATAGTCCTTAGTGGTTGCTTTGGATCATGTATCCTCATCACCTGAGGTTCAACAAATTCTTTGATTATGGCCTTGGCAACTCTAACTCCTAGGGACTTAAGAAATAAGTTCATTTTAACTTCCAAATGGGAAAGTTTAACCCATAAATTTGGGTGGGGACTTGATGCTGGAGAAGTCGTGTGATGCAATGAAAACAAGTATATGTGCACAAACAAATAACAAATGTAACAAATGAATATAGCCAAATGAAGGACCTCCCTAAAGTGGTAAACCAAAACTAGGGTTAGGCTCTAATACTAATTGAAAATCACCTAGAGGGGGTGAATAGGTGATAGCTATACTAAATGGGAAACAATGCAAATTAAAAATCTCTTACTAGCAATCTAGCAAATAGTAAATACAATCAAAGAAATACTTGCAAAAGATTAAGCAATATTAGAGTGCAAGTAAAGAGAGAGTAGAGTTAAGAGTGAGAGGTGAGCAATCACAAAAACAATGATATGTTTCGAGGTTCGAGCCACTGCTCTACGTCCCTGCCTTTAACACTATGAAGAATTTTCACTATGACCAATCCCACTGGATCGTCAACCGGTTACAAGTTCTCACTAGAACTCAATGGACTCACTAGTCCTCTCTCACGGTACCGCAACACCAACACGAGACGAGCTCACTAGCTCGCTTGAGGCCGCAACCTCTACAACTTCTTTAAATCACCTAGAGGGGGTGAATAGGTGACTAGCTAATCTAATGATGAATTAATGCAGAATTAAAACTATTTATGCAAACTAAAAACTATTAAACTAAATGTTGACACTCTAAAAAAGACAAGATTCCTAACTATCCTGAACAATGTCTAAACTTGTTGACATTAACAAAAGACAAGTGACAGACAAGCTGACGACCAGTTTTGTACCCATCTCCGAGGGATAAATCAGCAAGTTTGACTCTACTAATTCAATGAAGCAGACAATGAGCCCAGATTGTCTTTGAAGAGACCTAAGTAGGTCTAAGATGCTAACTTAGCTCAACACTTAGCATCATATAAGCCCAAGGGGATAGCCTCACCTGAGAGGCTAAGTTTGTCCAATTTCGCCTTGAAGCCGTTCAAAGCTCTATCAGGGAGCTAACTTACAGCTTCGCCTGAAGTGCTCAGTTAACTCCGCAGAGAGTTAGCTTCGCTCGAAGCCACACGCAACCGCGCAGAGGATGTTCGGTAGCTTCGCCATAGATGTTTATCCAGCTCCGCTGAAGAGCTTTCTTCTGACTTTGCCAGATGCTCCTTCCAGCTCCACTGTGAGCTCGACGCGACAACTCCGCTGCGAGTCTTTTATGATCACCTTTGACCAATTAAATCTCAGATGAGATCAAATCTATTCAAGATTAAATCTAATCGAGATCAAATCTGAGATCAAATTTGACAGTTGTTTACCATAATCTCTTGACTCTCCTAAAATAAGTAAGAGGATCAGGGGAGATCCTTCAAATATTTGAAAAAAATCAAAACAGATCAGAAGATCGACGCTACCTGCTATTCCTAACTTCACAGAAGCTGATTCTAGCCTCACGGTAAGGCTACTTTCCAGATTAAACAGATTGACTCAATCTGTTTCCAAACTTTTAAGGGACAATTATACCACTGCTCTCCCTATAAATAGCCCACCACACGCGCATAGGCAGAGATGCACGCACAGAGAGAGAGAGACGGCTAAACAGAGATCTATTCTCTTACTTCTAAGAATTCAGAGAACTACTTCTCTAATCAGGGTGCAGATACCCTAAAAGATCTTCCTCCCTCTCAAGGAATCTCCGGAACCAGGCGAGAAAGAATTCCCAAGTGGAGGCAGTTTGAGAAGTAACAAGAGGGTTCTATCAACCTTTTGTTCTCCGATTCTCCAAACCAGGCGAGAAGGGAATCCCATCGATTGCATCGTCAAAGGGACAAAGTGGTCGCGCGCTGACCAGACTCCTATCAGCACACTTTTCCAGAATCTCAAAGGAGATCTACTTGTAGTCTTTTTATTGCAAAAGAATTACTTGTAATTTAGCTCCTCGACCCTTTTTTTGTAAGTTTTTCCCTTTTGTAAAATCAATGGAAAACAAGATGGCGACTCTGCTGGGGAACAAATTCTCCACTGTTGAGAATTAAGTGTCGCAATGCGACGAACAGACCTTCGGGTCTACTTCTGAATTCAAGAAAGCCGGTGTGGCCAGAGCTCCTTTGGCTAAAAAGCAAGTCTTTGAGGAGACAGATGAGGCTCTCTGCGAGCCTGCCACGGTCCTCTGGCGCAACAAGGAAGCAGGCCCGCAATGCAAGGGTCAGAATCTTCAGCCTGTCACCTTTAAAAACCTAGTCGTTCACTTCGACCAAGAAAAATTCAAAGAACTTCTCTCTGGAGGTGGTCTAATGCTCCATGCACGAAAGCATAGCAAGGTCTTGATGGCCAAAGTTTCGGAGCAAAAATCGGAAGCAGAATCCTTCCAACACCTCCCAGACTCGCGTGTGGCTAGTCAGGTTCCCTGCGAACCTAAGTCTCCTTTTTCAAAGCAGATGTGGAGGCCAAAACAGAAGGCTCTGTATGAAGCTCCAGGCATAGCTACGCCATAAGTTTGTCTCTCTCGTAAAGAAAAAAGCAAGATGCCTGCCTGCTTCATTGAGACTGTCAGCCGCAAAGTTACGACGACGATCATGCCTTCGCCTAATTCAGGAGTAGTAACTCCTCGCGCCAGCCTCGTTCTTATGAGCGAAGCTAATGATACAGTACCTCAGGGTACGCATGGAGTTCGCAGCTGCGAAGTTGGAACTAAAGCACCACAATGTGCTAAACTCGCTCTTTGCAGCGAAGCTAAAGGATTGCCCTAAGTGCTGATAGCGGTGCTTATGCTGCTTCAGCGCCCAAGGGATTTCCAAAGCTTTTAGCCGCAATTTAGAGCCAAAGCACTATGTAGGGCTAATCACCTTCACAGCAACATAGCGGATAAAGCACCACAGCGTGCTTCGCTCCCCAATTCATCAAGACTAAGCTCGCCCTTCGCAGCGGAGCTAAGGGATCGTCCCTAAGTGTTGATAGCGGTGCTTATGCAGTTTCAGCACCCAAGGACATTCCCAAGGTTCTTAGCCGCGAAGTTAGGGCTAAAGCACTATTTAGTGCTAATTACCTCTGCGATAATGAAAAGAACAGGACGTCATTCTATGTGCAATCTAATAGAGCCTCTGCGCTGGATCGTTTAGGCCAACTGGGTCTGACTTGCGAGATTCTTGACAAGCAAACGGAAGTCAGAATCTTTCCAAACTTCTCCTTTCTATTGTTAATAAGTGGGATGTCAGTTGGTGACAGTCCACTCAGTCCATTACCGGCTAGGAACCACCACACTTCTTTCAGGCTGACGATTAGTTTTTAATCGACTGTTGGTACAAGCTCCGGTAAAACATTGCAAAAGGCGCGTATCGCAAGATCTGCCCTCTGCATCCGTTAACATGTTCGGAAGGAGACGAGAGCTGCGTAGGGACAGACGAGCGTCGCACGACACTCCCTATAGTTCCCCAGATTCAGATTATAGCCCGGGCCTTGGCGAAGTCTTAGTACATGAAGAAGGTGTCTTCCAAAACACCAGATCTAGGGTCACAATACCCTACAGTTATGAACAGTCATCTTCCTCAACTGCAGTAACCTCACCAGAACCAATGAAAGGATTATTCCAATGGTCTGATAAGGAGGACGAAGACAGTAGGTATGCCTCTTCAGCAACAGTCAGCTCGACACGAACGGATAGAGTATCAACAAATATGGCTGATAACGGTAATGATGACCTTCGCCGATAGTTGGAAGCTCAGGAATAGACTTCCAAGGCCCAGCAAGAAGCCTTGGATAACATTCAACAGATGCTCGCTCAACTCCTCATTAACCGAAATAACAATGATACCGGAGGGATCATAACGAGGAAGAACATCATAGCAATGAACAACTAAAGACTGAGAAGTCAAAGGAGAGTTCTTCTTTAGACGCTGAAGTTCTTAAGGCATCCAAGCTCAAATTGCATCCCTAGCTCAGAGGGATGAACTAAAGAAAGTAGGGGCAACCCGTTCTTACCCCCTGGAATGGGATTCAGTATCATACTCACCAAGTTCAAACACACCAACGTTACCTACGTACGATGGTAAGAGCTCGCCAAACCAGCACATCTACTATTTTGGTCTCATACTAGTAATGTTACAGACAATGATGCTATCATGGCCAGACTGTTCATTGGCACCTTAAGGGGGTAGCATTTGACTGGTTCTGAAGTCTCCCTCCGGGCTCTATCAATTCCTGGATCGACTTGGAAACCAGATTTCTTTCTCATTTCTATCAGGATGATACCGAGGTAACCATGGACAAACTCCTCTCTACCGTATAGAAGAAGGGCGAATCTGTCCATGACTACATTGAGCGTTCAGAAACTTGTCTTTGATGTCCCAGCAGGGATGCCATTACCCATGCTCTTACAAACGTGCATGTACAACTTCTTAGACCAAGTAGAAATTCGCATGGGGGCTATCAAAGCCTATACCTGGAAAGAACTGGTCGAGCAAGCTGAGATAGCCGAAAAGTCGGCTAAAAATTTCGAACCATCCACCCCTAAAGGCAAATGGGGTATGAATAATAAAGGACGTGGCGACATTGCATAATCTTCTCAAGCCAAAAGGAAAGAGACTATGTCTGTCGAATTATCAAGGGATGTTCAGGCGAAGGTCAAGAAGAGCAGCTTCAATAGTCAGGAGTCCAAGTTTCCTCCGAAACAGTACTTCTTCAAAGACGATCAGGTGGTCACATATTCTATTTACTCCACAAAGGGAATAAATTGAAGCTGCCGGCTGCTCGGCGTCCTAATGAAATAGGACGCACGAACGATCCAAGTATTGTCTATTTCACAGGATGATTTATCATCCTACCACAAGTTCTTTGTCCTCAAGGACAGAATTCAAGCTTTAGTCGACGCTGGAGTCCTGACACTGAAGTTAGAGCAAAAGAAAGTCACTGCAAACATGGTGACCCTCGAGTTCGGCAAAACCCCAAAGGTCACAGTTCCTGACGGGACCTTTTCGATTCCTGCACCACGACTGGAAGTGAAGCATCCTGCAGCTGAAACTCAAGAGAATAAAGGTCTTGTTCCCTTGACACTGGAGATAGGGGAAATCATGTGGATACACCCAGATCTTGTCCAAGAGGAACAATGGGATTCAAAGAAGTCCAACTCGAAGGGCAAATCTTGCAATGTCGTCTCCATCCTGCCAGATGATGGCAACCTAACATCAACTTCTCTCAGCGATTCTGAAGGGGAAAAGTACGTTTGCACGACGCAGGCTGATGTACCTCAGCCAACAGGTACTCGATCCAGAAATACTTAAAACAGTATGAGCTTACTGACGAGACACAACAGTAGACGACGTCAGTACAAATACCAGCACCCGCTTCGTTTCCAACCAAGGGAAAGGAGAAGCCAAAGGAAGTCCGGTTCGACCATGTCCTGAAGAAGCCCTCAGGCCCAGCGCTTGACACGCCCTTTCGTTTTGACATATTGGCCTAGCTGGCTAATATCCTGGCTCGTATTACCATACACGAGCTCCTGCGTGACAAGAGAAGCACTCAGAGATGTACTGGCTAATTCAGAATCATTCCTGATATACATGCCAGAAATTCCTAAAAATGACGCTAAGTCTTCTGCCCTGAATGCCATCATGTACAATCAAAGGTACCTGCTATTACCTTCACAGCGGAAGATATGCTTCTCAAGGATAACAAGCATGATTGACCTTTGTACTACACCGGATACATCGGTTCAACATGAATTGAAAGGGTACAGGTTAATCCGGGGTCTGCACTCAGCATCATCCCCAAAAGGCTCCTCTACTTCCTTGGTATACCACAATATAGGTTGTCTGCGACCACTACAATAATATACGATTTTATGCCGAAATAGTCATCCACTTGAAAAAATTTGACTCCGTTGCCGAATCGGGAGTCTGAAGTCAGAAGTGATGTGCTATGTCATTGACACTGACATGTCGTACAACTTATTACTAGGACGACCGTGGATCTACGCCAACTGGATCATTCTCTCCACTCTACACCAGTGCTTCAAATATGTTGAAGATGACGCAACAGTACGAACTGTCTTCGCTGAGAAGCAACCATTTAAAGGGGTGAAAAATTACTTTACTGACGCTCTCCTGTATCAAGAGACCGGTGAAATATTGAAAAAATTATTGCCGAACGATGATGATAGTGGTAATGAGGCGGATTCAGAATCTGAAGCAGACATGTCAGCCATTTTGATTGGTGAACCAATTATAGCATGCCTTAATAATCCCCAATGTAACACTCCTTCTGAGGATGAGGGTGAATGGATAATTAATGATAATATTTCCTTTGATTATCTTGTGAGTGTTGGATTGTTTGAATCCGTTACTGATAGCTCTCTGCACATGCCTTTACACAAACCAAGTGCATCCGGTACACCCATGGAATCTATAGAAGGGGACGTTTTAGTGATCCCTCCATCCAAAGAAGGTCAGTTACCAATAATATTTGGTAAAGCCCAACCACGAGGGTCCACAGTCACAGATTCAAGTTCAGACTCAGACACCCCACAATTTTTCCATTATGCGCGACCAGCGCACCATATGATGAAGAAAATGGGATACAACCTGAAGCATGGTAAGGGCTTAAATTTCGATAAAGGAAGACGTAGTTTGCTGCGCAACTTTGTGCCAAGAGGGAAACTTACAAATTACTATGATAACACACGCAGGGGGTTGGGATACGTTACACCCACACCACCAGCAACGGTTCAGTCAAGGATGACAAACTGATTCCATCACATTCTGCCTCTTCCTCCGAGTGGGACTCAAATGTCAGTGTGGGAATGATGTTCGAGAATCTCACTGTTAATATGACTTCAAGCAGCCAATTGGAACCAGCAGAAGTTATTGATGAGGAACCATGGGCTCAGCAATTGGATCTCCAGTGGGAAAAGTGATTCGAATAACACGAACCACCTACTGAAGATAAGGTGATCAGGTCAACTTGGGTAGTCAAAATCACCCTAAACCCATCTTTATAAGTGAAAGCTTATCACTTATGGAAAAAGAAGAATTAATAATACTCGTAAAGGAGTATATAGACGTATTTGCTTGGAACTACTAAGACATGCTCGGACTTGACCCACAAGTAGCCATGCATCATCTAAATATCAAACCGACGCCAAGCCAGTCAAGCAGCGACAACGTCAGTTTCGACCGAACATTATGGAGGCTATTGAAGTTGAAGTTCATAAGCTCATTGCATGTGGCTTCATATGGGAGGAACAACGTCCAGATTGGGTTCCTAATATTGTTTCCGTCCTCAAGAAAATGGGAAAATACGGATCTGTATTGACTATCGTGATCTCAACGCGGCCTGTCTTAAAGACGAGTTCCCACTGCCCATCACCGATGTCATGATTGACAATACCTGTGGATTCGAAAGAATGTCTTTCATGGACGGCTTTTCAGAGTACAATCAGATTAAGATGTATCCCGAGGGCGAGAAGTATACTTCGTTCCAAACACCATTTGGGGTATACTGCTACACTGTGATACCCTTCGAACTAAAGAACGCCGGAGCAACCTATCAGCGGGCAATGAGCACAATTTTCGCGATCATCTCTGAAAAACAGTAGAATGCTATGTCGACGACATTGCTGTCAAAAGCCGCAATAAGAATGACCATCTTCATGACTTGAGAATAATGTTCGACATAATGCGGGCTCATCAACTGAAGATGAATTCGACAAAATCCTTCTTGGGAGTTTCGAGTGGCAAGTTCCTTGGGTTTATTGTTACATCAAAAGGAATTCATCATGACCCAGACAAAGTCAAAGTCATTCAGAGCATGCATCCACCGAGGAATCTCAAAGAACTTAGAAGCTTACAATGTACACTGGCTTAAATCAGAAGATTCATCGCAAATCTCTCAGGCCGCTGCCAACCGTTCACCCGACTCATGAAAAAGGGTGTTCCTTTGTATGAGATCAAGCTTGTCAGGAAGCTTACAAGGATATCAAGAGATATCTCTCGAAACCTCCAGTCTTGTAGCCCCACATCAGGAAAAACCGTTCTTTCTTTATGTGAAAGTTATGGACCATTCTCTTGGTGCCCTGCTTGCTCAAAAAGATGACAATGGTCACGAACAGGCCATTTATTATCTGAGCAGGACTCTGATAGAGGCAGAATCTCACTATAATCATATTGAGAAGGAGTGCTTAGCTCTTGTCTTTGTCGTTCAGAAGACACGACATTATTTGGTCGGCCAAATCATACATGTCATTTTCAGAGTGAATCCTTTGCGTCTTCTCATGACGAAACCAGGATCATTGAATTCAAGATTAGCTAAGTGGGCGCTTCTTTCATCTCAATATGACATGCTCTTTATCCCTCAAAAGGCGGTCAAAAGCCAGGCACTTGCAGAGTTCTTGGCTGCTCATCCGATTCTGAAAAACTCAAAACTTCATGAAGAGATTCCAGATGAAGTCTTTGAATCTAATATAACTTCAGAAGATGAAGTATGGCAGATGTTCTTTGATGGAGCATCACGAATAGGCCCTAAAGGCAGGATCATTGCCGGCGTGGGGGTTGTGTTTATCTCTCCACAGAATCATGTCCTTCCTAGAGTATTTTCTCCGATGGAATCATGCTCTAACAATGTAGCAGAATATAATGCTCTACTTATTGGTCTTCAGCTCTCCCACGGACTGGGGGTACACTATCTTGAAGCTTACAGCGATTCAAAATTGATTATCAATCAGGTTAAAGGCGAATATGAGGTCCGTCACGAGGATTTGGTGCTTTATTATCACGTAGTCATCGAAATGGCTAATCTGTTTGGTGGCTTCTACATCGGGCACGTATTTCGATCTCAGAATACTAAGGCAGATGCTCTTGCTGCATTAGCAACAACGCTAGCCTTGCCAGTCGACACCGAGTATTACCTTACAGTGGCGACTCGACACCTTGTCTGCTCTAAACATATGTTAAGAACCAGAGAGGTCTATAATATCTCGATGGATCTTGAGCCGAGAGATTGGCAATTTTCTTTCATCGACTATGCTCTACATGGTCTGCTACCAGACAATCCTAAAGAAGCGGCATATATCAGATGAAGGTCTCTCCATTTTTACTATGATCCAACTCTGAAGACACTTTACCATCGTTCATATGACGGTGTCCTCCTCCGTTGCCTTTCTAATTCAGAGGCGCAGGAAGTGTTTAAAGAAGCACACGACGGCATATGCGGAGTTCATCAGCCAGGTCCAAAACTTAAAGACAGATTGCATAGGCATGGATATTATTGGCCAATCATGATAGCCGACGCCATCCAGTATGCACAAAGGTGTAAAGCATGCCAAATTCATGCGGACTTCATATACCAGACTCCGGAGTTGCTCCACCCAACTGTTGCTTCATGGCCACTTGAAGCATGGAGAATCGATGTCGTAGGGCCAATCAGCCCCTCTTTAACAAAAGGTCACCGATTTATCTTAGCAACAACCGATTACTTTTCAAAGTGGGCAGAAGCTATACCACTAGTTGAAGTCAAAACTTCCAACGTGCTTAATTTCATCAAACACCACGTCATTCATCGATTTGGTGTCCCTAGGTGGATCATTCATGATAACGGTCCCCAATTTGCAAGCCAGGTATTCTATCGATTCTGTGATAAATACCGAATTCAGAATGTGGCTTCAACTGCCTATAATCCTGCCGCTAATGGCTTGGCGGAAGCATTCAATAAGACAATCATTAAGTTACTCAAAAAGTTCGTCTCCTCGAATAAGCGAGATTGGAATGAGAAGCTTGGTAAATGTCTTCGGGCCTACCGAACCATGGTTCGGACCCCGACAGGCAAATACGCCTTTTCCCTGGTATACGGGTGTAAAGCACTCATACCGTTAGAAATCCCGATGCCGTCATTACGAGTCGCTCTGATCACCAAGATCACATCAGAGGACAATGATCAGTTGCATCTTCAAGAGCTCGAAGTCCTAAATGAGAAGCAGTTACAAGCTCAGCAGCACATGGAGTTGTATCAAGCTCGGATCTCAAAAGCCTTTAATAAGAAAGTCAAATAAAGAGTCTTTCAGAAAGGAGATTTGGTTTTAGCCGTCAGACGACCAAAGATCGTGACGCACAAAACCAAAGGCAAATTTCAGCCCAAATGGGAGGAACCATTTGTAATAGAAACAGTCTATTCAAACGGAGCATATCGCCTTATGACTTCAGATGGTAATTTACTTATGATGCCGATCAACGGCAAGTTCTTAAAGAAGTATTATCCTTGATAAGGATCCTTCTCATGATCAAGTTAACATTACACCTCTGATCAAGACCTTCAAATCCGAGATATGCAGAAGGAGCGCCCCTCTCTTCCTCAAAACGAGATCATACGACCATAAACTAGTATAGAGCCGATCGTACACTGGTTGTCTCAAAGAAGAATCAAGGTTACAGATACGTTAAGGATAGAGGAAAATGTTGGCCTTTAAGCCCAACATAAGTCCTCGACAACTCACCATGCTGAGGGGAATAGCATGGCTAGCCCGACTCAAACGGTAGTTGGTAAAGGCATATCAAACCCATTGACAGCTGAAGATTTGCTAAAAATCCTAAGGGACGTGTTCCCATTTGATTCCCTCTCCCAATTCTCATCCATAGAATGGTTAGACCACATATAAAGAACGACCGATCCACTCGAGTTACTGCTATGTTCAAACACCTCTGGCATCCATTTCGCTGTTAAGTTAACATTAAACCTATGACAGTGATCTCCTCGATTTTCTCAGTGAAAATGAGACCTTTCCATGCTATGTTTAACACTACACCACTGGCATCCATTTCGCTATTAAGTTAACATTAAACCTATGATAGTGATTTCCTCGATTTTCTCAGAAAAAATAAGATCTTTCCATCCATTTCGCTGTTAAGTTAACATTAAATTTATGACAGTAATCTCCTCGATTTTCTCAGTGAAAACGAGACCTTTCCATGCTATGTTTAACACTACACCTCTGGCATCCATTTCGCTATTAAGTTAACATTAAACCTATGACAGTGATTTCCTCGATTTTCTTAGTGAAAACGAGATCTTTTCATCCATTTCGCTATTAAGTTAACATTAAACCTATGACAGTGATCTCCTCAATTTTCTCAGTGAAAACGAGACCTTTCATGCTATGTTTAACACTACACCTCTGGCATCCATTTCGCTGTTAAGTTAACATTAAACCTATGACAGTGATTTTCTCGATTTTCTAAGTGAAAACGAGATCTTTTCATCCATTTTGCTGTTAAGTTAACATTAAACCTATGACAGTGATCTCCTCGATTTTCTCAGTGAAAATGAGATCTTTTCGTGCTATATTTAACACTACACCTCTGGCATCCATTTCGCTGTTAAGTTAACATTAAACCTATGACAGTGATCCTCTCGATTTTCTCAGTGAAAATGAGATCTTTCCGTGCTATGTTTAACACTACACCTCTGGCATCTATTTTGCTGCTAAGTTAACATTAAACCTATGACAGTGATCCTCTCGATTTTCTCAGTGAAAATGAGATCTTTCCGTGGTATGTTTAACACTGCACCTCTGGCATATCTTTTTGTCAAGTTAACATTACACCTCTGACAAATTGCTTTCCGAATTCCTATGAAGTTCTTTTTGTCACGTTAACATTACACCTCTGACATATGATCTTTTATGGGATTCACTTCCCAGCTCCCCAGTGAGTTTCTGAGTCCCACTCAGTCTTTAGTGGACTTCTTTGGTTGTCACGTTAACAATATACCTCTGACAATTTCTTTTAAGTTCCATCCAAACTTTGAGCTTGGTGGCTTCTCAATCGGTTATGTTATCGTGACCTCTAACCGACAGATAGCGAAGTCTCATCTTTCAGTCCGACAAGGACTATTTCTTTGTCATCATATGATAATTTGAACTTGGTGGCTTCTCAATCGGTTATGTCATCGCGACCTCTGAACCGGCAGATAGCCAAGTCTCATCTTTCAGTCCGGCAAGGACTATTTCTTTGTCATCATATGACAATTTTGAGCTTGGTGGTTTCTCAATCGGTTATATCATCGCGACCTCTGAACCGGTAGATAGCCAAGTCTAATCTTTCAGTTCGGCAAGGACTATTTCTTTGTCATCATATGACAATCTTGAGATTGGTAGCTTCTCAATCGGTTATGTCATCGCGACCTCCGAACTGGCAGATAGCCAAGTCTCATCTTTCAGTCCGGCAAGGACTATTTCTTTGTCATCATATGACAAAATTTTGAGCTTGGTGGCATCTTAATCGATTACGTCATTGCGACCTCTGAACTAGCAAATAGCCAAGTCTCATCTTTTAGTCCACTAAAGACTATTCTCTCAAATGTATGACTAACTCTATCGGCTTATCACCGCTGATTAGATTAGTCATATCATTATTCAGTTTCCTTTTAAGGGCTGCAATACAACTTGAAAGCAAAAATTCAGAAGATAAAACAAGTTGGAAATGCGATTGGGGAGTCAAATAAAATCACTTTTTATTGATTCCAAAAGAGGGATACATGAATGCACATATTACAAGCTACAACGGTGCTTCATAGGACTTGTCTGTTCTTCAAGAGTAGCCAGCCTAGTCTTCCTCTCTTCAGTAGCCCTGATAAGCGCCTGCGACCTCAACTCGGCCTCATTAAAGCTCGCTGTCTGGGCCAAGCGAGTTTCACTTTCAACCAAGGTTGCCCTCTATGCTAGCTCCTGCCGCAAGACTTCGTCATTTTGGGCCTTAAGCTACTCAAGCTGAGCAGTCTCTTCAAGACACACTGGTTCAGCCTTGAACAAAAGGAGATTAGCCTTCTTGATCATTTCCTTGGCCTTTTCAATTTTATCCTCTGCCTCAAGAAGAGCACTGCTAGAAGCTTCTATGGCATTCCTGAGCTCTACTTTCCTTCTCTCCAAGGATTTCAAATCAAAAGAAATTGTCTTAGCAGCTTCTTGAGCAGCGAGATGAGCTTCATGCATCTGAGACACAAGATGCGCAAGCTGTTCGTTAACTTTAGACTCCAGATCTGAATGGCTAAGACGGCGCTATTCGTCTACATCCCTCGAGTCTGTCCACCAGAAGCTCTAATGTGGCGGCATGGTCATCCCCTCTAAAGTCTCGGATACTGTCAATGCTTTGGGAGAGGACCACCTTTAAAGCAGAGAATGAGGTAGTCGAGCCCTTCAAGACCAAAGCAATGGATCGCTTCAAGCTCTTATAAAAGCTATCGACTAACATAGCCACGAATTCGTTCTCGGCCTCAATTACTCCCGGCAAACGAGCAGCCCCTGAAGACAGAGTTTCCTCTGGCTTCACTGGTGTAACTATGGAGGAAATAATAGAAGCACTGGCTGCAGCAACACGAGGGGTCGTCGATGATCTCGGAGGAGTCCTCATTAAGACCAGTACACCAGCCACAACCGAGGTAGGACTAGTGACTATTTCTGGGAGAGTTGGCTCAACCACCAAGTTGGAGAAGTAGGACTGGTAATCACCTTCAGCTCCGCGCTTGGCAAAATAGGCGGCATTGACGAAACCAATGGCATTTCACTTACCAAGATGGATGGAGGTAAGATTAGCTCCATAATCACTGTCCCCTCAGCCTCTCCTCCGCCGGTTGACTCAGGACGATAAGTGGGCAGATCGTGATACAAGACATCCAACTCAGCAGCGTCCACCGTGGTCGAAGTACTTGCTTCACCCCTAACCCCTTCGCGAAGACTGTCTGGTTCCTTCGAAGTCGATGTACCCAAAAGTGGAACACCTGTATCGTGACAAGACTTTGTTTAAGCAAGGCATAGTGAATAGCGGGAGTCAAAAGATTAAAGCATTACCAAAGGACGATACCGCCTCAATCGCCTTGGCAGCAGTCTCTCTCTGAAGTCCTTCGACAACTGCATCAGTCCCCTCAGGCTCCATTGAAAAATCTTTGGTAGAATAAACATGAACGGCCGACCCACCTTTACTCGCCGAACCTCTGTGGTCCACCCAAAGGAACTGGAAGCCATAGGGCTCCTTTCAAAGTCCCAGCACCTGAAGGAACTGGAAGCCACAGATATCTATTCTCTTGCTTTCAAGAATTCAGAGAACTGCTTCTCTAATCAGGGTGCTGATCCCTAAGATCTTCCTTCCTCTCAAGGAATCTCAGGAACTAGGCGAGAAGGAATTCCCAAGTGGAGACAGTTTGAGAAGTAACAAGAGGGTTCTACTAATCTTCTGTTCTCCGATTCCCGAACCAGGTGAGAAGGGAATCTCATCGATCGCATCGTCAAAGGGACAAAGTGGTCACGCGCTGACTAGACTCCTATCGACACACTTCTCTAGAATCTCAGAGGAGATCTACTTGTAATCTTTTTATTACAAAAGAATTACTTGTAATTTATGTCCTCGACCCTTTTTTGCAAGTTTTTCCCTTTTGCAAAATCAATGGAAAATACTAAACACATCAAGTATAATACAAGAGTGTAGCCGAATTCCCGGTGAAGGGCTCTGGACTATCTCCTCAAGATTCCTCTAGATAAGAGTTGAGGTGCCGCTATGGCTCTCTTGGTTGAATACAAGTGTGAGCAAACAATCCACAAGCATATATCAATATAAGCACAAGTATATCAAGCAAGTAAAGATGAAGGAAACACAAGCATGCAAGATATAAACACAAGTGAGAGATAGAGAGAGCAATCGCAAACACGGAAGATTTGTTTAGAGGTTCGAGCACCCTTACTCTACGTCCATCTTCAACGCTATGAAGGACTTCCCCTAGAATCGATCCCACCGGATCACTCAGTGCCGCAACACCTACAACGAGTTCACACTAGAACTTCTTAGACTCACTAGTCCCTCTCTTGTTCCTGCAAGAACTATACACCGCAAGCACACTAGCTACACCGAGGCCGCACCTCTACACCGAGCTCTCACTAGAACTCAAAACAACGCGAACCCGCAAGTCCGCCTCCTCAAATACAAAGTAGAACACTTGGTAATCTAAACACTTTGATTACCTAAAAATACTCTCACAACAACTGTCCTATCGGATGGATATAGCAATGGAAAGCTCAAGTATGTGTGAGAAAACTAGGATTGATTTGGTGGAGAAAAACTCAAGAAATCCCTTTTGAAAACACTCTTGATAAACTCTCCTTTCGATTTGAAAATATTGGCTCTTAAACAAGTGGAGATAAGCACTTAGAAGTGTATGAAAAACTAGCTTGAAAACCCACTTGAAATCTTATAGAAAACAGTCTAAGGGAAGCCCATTTTATAGGCTTCCAAAATATGGCCATTGGAGGCCAACTCAGCAGATTGGTCTGCTGTCGGTCGACATCCCAGTCAACCGGCCAACGGTCAGATTTCTGACCATTGTGCTAGCGGTCGACCGGTCGGTCGACCGTAAACTGGTAAATGACCCAGCGGTCGACCGGGCCATTTCCAGATAGCAGAGGCTCTCTGGCGGTCGACCGTGCGGTTGACCGACCCTTGGCTGTGCACGTTTATGCACATCGATCGACCTCCCGATCGACCGACTTCTGGATCGGTCGACCGGCCGGTCGACCGGCAGAAGGCCAGTCCAACATTTTAGGGGATAAAAACTCGGTCTTTTATCTTTAATAAAATCCCATAAATTCTCATAAAATCTACAAAAATAAGTTCATTGATATACTTTGATATACAAACATGTTTGAGTAAAAATCAAAACATGTTACAAACATTTTAAACTATTTTTGTAATAAAAAAGTTTTGCCTTAAACAAAAACCTGTATTTTTCAAAAACGATTTTTCCAAAACTTCTCCAAATACAAAACAAGATATTTTAAACACTTTTGAAGCTTAATGTGTATGGATATGATCCACTACATATATATGATGAAATATCTATGTTTTAGACATTAAGCTCTAAAATTAGTTTTGATAAAAACACAAGTATATTATGAAGCTTAAAAAATAAACCGGTATTTTTCAAAATGAAAATTCTTTTATAAAAACACATATAAATCTTGTGTGTGAGTGTAAATGAACTTGAGCAATCCACCAACTAATCTATCCTTTACATTTTATCTAAAAATAAAATCTTGACACTTACAAACATGACACAAGTCTTCTCTTGAAAATCTTCACTTGAAAATCTTTTTATCCTTCTTGACTTGGTCCAAACCTTGATCCAACGAGCTAGACTCCTCTTCGAGTTCATGATGCGATCTTGATGCGCGAGCTCTTGTATCAACCGTGCTAGCTTCAAAACTTGACTTTAAATCCTTTGTTGAAGCTAAACACCAACAAGATCTTGATTAATTATCTGAGACTAATTAAACACAAGATCATTAGTACTATAACTACATGAGTTAATCATCATCAAAACTAGAGCGATGGGCCTTTAGGCCAACAAACTCCCCTTTTTGATGATGACAAAACTCATTGAGTTATATATGCATGGATTAAAGTCAAGCTTCATAGAAGCTCCCCCTTAACTCATGCATAATAATAAACAAATAGATATTGCAATGAAGTGCATAAAACTAAACAAATATATATGCATAAACAAGGTGAGAGAAACATGCATAAATTAAAAATCCTTTTCCCAAAAACCTTCTCCCCCTTTTTGTATAAACTTTCAAAATTATTCTCCTCCTTTTTGTATACACATAAACTCAAATTGTAAATATGCATATATAAACTCAAAATCATTCTCCCCCCTTTTGTCAATCATCAACAAAGGGTGAAAAACAAGTCAACAATAAAGATATATATGCGATATACATTCATGAAGAGGAAGTCGGTAAGTTAGCTCCCCTGTATACATGCATTACATGAAGAAGGATGACAAAATCCTAATTTACATAAAGCATTATATATAATGTATAAGCGGAGATGTTAAGCTCCCCATACACACGTGTATCACATAAAGAAGAGATATCAAGCTCCTCAATATAAGATACACTTAACATGAATCTGTATATGGAAGAGATGTTAAGCTCCCCTTGTATATAGGCAATACATATCAAAACATTTTTTTAAAAAAAATCACTTTAAAGACCAATTTTGAATTTTCTTAAATCAAATTTTGAAATACCACTTGTAAGTAAACAAAAATTTTAAGATATCACAAGATTTTGATACTAATTGAAATTGGAAATTTTTGATACTAATTGCAATTGAAATATTTGTAGATTTTGATACCAATGAAAGTAAAATATTTTATATTTTGATACCAATTAAAATATATGATAAATTTTGATACCAAATAAAAGGTAAAACATTATTGATACCAATTGAAATCGAAACCCGATTGAAATCGAAACATATTGATACCAATTGAAGTATATTGTAAATTTTGATATCAATTAAAAGGTAAAATATGAAGTATATTTTGATATCAAATGAAATATCAATTGAAAATAATGCATAAGCTCATTAAAATAGCAATTGAGATGCCAATTAAAATCAAGATTTAAGTCAAGCTTAGCATAAACATAATTTGTGCTTTAAATATTAAAGGATATTGTAAATCAAGCACAATCAAATCATATATATGTATGAAAATGAAAATACCAATTAAAATTGATATTATTTTGAATATGGAGCATACGTATATAAGAAAACATTTATGAGTACATAAAAAAGAAATAACATGAAGATCATGTGTATAACTCATAACTATCCACCCTATTCATGCACATGATAAAAGATTTTCAAATAGAGCATACAAGGCATGGTCACCCATCTATCCGCCCTTAAAGGGTTGGTAGGGGTTTTTAAAAATAAGAGTTTGAAATATTTTGCATAATTTGAAAACTCTACCCATTGTAGAATTCATAACTAGTTTAAAGTAATTTTTAAATAACTAGTTAAAGATCCTTCAAACATGAAAATAAAACATATATATCTCATGAATCGTACTAAATATACGAAAGTTGACATTCAAAATCTATAAAGCTTAAATATGTGCTCATGAAATAAAATCATGAGTAAACAAAAATAATATAAGTGTACAAAGGTTATGTGATTAGCATAATCATAAAAAATAGTCAATGAGACTCAAAACAAATATGAATATCTTTTATCAAAAGCATAAAAATGTATTTTTCATTTAAAACAAAATTCAAGGTATATGTATGTTTTATCCAAAATTAACAATATACATACATATTCCAAACATAAAAGAGTCTATAATATAATTTGCACGAAGGCAAGAGACTCAAGGGTATATATGTATATTTATTGGTTTTAGACAAGAATAGCATATACATGAAGCAAAACATGCATAAGAATAGGGAATACAAGTTAAAATGCACGAATCATCAAAAGTAGGCTATACTAGTACATCTAATAGGTACAAATGAGCAATTTAGTACAAACATTAAATAATCAAATGTGGCTCACTAGTTGTACGAGTATATGCACAAGTTTTAATGAACATATACATTTAAACATGTAATCAAAACATGAAGCGCAGAACCATAAACAAACATGATTATTAAGGTAAATGCACATGTTTTAGAGTAATGATATACACAATAGCTAAACTAAAATGAGAACACAAAATATGGATCCATTTGAATATAAGTATATCTCAATTACTATATATGTATGTCATACGTCTAAATAACATGGCATTTAATAACAATCATAAAAAACATGCTAAAACTCAATAATCTAAAAGCATGTAAACAAATAAGGAGTCAGAGATAGTTACCAAAGCCATTAGGGCACATCTCTATATCTCCAAACTATGGTGGTCCTCCCACCAAACTTCCTTGATAGTGATGCATCAATTGTATGTCCATTTAGCCTATGCATCCACCACCAAGGCACCAATCCTCTCACGTCATGTGAGAGTCCACACCTACATCAAACATAAGTGGTGGGGACTTTGGTACCCATTTTCTTTTGTGTCTACGGGGGTTAGCATTGTTCAGAACCCAAACATTTTTATTAGCAAAATTTAAAGAATTTACCTTATCATAACAAAACTTTACTAAATGGCCTTTGCGGCCGCAATGTGTATATTTGTACACTCTAGAATGCACATGAGAGTGAGTGTGATCAAGATGTGCAAAGTGTGTATATGTGTGCCGTGGGTGATGTGCATGAACATATGGAGCTTGTTTCTTTTGAAATAAGGTTTCCAATCTATTATGATTAAATGCACAATTGCTCAAAGTTGAGCTCAAACAATCTATTCTATTTTTCAAAAATTGAATCTCATTTTTATCAATAGTAGCATGAAAAGCATGGTGAGAATGAGAATCAACACTTTTTCCTTTTAGAAATATTTTCCTTTTCTTTTGAAACAAATTTTCTTTTCAAAGAGTTGTTTTCTTCCAAAATAATTTCCTTTTCTTTTTTTACTAAAATAATTTTATTTTTCAAAGAAGTATTTCCTTCACAAAGATCATTTAATTTAGAAGTCAAGAAAATATTATCCTTTTTCAACAAATCATTTTCTTTTGAAATGCATTCTAATTTATTTTGAAAGAAATCTTTTTCTTTTAACAAGGAATCAAATTTATTTTTCAATTTCTTATTATCCTTTTTAAGCAATTCATATTTTTCAAGAAGCTGTTGACAAAATGAAGCAAGATCATCATATGACAAGTCAACATCCTCATCAAGCTCGGATTCAGAGTTTACCTCAAGGGAGTTATCCCCTTAGACCATGTAGCACAAGTTGGAAGTATCACTTCCATCATCTAAGTCACTCCCCACATAATACTATTTCTGTTCGCCAAGGGAGACTATAGTGTTCCATACTACAAAAGCCGAATCAAAATTAGCAACCTTAGATAAATATTCATCATTTAGGATACTTTTTAATGCATGGATAGCTTTTACATTAGCCTTTAGATGTTTGCCATTTAAACAATATGAATTTTTAATAGTGGCAAAATAAACATGAATACCTAGGGCTTTGAGGTACATTGACATCTTAACCTTTCAAGTTTGGATGTTAAGAATATCAAAAGTGGGAGGTGACATGAAATCCATGTGTGTGTATAAATATTGTGATTAGCCAAAACTAAGGATCTTTAACTCTAGGTTATTAGACCCAAATCAAGAGCACTAAGCTCTGATACCAATTGAAATCACCTAGAGGGGGGTGAATAGGTGACTAGTTAATCTAAAAATGAATTAATGCGGAATTAAAACTATTTATGCAAACTAAAAATTATTAAACTAAACATACCAAGTAACACACCAAGTATAACACAAGAGTGTAGCCGAATTCCCGGTGAAGGGCTCTGGACTATCTCCTCAAGATTCCTCTAGATAAGAGTTGAGGTGCCGCTATGACTCTCTTGATTGATTACAAGTGTGAGCAAATAATCCACAAGCATATATCAATATAAGCACAAGTATATCAAGCAAGTAAAGATGAAGGCAATACAAGCATGCAAGATATAAACACAAGTGAGAGATAAAGAGAGAGCAATCGCAAACACGGGAGATTTGTTTTGAGGTTCGAGCATCCTTGCTCTACGTCCCCGCCTTCAACACTATGAAGGATTTCCACTAGAATCGATCCACCGGATCACTCGGTGCTGCAACACCTATAACGAGTTCACACTATAACTCCTTAGACTCACTAGTCCCTCTCTTGTTCCCGCAAGAACTACACACCGCAAGCACACTAGCTTGTCAGGCCGCACCTCTACACCGACTCTCACTAGAACTCAAAACAATACGAACCCGCAAGTCCGCCTCCTTAAATACAAAGTAGAATACTTGGTGATCTAAACACTTTGATCACCTAAAAATACTCTCACAATAACTGTCCTATAGGATGGATATAGCAATGGAAAGCTCAAGTATGTGTGAGAAAACTAGAAATTATTTGGTGGTGAAAAACTCAAGAAATCCCTTTTGAAAACACTCTTGATAAACTCTCCTTTTGATTTAAAAATATTGACTCTTAAAAAACTGGAGATAAACATTTAGAAGTGTATGAAAAACTAGCTTGAAAACCCACTTGAAATTTTGTAGAAAATAGTCCAAGGGAAGACCATTTTATAGGCTCCCAAAATATGGCCGTTGGAGGCCAACTCAGCAGACTGGTCTGCTATCGGTCGACCGCCCTGTCGACCGGCCCAACCGTCAGATTTCTGACCGTTGTGCCAGCGGTCGACCGGTCGGTCGAACGTAAACTGGCAAATGACCCAGCGGTCGACCGCCAAGTTGACCGGGCCATTTCCAAAGAGCAGAGGCTCTCTGGCGATCAACCGTGTGGTCGATCGGCCCTTGACTGTGCACGTTTGTGCACATCGGTCGACCACCCGGTCGACCGGCAGAAGGCCAGTCCAACATTTTAAGGGATAAAAACTCGGTCTTTTTATCTTTAATAAAATCCCATAAATTCTCATAAAATTTACAAAGTTAAGTTCATTGATATACTTTGATATACAAACATGTTTGAGTAAAAATCAAAACATGTTACAAACATTTTGAACTATTTTTGTAATAAAAAAGTTTTGCCTTAAACAAAAACCTGTAATTTTCAAAAACGATTTTTTCAAATCTTCTCCAAATACAAAACAAGATATTTTAAACACTTTTGAAACTTAGTGTGTATGGATATGATCCACTACATATATTTGATGAAATATCTATATTTTTGACATTAAGCTCTAAAATTAGTTTTGATAAAACACAAGTATATTATGAAGCTTAAAAAATAAACCGATATTTTTCAAAATGAAAATTCTTTTATAAAAATACATATAAATCTTGTGTGTGAGTGTAAATGAACTTGAGCAATCCACCAACTAATCTATCCTTTACATTTATTTAAAAATAAAATCTTGACACTTACAAACATGACACAAGTCTTCTCTTGAAAATCTTCACTTGAAAATCTTCGTCTCCTTCTTGATGTGGTCCAAACCTTGATCCAATGAGCTAGACTCCTCTTCGAGTTCATGATGCGATCTTGATGTGCGAGCGTTTAAATCAACACGTGCTAGCTCCAAAACTTGACTTTAAATCCTTTGTTGAAGCTGTGGAGCCCCGATCCCGCGGGTACGGAGACGCCACTGCGACGTACATGTTGGCCCAAGAGGTTACACTCTCCAATTGTTTTGTGTTTTGATGATGACAAACCAAATAAGAGCTATTTGGTACTAAAGAATTTGCTTAAGATAAGTTTCAGGATAAGTACCATGTTTGGAGGCCATTGCTTGCTATTGCAACAACTTCTAGGTTCATGAAGCTATGAAGGCATATTGCACATCAAGGAAGGATCATAGAAGAAGAAGGCTCTAGCAAGGATAGCATGGCTCAAAGACTTGAAGATTGCTCAAGAAGTCTTTAATTATTTTGTTTTTTAGTTTTATAGTTTGTTAAAGAATAGTGGATAGGTTTGAAGCTCTATCACACACGTTTTTGCGCACATACTTAATCCAAAAAATTTCTTATAATTTATACAAAAATATTTTGCATACAAGATTTTGCCTACAGATATATATTTATGTTAATCCCTGTTCAAAAGTATTTTTGTCAAAATCAAAATCCCTTTAATTTTCTGTCCAAAATCTGGTTTTTGACCCGAGCCAGTCGACCGGACAGTCGACCGGACCTATGTCAGGTTTGGCCGGTCGACCGGCCCAGTCGACTGTAGTTCTGGGTGTACATATATCAGTGTGCACGTTTTTGCGGTCGACCGCACGGTCGACCGACTGTAACTCAGTCTGCTCTCGGTTAGATTGGGTCGACCGCTGGCCTGCAACGGTCAGATTTTTTGTACGTGCGGTCGACCGGCCAGTCGACCGGACTAGCCGTTTGAACAGTAACGGGCATTTTTCTAAGCTGTTTTATTTTGTCCTTTTGTGTTTAAAAATTTGATTTAGGGATATATTTTGAATCTAATATGACTTAATTAGCCTTAAGATTGTTTTATCACTTAACCTAGCCCTCTCCTATAAATAGGGGTGTTTGGGGAGTGATTGAAAAAAAAACAACAATTTTTGCAAGAAAAATTCAAAAGTTTAAGGCTTTCAAAAGAGATTTGTTTCTTGATTTTTGTGCTGAAATTCTCTCTCATTTTCTGAAGTGGTTTTTGAAATACTCTCTGATTTAATTTTCTTTCTTCACTTACAACAAGAGCTTCATTCCTACTCATTGTTCTCTAAGGACCTTTTGTAAGGGAAGAGACATTTGAAAGAGAGAGTTTGTGGTCTTTTGACTACTCAGAAATTGCTTGTAATCGAGATTGTGGAGTTGGGTACTCTGGTGTAATTGTGATTTCTTTGAGATAGTGGAAGTAGCTAGAATCCTTCTGGGGAAGGCGGGGAGTAGAGCTGGGTGCTCGAACCTCGATAACATATCCTTGTGTTTGCGATTGGTTTACATTCTTGCACTCATTACTTGCTTATCATCATTATTGCTATATTTACTTGCTTTCATTCATCTTGTTTATCTTGTGTGGTGATTGTTACATCTTAATTTTTAAATTTGTCCATTGATTAGCATTATCACCTATTCACCCCCCTCTAGGTGATTTTCAATTGGTATCAGAGCCTGGACTCTAGATTTGGCTTAACATCCATAGAGAGATCCTTAAAATATTGCTAATCAACATTTTCATTCATCCATTCTTACACTAGTAAACATGGCCGATAACATTAAAACCCCTCCTAAATTTGATGGACTTAATTTCCCTATTTCGAAGGTTAGGATGACTATATTTTTGCAATCTTTGGGTAGCTTAGTGGCCAAGTCCTTGACCAAACCCTATGTAGCACCCGATGGTGATGAGAGCACTTGGACCGACTTCAACTTTAGAGAATATGAGGCTAACTCCAAGGCCCAAAACTCCCTATTAACCGCCTTGAATGAGGATGACCTTACACAGGTAATTCATTGCCAATCCGCCTATGAGATTTGGCAACACTTATTGGTCACACACGAAGGGACTTCACAAGTCAAGAGAGCTAAGATAGATCTCTTGAGGTCCCAATATGAGTCATTTAAAATGATTGATGATGAGTCTATTGATAATATGATTACAAGGTTTACTAAAATCACTAATGGTCTTTCTTCCTTAGGTGATGACATCTCCAACGATCAAAAAGTGCGGAAAGTGATTCGGGCTCTTCCGTCTTCATGGGAGATAAAGGCCACCACCTTAAAAGAATTGAACGACAAGGACGAGATGGACCTCATTAGTCTTATTGGGAACCTAAAGACCCATGAGATGGAGAAGAAGGCAAGAGAAGAGGCCACTACTTCAAAGAAGAAATCCATAGCCTTCAAGACTTCATCCACCAATGATGACGATGAAGAAGACGAAGAAGATGATGAGGAGCTAACTCTACTTGTGCGGAATGTCAAGAGGTTGTACCAGAAAAACAAGCTCAACTTCCGGAAGAAATTTGAAGGCAAAGAGGAGAGAAGGATCATTTGCTACAATTGCCGCAAACCCGGACATATCATGGCGGATTGCCCGGAGTTTAAGAAGAAGATGACTTTCTCCTTCAAGCCAAAGAAGCCGGAGGAAAAGAAAGCATACAAGGCAACGTGGGATTCGGAAAGCGAGTCCGAAGAAGAGGTGGATACGGCGAACATGTGTTTTATGGCAAACACTCCTAAGGTAACCCCTCAATCTCATGATGATGAAGATGATGAACTAAGTAAGGAAGTTCTTGTACATGCCTTTGTTGAACTTTCTGAAACTTATGACAATAAAAAGATTGAATGTTTTAAATTACAAAAAGAAGTTGCTTTTCTTAAAAATCAACTTGATATGGTTTCTAAAGAAAAAGATGATATTTCTTCTAATCTTATTTCTCTTCAAAATGAGTTTAATGCCTACAAGGTTTCTTGTAAGGGAAAATCTTCTATTTTTGATGAAAAAGAAATTTCTTCTTTTATGTCTAAAATAAATGATTTTGAAAAAGTTTTAAATGATTGTGCTTTTAACACAAAGAAACTTGAGAACATGTTTTCTAAAAAGCATACCTCACATGTTAAGTCTACTCATACTCACACTACACATGCTAAATCTTTTCATGCTCACAAATCACACACTCATTATGCTTTCAAATATAGTAGAGTATATAGATGCACATATTGTGGTAAGAATGGACATTTAGCTAAATTTTGCTATGACCAAGTTAATAGATCAAATAATCTTGTTTGGGTTAATGAAACTAACCCCCTAGGACCCAAGAAAATGTGGGTACCAAAATCAA
Source organism: Agave tequilana (assembly GCA_038442645.1). Lineage (NCBI taxonomy): Eukaryota > Viridiplantae > Streptophyta > Magnoliopsida > Asparagales > Asparagaceae > Agave > Agave tequilana. Next base: position 87,101 of record JAVJIF010006278.1, on the reverse strand, counting down.
GTCCTAAATTATTTGATGTAGGTACACACCAAGGCTCCAAGACGTAGGGAGCGGTGGTACCTTGATAGTGGTTGTTCAAGACATATGACGTGGGATATCAACAACTTTACAACCCTATCAAGGTACATGGAAGGTGGCTCCGTCACCTTCGGGGATGACTCCAAAGGAACTATCATCGGTATAGGTAACATTCAAATTGGTGCATCTCCTATTATAGAGAATGTTGTTTTAGTAGATGGTTTAAAATATAATTTGCTTAGCATTAGTCAACTTTGTGACCGTGGACTTAAAGTTATTTTTGATGATTCTTCTTGCAAGATTTTTGATGTTAAATCCGATGTTTGTATTCTTACCGGTTTTCGTGACAATAATGTTTATATCATTGACATGCTTAATTTAGATTGTTCTACTAAATGCTTGAATGCTTTTGATGAAAATTCTTGGCTTTGGCATAGAAGATTAGGACATGCATCTTTTGACCATCTTGCTAGAATTAATTCTAAGGATTTAGTAAAGGGTATACCTTGCTTGAAGTTTGAGAAAGACCGCATTTGTGGTGCGTGCCAACTTGAGAAACAAACCAAGTCTTCCTTCAAACTAATTAAGGATATCATGACCACTAGGCCCTTAGAACTAATTCATATGGATCTTTTTGGACCAACACAAACTAAAAGTTTAAATGGTAGTAGATTTGCATTTGTTTTAGTTGATGATTTTTCCCGTTTCACTTGGGTTTTCTTCTTGCAAAGTAAAGATCAAACATTTTCATGTTTCAAAATCTTTCGAAAAAGGGTTGAAAAAGAAAAAGGTTTTCGATTTTGAGAATAAGGAGTGATAGAGGTGGTGAGTTTGTTAACCAACTCTTCATGACTTATTGTGATGAAAAGGGAATCAAGCATGAAATGTCTTGTCCTAGGACTCCACAACAAAATGGAGTAGTAGAAAGGAAAAATAGAACACTTCAAGAGATGGCTAGGACAATGATAAGTGAATATGACCTCCCTCAATATTTATAGGCCGAGGCCGTAAACACCGCATGATATATATCGAATCGTATTTATTTATGCAAAAATTCTTCTAAAACATCTTTTGAAATGTATCATTCTAGAAAACTAAATGTTTCATATTTCAAAGTTTTTGGATGCAAGTGTTTTGTTTTGAACACTAAAGATAACTTGGGTAAAGATGCTAAGGCTTATGAAGCAATCTTTATTGGATACTCTACTACTAGTAAAGCTTATAGAGTATTCAATAGATCTTCCCTTACCATTGAAGAATCCATGCATGTTAAATTTGAAGAATCTAATGTGTTTGTTGAGAATGTTGTAGAGATTGAACCATTAGGTGAAGACATGGAGAGACTATCCTTGAAGGACTCACCCGCTCAAGAAGATAAGCAAGAACCTATTGGTGATGTTCAAGAGGATAAAGAGGAAAGCTCTCAACCGCTTCCCAAAGCTTGGAGATACGCTACAAATCATCCTAAGGAGCTCATCTTGGGTGATGCATCTAAAGGAGTTACAACTCGCTCCAAACTCCATGACCTATGTGGTAACTTTGCTTTCATTTCTCATTTTGAACCCAAAGGCATTCTCGAAGCCGAGACGGACCCATATTGGTTGCTTGCCATGCAAGAGGAACTCAATCAATTTGAGCGCAACCAAGTTTGGCACCTTGTTCCTAAGCCCCACGATAGACCAATAATTGGTACTAAGTGGATCTTTAGAAACAAGATGGATGAGTCCGGAAATGTCATTAGGAATAAAGCTAGGTTAGTGGCCCAAGGTTACACTCAAGTTGAGGGAATTGACTTTGAGGAGACCTTTGCACCCGTAGCACGGCTTGAAGCCATACGGATGACACTAGCTTTTGCATCTTTCAAAAATTTTAAACTTTTTCAAATGGATATGAAAAGTGCATTTTTGAATGGTTTTATTAATGAAGAAGTTTATGTTTCTCAACCTCCTGGTTTTGTTGGTCATGTTCATCCCGATTTTATTTTTAAACTTGATAAAGCTTTATATGGATTGAAACAAGCTCCTAGAGCTTGGTATGAAAGGCTTTCTAGTTTTCTAATTTCAAATGATTTTGTTAAAGGCAAAGTAGACACAACTCTATTTACAAAGCATATTGATAATGATATATTAATTGTGCAAATTTATGTAGATGATATAATTTTTGGTTCTACTAATGAGCTTTTATGCAAGGATTTTGAAAAGGTCATGCAACTTGAATTTGAAATGTCTTCAATGGGTGAGCTCAATTTCTTCCTTGGACTCTAAATCAAGCAATTGCAAAACGGGATGTTCATAAGTCAAGCCAAGTACGCAAAGGAACTTGTAAAGAAGTTTGGACTTGAAGGCTCAAAGACTTGCAACACTCCCATGGCAACTACAACCAAGCTTGATAAAGATGACCAAGGTAAAATGTTGATATTAAATTATATAGAAGCATGATAGGAAGTCTTTTATATTTAACGACAAGTAGGCCGAATATCATGTTTAGTGTGTGTCTTTGTGCTAGATTTCAATCGTGTCCTAAAGAGTCCCATCTTATTGCGGTAAAACGCATTATTCGTTATATTAAGGGCACTATTGGGATGGGTCTATGGTATCCAAAAACCGGAGATTTCTCAATGACAAGTTATTCGGATGCCGACTATGCGGGTTGTAGAGTAGATAGAAAGAGTACTAGTGGGACATGTCAATTTCTTGGTAATTGTCTTGTTTCATGGTCCTCTAGGAAGCAAAATTTCGTAGCACTCTCAACCGCCGAGGCGGAGTATGTTGCCGCGAGGGCTTGTTGTGCACAAGTCCTTTGGATGAAACATACTCTCCTTGATTTTGATTTGCATTTTGATCATATAAAAATATTTTGTGATAATACTAGTACTATACACATGACTAAGACTGCAAATCAACATAGTAAGACCAAGCACATTGAGATTAGATATCACTTTCTTAGAGATCATTTTGAGAAAGGAGATATAGATATTGATTATGTTTCCACGGATTTACAACTAGCCGATATTTTCACTAAACCACTTGATTTTGCTAGATTCTCGTTTATTTGTGGAGAACTTAATGTTTGTGTTATTGAATAGACATGTTTTTCATAACCCTTTTTGATGTATGACAAAAAGGGGGAGAATAAGTTTACATGGACAAAAATAAATTTATATGGTCTTGGTTCCATATGAGTTTATATGAGTTTATATATGTTTTTGTTGTCTTGTTTTGTTTTCATGCGTTTTTGAGAATTCTTGTGTTTTTCATATAGCATAATTTGAGGGGGAGTTTTCTCCTCCCCTATATTTTTGTTTATAGCCTATTTGTTTTGTCATCATCAAAAAGGGGGAGATTGTTGGCCCAAGAGGTTACACTCTCTAATTGTTTTGTGTTTTGATGATGACAAACCAAATAAGAGCTATTTGGTACTAATGAATTTGCTTAAGATAAGTTTCAGGACAAGTACCATGTTTGGAGGCCATTGCTTGCTATTGCAATAACTTCTAGGTTCATGAAGCTATGAAGGCATATTGCACATCAAGGAAGGATCATAGAAGAAGAAGGCTCTAGCAAGGATAGCATGGCTCAAAGATTTGAAGATTGCTCAAGAAGTCTTTAATTATTTTGTTTTTTAGTTTTATAGTTTGTTAAAGAATAGTGGATAGGTTTGAAGCTCTATCACACACGTTTTTGCGCACATACTTAATCCAAAATAATTTCTTATAATTTATACAAAAATATTTTGCACACAAGATTTTGCCTACAGATATATATTTATGTTAATCCCTGTTCAAAAGTATTTTTTTCAAAATCAAAATCCCTTTAATTTTCTGTCCAAAATCTGGTTTTTGACCTGAGCCAGTCGACCGGACAGTCGACCGGACCTATGTCAGGTTTGGCCGGTCGACCGGCCCAGTCGACTGTAGTTCTGGGTGTACATATATCAGTGTGCACATTTTTGCGGTCGACCGCACGGTCGACCGACTGTAACTCAGTCTGCTCTCGGTTAGATTGGGTCGACCGGGCGGTCGACCGCTGGCCTGCAACGGTCAGATTTTTTGTACGTGCGGTCGACCGGCCAGTCGACCGGACTAGCCGTTTGAACAGTAACGGGCATTTTTCTGAGCTGTTTTATTTTGTCCTTTTGTGTTTAAAAATTTGATTTAGGGATATATTTTGAATCAATATGACTTAATTAGCCTTAAGATTGTTTTATCACTTAACCTAGCCCTCTCCTATAAATAGGGGTGTTTGGGGAGTGATTGAAAAAAAAACAACAATTTTTGCAAGAAAAATTCAAAAGTTTAAGGCTTTCAAAAGAGATTTGTTTCTTGATTTTTGTGCTGAAATTCTCTCTCATTTTCTGAAGTGGTTTTTGAAATACTCTCTGATTTAATTTTCTTTCTTCACTTACAACAAGAGCTTCATTCCTACTCATTGTTCTCTAAGGACCTTTTGTAAGGGAAGAGACATTTGAAAGAGAGAGTTTGTGGTCTTTTGACTACTCAGAAATTGCTTGTAATCGAGATTGTGGAGTTGGGTACTCCGGTGTAATTGTGATTTCTTTGAGATAGTGGAAGTAGCTAGAATCCTTCTGGGGAAGGCGGGGAGTAGAGCTGGGTGCTCGAACCTCGATAACATATCCTTGTGTTTGCGATTGGTTTACATTCTTGCACTCATTACTTGCTTATCATCATTATTGCTATATTTACTTGCTTTCATTCATCTTGTGAATCTTGTGTGGTGATTGTTACATCTTAATTTTTAAATTTGTCCATTGATTAGCATTATCACCTATTCACCCCCCCCTTCTAGGTGATTTTCAGTACATACGTAGGGCGATGGTACCATCACGTATATACGTTAAGCATCAATACAACACAATATAGGGATCAGATGCATTCCAACACAAAATGGTACAAGTACTTAGCCATCACAGATTGTGACATAATATTACATAAATATTACATCACTAGGTAGTACAAAAGTAGACGGTACAAGATAAAGACTCATGAGCTAGAAGAGGGAATCTCGCGAGCGGGGAAAGACAGGACGAAGCTACGGCGTATCCGCCTGCTCCTCAAAGTAGGCCTGATCCTCAGCTGAAGGGTCCACCTCGGTCCAAGCTGCTAGATCTAGACATACAAATTCAGGGTTGTTGGTGGGCAACCCAGTGAGTGCAAGAAGAACCCAAATGGTAAGTATAAATAAAAGCAAGTGTATCAGGTCAAGTATAATGTACCTAAATCAATAAGCATGGAATAACCACAATAAATAGTGAAATATGAAAATGACATTAGAATTTATGTGGCATGAAATAAAAGAATGTGTAGCAGGTCAAATGTCATGTAGTCAAATTAGCAAGTATGGGGTAACTACAATAGATAACAAATATGACAATGAAATTCGTGTAGCATTAAGTAAATTATCAAGTTATTATTAAGACTCGTTCAATTTGTATGTTTCGGTATATGACCGGTGCCATATACTTTCGCATACAAGTCAAGCGAGGTCGGTTATTAGAAATTGATGGGGAACGACGAACCATGTTTAGAATGGGTCCCATGCATGCCCGGGACAACGGTCCAGGAGTATCAGGTACTGAGCCGGAATGTACCGCTAGGTACCGGGACTTACTATATGCCTGAAGGTCTTAGTATACGCCCGAATAGGAATAGAGTGTCACCGTTCCCCACAGGGATATACCCAGGGGATTATAGCACACCCGACAGGCAGGCAAGGGGATAGGTGTTGGCCCAAAGGCCTTCCACCCTAGTTTTGATGATGATTAACTCATGTAGTTATGTTTACTAATAATCTTGTGTTGTTTAAGTTTCAGATCATTAACCAAGATATTAGTTGGTGATTAGCTTCAACAAGGAGTTTAGAAGCTTTTCATAGTGATTCCAGGGCCAAAGCTTCATGATCACACATTGCCTAGCCCATGGATGGAGTTTTGGAGCAAGTCAACTTGAAGATGAAGATCATCAAGAAGACTTAGGTATCCATAGTTTAGATAGTGTGTTTTAGATCCATTTGTAAAGTTTAGTATAGTTGATATGCTCAAGTGCACAAACACACACGTTTTTATGTTTTGGAATTGGTTTTCATAAATAGATTGATCAAAACAAGTTTACATGGTTTATATGTATAGTAGATATTTTCTATTTATACATGCATGCTTAAACTTCTTAAACAAACTTATTTTTGACTATCCTATTCATGTTTTGGAAAAATCAAGTTTGATAAAAATACAAGTTTTGTTTTTGATAAAATTTGCAAGACTCAAAAATGAATTGATATGATTGATATATGTCTTGAAATTTTTATCACATGTTTGTGTTTCAATACAAAATGTTAAAACAAGTTTTGTGGATTTTTAGAAGTGTTAAAAGATTTTTCAAAATATTTTAAAACTGTTTTTCTGACCCAGTTTTCTGTTCCAGGCTTCAACTAGTCGACTAAGTCAGTTTATTAGTTGACTTGGGCTGAAGTCGGTCGACCGGGCCGGTCGACCAACGTGCACAAATCTGTGCACGTTTGGAGACACTGGGACGGTCGATCGTCCGGGTCGACCGGGCTGAGAGCAGTGCTCTCTGTTTGTTTGGGTCGACCGGGCCGGTCGACCGTGGTTGCCCAACGGTCACATTTCTGACCGTTGGCGGTCGACCGGGCCGGTCGACCGTCAGCCTGTCAGGCTGCCACATCAGCCTAACGGCTAGTTTTCTGATGGAGGTATAAATACCCCATCTCTTGGGCTGTTTTGATAAGACTTTTGACAAGAAAATTTTCAGAGTTTATTTAGTGTTTAAACTAGTTTTCAAAAGAGTTTTTGAGCCAAAAAGATTTCATCTCTCTTGTTTTGGGTTTTTGGAAGATCAAAGAAAATAGGAATTTGGGATATTTGTATTGGTTTTCATTCTCTATCCTTTACAAGAGTTTTCCCAAGTATTTTCTTTGTTGCTTGTTTCCAAAAACACCTAGTTTCCACACTTGAGCTATATCTTCTATCCTAATCTATTTAGGATCTTGTTTTGTGGAAAAAGAAAAAGGAAAGAGGTTTGTGGTTGAAAGAGACCACCTATTGTAAACCCTTGATTTCTTGGTTGCTCCCTCTTTGGTAGAGGTTGAGGTTGTGTAATTGGGTTGTTGGTTTGCTCCCTCTAGTGAGAGGTGGAGTTTGGTTGTAAACCCTCTTCGGTAGAGGTGCTGTTTGTTGTATTGGCTACGGGCCTACCCCTCGGTTGTGAGGTGGTTGTTTGAGAGAGGAGTTCGGTACTCCCTTGTTGTAAAAATCCTTCTCGGTGAAGGTTCCCTCGGTGGGAGTCCTCGGTGGACGTTATAGTGGATTGAAAATCCTACACGGTGGTGTAGGCGGGGATGTAGAGCAAGGTGCTCGAACCTCGAAACAAATCTTGGTCTTTGCGTTTGATCCACTTGTCTCTCAACTCTCTCTCTCTCTCTCTCTCTTTACATTTGTACAAAGCATTATTCATTCATATCATCATATCTATTTGCTTGTGTTGCCTTACATCTTTTATATTGTTCATCCTTATATGCTTGGCTTGCTTGTGTGTGTGCCTCACTTATACTTAATCAACAAGAGCTTCACATAGCACCTCAACCCATTCAAGGGGAATCAAGAGGAGTTAGTCTAGAGCCCTTCACGGGGAATTCGGCTACACTTGTTGATTGTACTAAGTGTGTTTGCAAAATTTGCATTAGCTTCCGCATTTAGCGTATTTAGTTCTTAGATTAGCACTTACACCTATTCACCCCCCCTCTAGGTGTTTTTTCAATTGGTATCAGAGCTAGTGCTCCTGATATTAGGCTTAACATCCTAGGAGTGAGATCCATTTGTTTGCTAATCTATTGTTTGCATTTGCTTGTTTGCACACTCATATAGTTTACCATGGACTTCATGACCCCACCTAGTTTTGACCCTTCCAACATTGTTGTTTGGAAGTATAGGATGTCCATGTACCTTAAGACCCTAGGTTTGCATGTCTTTCTTGCGGCCACCAAGAAATGCTATCTTGGAGATCGCAATCATATAGGGTCCAATGCACAAGCCCTTGAGGCCATTAGAAGCACGCTTTCAAAAGATTATCTTATGCTTGTTTCTAATCTTGATTCCACATTTGTAGTGTGGAACAAGTTGACAACCACCACCTCCAAGCTTCAAGAACAAATTCAACCGGAGGAGTCTAGTGGAGAATCCGAGTCTCAATGCTTAATGATCTAAGGGAATGACTCCCTTGAGGTACAGTCGGAACTCCACTTAGATAATGATGATTGTGCTAGTTCTTCAAATGATTATGTTGATCCCCATGCTTTAAATGAAGAACTATCTATTGTTTGTGAAAAACTAATAGAAAAATATAATGTTTTGAAAAAGAAGACTTTTACATTAAATAAAGAAAATGAAAAATTGTCTTCTAAGCTTGACAAGGTTTTGCAAGAGAAGGTTGAGGTCTATAATGAAAGAGATTCATTGAGATCTCAACTAGACCTTGCACTTAAAGAAAATGAGTTTTTAAAATCTAAAAATGATTGTGAAGATGTTTTGAAGAAAAATGAATCTTTAAATTCAAAACTTGATTTTGTTTTAAAAAGTAACCATTCTTTGAAAAATGAAATTGAATTTATTTCAAAAGAATTAGAAATTTGTTTAAAGAAAAATATTGTTTTGAAAAATAATATGGATGCACATGTTTGCCATGCTAGGGTAGTTTCACCTAGAACACCTATTGCATGCTGATTGAGATTTTTACCTGCACATGAAAATAAACAATTTTAGATTTAAGAAATAATAGTGCGAGGTGCTCAATTCTAATCCGCGGTAGCAATGGCTATGCGGGTCGTGATCCTCTGGGAGGGACTAGCGATGGAAGCGTTTGTAAGTTATCCCTAAAAATTATCTTTTTAAATTATTTTGTTAGTCACAACGATATTTACAATGAAAAGTGGTATTTACAATGAGTTGTGGGAAAGAATATGGAAAGATGTGGATGGTGATCTAAACTAGAGAAGGAAAGAAAGAAAAACTTATAACACGTACAAACCTCTTCAGCCTGCTTACCTTTGATCCGTGCGATGATTTACCTTTTCTTGGAAGACTTGCAAGTATGGCGTATAGGATGTTCATCGCCATAAGCCATCAAGGGTTCTTCTTTGGCTAGGCAGTCTCAATGTAATTGGGTCTCATTGTTCACGAGGCATTAGAAAAAAACAATGGAAGAAAACAGGAACAGAGAAATACAAGAATAAAACACGAAGAAATAAAACAAGAATAATAAAAAAACAAACCTCAAGCAGATTTCATTAACAATAGAAGAAGAGTTGGCTTACACCGCTGTCACCTCAGTACAAGCATGGACTCCTTCCTCCATGAAAGCTTCCTCCACTCTCAGTTACAGATTTTACAAAAGAAAAACGAACATAAAATCTAACCTAGAAGAAGAAAAACCTAAACCCTAGCTTTTGGCCCTTTGCTGGATGCTGGACGACTCTGTACGTTGCACTGCAGGGGGTATTTATAGGTGCAGAAGGCCGAAGAGTCCTGGATAAAGTTGCCCACAAAAACTGGAAACTGATCTCATCTAAATTGCCGCAAAATCCTAGTTTTTGCCGCAATTTTGCGGCAAAACTGGCTCTTCTGGCCACGCGCTTTGGCGCGTGGCCTCTCCCGATCCGTTCATCTGGGCGTTTGCTTCTGGAAGTGTGATCCTGGCTCTTCATCTTGGGATTTCGAGATAACTTAGAAATCAAGTTACCTTGATCTCAATTATCCCAAATCTTTTATCCACGAATTTCCTTCTTATCTTTGGCTTTTATGCTCATCCTGCAAGAGTTTAGGGTTGGGTAGAATTCTATCCTTCCCTCATCTTTAATAATTGCAACTTTAGCCCTTGCATAATTGCACTTTGACAATCTGCTATTTGCACTTTGACTCTTGGGCTTCAAATATGGGCTTTTGGGCTTCATTAAGCTTTATTTATTATTAAAATAATAATTCGAGGCCTGCACACAATAAATTACAAATTATTAATAAATGTGCAGAATTAAATGAATAAATATGAAAATGTGATGGTAAATGCTATGATAAAAATGCACTTTTGACTACCAATCACACCCCCACACTTATCTTTTTGCTCGTCCTCGAGTAAAAACAAAGAAAAGAAAAAGAAAAGAAGAATTAATCTAACCTAACTCACTTTCGTAGGAATCACGGTTGCACTTAGCATGTGCAACAAGCCGTTAAACCTCTAGGTTACCCTAGAGGACGAGTGTTGTGTCGTGAGGGTTTTCAGCGGATTGCACCCACAAAATCCATAAAAAGAAAATATTTGAATTATTATTGAAGAGACTAAGTAGTCTATAAGTTTTAGGATCCTCATTTTTATTCATTCTTAGACTTAGTCTTTATAAAGTAAATTGTTTTCATTTTAGGTAAGGGTCAAAATTGAACTTCTAATATAGTCTTTTTCGTTACCAAAAATCATATGCATCCTTGTAACTTGGCTAGGAATTCCTTAACTTGGACTCTCATGCCTCTTTAATATTTTTCTCTTCCTTTTTTTTTTAATATGTATAACTCATCTAATTTTCTTTCGTGTAAGCATCAAGGCTTCTTGAGGCCCTCATACCTAACTAATTGACTCTTAAATGTGTTAATACATATCTCATATTCTTAGTTTTATTAGGCTTTCTAATCCACCATGTAGCGAATTTAAAGTCGATGACTCCCAAACCGGTTGGCTTTAGGGCACCAGGTGAGAAAACACCCCGCGGACTCAAATTCGAGTGAACTAGGCCCCAAAACTAAGGACTTTATTTTATTTACTCACCTTTAGGCATGAATACTTATGCTTCTTGAGGCACATGTATCAGCTTAATTGGTGATTTTTTTTTCTCTTTTTTTTGTTTTTTTTTGTTTTTTTTTTTTATATATGAGCCACAAAGGTCTTCATCTTAGAATCCTAGATATGTATTAGGTATGCAAATTTCATTAAGGTAAAAATCAAGACTAATTAATTATTCAATTTCTTCTCCTATACCTAAAAATTAAACAATTTATTTATTTTGACCAAGTTTTTAGAAATCCTAATCATGATTTTCCTAATCCTTAAAACTAACTTAGATTTCTTTCAAAAAAATAAGTCAAAATATTGTCCTTTTTATATTTTTTTTAAAATTTTTTTTAATTAGCAGATTTTGTTAGTTTCTACCTATGTTAGTATGTTAGTAAAGCCCACCCCCACACTTATCTCATGCATTGTCCTCAATGTATGAATGAATGCATATATGCATGAAACAGAACAAGGGAAGGCGGAAGTTACCTTAGGGTGGTGGTTCCGGAGGTGGTCTAATTGGTCCACGAAATGCGGCCCAATCAAGATAACAGATAATTTGGTGGAACCCACCAGAAACTTTCCTTACATAACCCACTAAAATATATGTATAATCAATTTTTAGTATTTCCACCTCATCAAATTTTCAAATTTCATAATAAATTTCAGAGTTAATTGTCTCAACCTCCTTGTCCCAAAATGGAGTATGAAAAGATGGAATTATTGACTTGGACATTATAGGTACGGGAACGAATACCGACTCAAGGAAGATGCTCAAATCAAGTAAGGGCTCAGGAGTCGGGCTAGGTTCAAGAATTGAGTCCAAGTCAAGAAATTGAAACTCAAGTCCACAATCTTCTTCCCACAATGGAATGTGACCTAATATGGGTGATATCTCTTTACTTCCAATATTAAGGAATTCTAGCTCATCGCCATACAATTCTTCAAAACTAAGGTCAACATCTTCCGTCAGAATTGTACAATCAGTTTCAGAAGTAAAGAGATTGTGAGAATCTAGGTCACATATCTCATTGGGTTCAATTTCATAAAAATGAGAACTTGCCAATTTATCCATGGGACTTTCAAAATTGCACAATTGGTCAAGTTCAATATGATCATCAAAAATGGGTGACTCAATTTCATGATGAATTGGAACAGGATCCAATGTTGACTCGGTAAAAGTAAAATCAGGTGGCGATACCGGAGTCATTGTTGAATCAGGAAGTAAAATTGAATCATCAAGTGGAAGATCATGATCATATTCATGCTCAAGTTCTATTTCAGGAAAGGAGAAACTTGCCATATTATCAAGAATTGGAGTTTCGAAAAGTTCAAAAGATGGCACTGAAATAGAATCTTGTTGTCCAAAGCAACTTGGTTCGTCGGCTCTAAGAGAGTGGTCAGCAAAAGCAGAAATGGCCGAACGGTGAGAACGTAATGATTGAACCATCAGATCTATGTCACGATCACGGGCTAATCTAGCCTGAGTCATGACAGCAAGCATCCTTTCATAGTCGATAGGTGCATCATGCTGTGATTGGACTTGAAAAGATGAAGTGTAATCATGATGAAGTTGTGAGTTGGTGGACTCACGCATTATCATGTCTGCGATAGATGGTAATTGTTGCTTGGACTCATGCATACTTATCATTTCCCCGATAGATGGTAATCTATTCTGAATGGGGGGATCAGAGTATGAATCATTGAAAGAATGTGGACTAGATGGATATGAAGGACAATTTGGTTGAGAATTAGACTCTGGGGACTTGAAACCCCATGAACTCTGTGACGAGTTGAAATTATTATGGAAATTATAGTCATAAGATGGAGGGTGTGGGCTATATTCATTCGGATAAGACCATTCCGGCACACTAGATTGGTTAAAGTTATGATATGCCGGGTTGGTAATATCCGAATAATAGTTAGGTGTGTAATATGGATTAAAATTGGAATTATTATTATATGCCATATCACACCAACACAAACAAAGAAAAAAAAACAAACAAATAACACAAAAAAAAAAAATTTAACCTAAGTTAGGGTAGACCTATGACCTAGACGACTCCTAACTGGTTAGACTGTCCACGGGAGGTAAGGTGCAGACTTTGACCACAAGTTAATCAGCCAGGTCAGGGCAAGAGTGGTGGGAGGTTTTCCGTCAAAGACGTTCCTTAATTAAATAACCACCAATCTTCGGGATTTCGGCCCTCAATCCCCTTCCTAGACACTGATTTGGCAAGAGTAAACTTCTAGCACCGTTCCCCCTTAGGATAATCTCCTAATTGAGTCCGAGAAGTCCCTAGGGCCAACGTCTACTAATTTTTAGTTAGGCTTGGGTTAGTGAGTGCTTGGATATGATTTTTGGGCTAAGGAAGGGTGATGAAATCCCCACCTTATCTTGTTAATGGGTTATGCCCTTAAGATGAATTAGTGCAAGTGTACAAGATAAGTAGATAAGATTCACTCAAAGCAGAAAATCAACCAAGAGATGAGTCCTATTCTACATGCAATGCGTACGTACCTTGCTCCAGCACTCTTCAACAGTAAAATAAATGAATTGAAAAGACACGTGCCTAATATGCAAACGTCTAATCAATTTTTATCTTTAACAACAAATAGTTTACTGTTGAATTAATTAGCAGTAAGCAGGGTTATCACAGAATAAATTTTAACAGAGCAGTAGACAATATTTGCAATTTGCAGCAACCTGCAGAAAACTGAGTCAGTAATTCACTGCTATTGCCGCGGATCCGCGGCTATTGCCGCGTTTCTGCGGCAAAGTAGCAGGCTCTGCTGCTCTGCCTTCGAGGGCAGAGGCACAGAGTTGCTATATGTCCACTTCTGTTGCTGTTTCCTGTTCTCCAAACCTGCAAACAGAAAAGAATAAAAGAATAATTAGTTAATTTTTTTTTATTTAGAGAAAAACTTACCGTCCCTCCCCAGCAACGGCGCCAAAATTTTGATTGAGATTTTTACCTGCACACGAAATAAACAATTTTAGATTTAAGAAATAATAGTGCGAGGTGCTCAATTCTAATCCGCGGTAGCAATGGCTATGCGGGTCGTGATCCTCTGGGAGGGACTAGCGATGGAAGCGTTTGTAAGTTATCCCTAAAAATTTATCTTTTTTAATTATTTTGTTAGTCACAACGATATTTACAATGAAAAGTGGTATTTACAATGAGTTGTGGGAAAGAATATAGAAAGATGTGGATGGTGATCTAAACTAGAGAAGGAAAAAAAGAAAAACTTATAACACGTACAAACCTCTTCAGCCTGCTTACCTTTGATCCGTGCGATGATTTACCTTTTCTTGGAAGACTTGCAAGTATGGCGTATAGGATGTTCATCGCCATAAGCCATCAAGGGTTCTTCTTTGGCTAGGCAGTCTCAATGCAATTGGGTCTCATTGTTCACGAGGCATTAGAGAAAAACAATGGAAGAAAACAGGAACAGAGAAATACAAGAATAAAACACGAAGAAATAAAACAAGAATAATAAAAAAAACAAACCTCAAGCAGATTTCATTAACAATAGAAGAAGAGTTGGCTTACACGCTGTCACCTCAGTACAAGTATGGACTCCTTCCTCCATGAAAGCTTCCTCCACTCTCAGTTACAGATTTTACAAAAGAAAAACGAACATAAAATCTAACCTAGAAGAAGAAAAACCTAGGGGTGACAGACGGGTCGCGACCCGCCAGACCCGACCCGACATGACACGAAGTTAGCGGGTCTGGGTTTGGTCTAATTGGGTTTGGGTCGTAATTGGGTCGACCCGCCTAACCCGATTATTAAATGGGTCGGGTCGACCCGAACCCGCCAGACCCGCTTGACCCGCCAGACCCGATTATTCTCTTTCCTCCTCGGCCTCCTCCCCTTGATCTCCTCCTTTGCCGCCCCGCTCCTCCCCTTCGCCTAAATCAAATTGTCAAAAAATATGTGTAAGACCAGTTTTGAATCCGTGGTCTCTAGTGTGTGGAGTTTTGTGTGATAACTAACTATACCACCCAACAATTTGGTAATAAAGTGTAAAAAAATTGTATTTAAAATTTAATAATCGGGTCAAATGGGTCGGGTCGGGTTGACCCGACTAAGAATGGGTCGGGTCTGGGTCTGAATTTTTGACCCCTATATAATCGGGTCGGGTCGACCCGACCCGATTATTATATGGGTCGAGCAGTAATCGGGTCGGGTCGACTCGACCCGACCCAATTGCCACCCCTAGAAAAACCTAAACCCTAGCTTTTGGCCCTTTGCTGGATGCTGGACGACTCTGTACGTTGCACTGCAGGGGGTATTTATAGGTGCAGAAGGCCGAAGAGTCCTGGATAAACCTGCCCACAAAACTGGAAACTGATCTCATCTAAATTGCCGCAAAATCCTGGTTTTTGTCGCAATTTTGCGGCAAAACTGGCTCTTCTGGCCACGCGCTTTGGCGCGTGGCCTCTCCCGATCCGTTCATCTGGGCGTTTGCTTCTGGAAGTGTGATCCTGACTCTTCATCTTGGGATTTCGAGATAACTTAGAAATCAAGTTACCTTGATCTCAATTATCCCAAATCTTTTATCCACGAATTTCCTTCTTATCTTTGGCTTTTATGCTCATCCTGCAAGAGTTTAGGGTTGGGTAGAATTCTATCCTTCCCTCATCTTTAATAATTGCAACTTTAGCCCTTGCATAATTGCACTTTGACAATCTGCTATTTGCACTTTGACTCTTGGGCTTCAAATATGGGCTTTTGGGCTTCATTAAGCTTTATTTATTATTAAAATAATAATTCGAGGCCTGCACACAATAAATTACAAATTATTAATAAATGTGCAGAATTAAATGAATAAATATGAAAATGTGATGGTAAATGCTATGATAAAAATGCACTTTTGACTACCAATCACATGCCACACTTCTTCTTTGATTAACAATGATATATCCATGCTTAAGAAGAGTGTAGATTGTTTGGGCTCCACTTTGAGCCAATGTGTTGTTGGGCATACACGTTTGGAATCTTTGTTTCGAAAGAAACAAGTTCCATCTATTATTCATGCACACCCTCCACGGCATACACATGCTCCTCACGGACACCATCACACTTTGTATGCTCATGTGTACACTTGTACACATTGTGGACGTAAGGGCCACCTTGCTAAATTTTGTTTTGATCGTATACATGTTGATAATTTAGCAAAGAAGTTTGTTTGGGTTAGAGAAGGTACTAACCCCCATGGACCCAATAAGATGTGGGTATTAAAGACCACCCCTCCTTTATTTGATGTAGGTGTGGGCTCTCACATGACGTGAGAGTGATGACACCTTGGAGTGGATGCGTTCCAAGCTTCATGGAAATCAATTGGATGCATCACTTTCAAGAGATTTGGTGGAGAAGACCACCACGTTTTGGAGACAAGGAGAGTTGCTTCTTCGGTTTTGGTGACAATCCTTTACTCCCGTTTTATTTACATGCTTTCCATGTTTATCATATATAGCATGTTTTATTGTTTGTAGATTATTATGATAATGCCATGTTTATTAAATCTTTGACATACATGTTAGCATTTTGAGACACCCATATTTAATATGGACCATTATTTTAGTGTTCTCACCATTGTTTAGCTATCATGTTTATCTTAGGTTTAATAACATGTGAATATGCATAATAATCATGTCTTAGTTTTATCATGATGATTTTTATCTTGTTTTTGATGCTTCATGTTTTGAATATATGTTTTCATTAAAACTTGGTTTATACTTGTGCATATAGTGGGCCACAAATAAATCTATATATGTTTGAGCTTGAATGCTTATTTGAACCCATTAAATGTGCTAGTATAGTCTAGTTTTGATGATTCATACATTTTAAACTTGTATTCCTACTTTTGGATTTGTTTTATGATCATATGTTTCCATTTCATGTATATGTCTATTTTGCCAAACTTTAAGATATACATGTATACCTCTTGAGTCATTTGCCTTTCATGCAAATCTATACATATGGACTCAATTGTGTTTAGGGATATGTATGTATACTTCATGTTTGACAAAACATACATATGCCTTGATATGAAAATTTGTTTTAATGAAAAATTTAGCTTTTTATGTTCTCATGTGTTTTTTATTTAACTTCATGTATATGTCCATTTTATCCAAATTATTGTTATACATATACATCCTTTTGAGCCACGTGCATATATCTTTGTGGACTTGTTGTGTTTGGATATGTATGTACACCTTAATTTGTATAGGACATACATATAACTTGAAGATTAAATAGTTTTGATGATTTTCATGTTTTTCTTGTTTCAAGGAATTTTGAGCTTAATTGGATATTTCATAATGCCATGTCACACATTACTTGTACACTCACCATTTTTTATTTCTCATGAGTGTTTTCATGAGCTTGTACGGACTTTATTGAATATTGAGTGGTTTAAGTGCTATGTGATTTACATGTGTTTTATGAAAATTATTTTTGTTGTATTCCTTGCTTGAAGGATTTCGTACTAGTTTAAAAGATTTTCCATTTAACTAGTTACGGTATTCTTCATTTTGGTAGAGTTTTTCAAATGTACTCTATTTTCAAACTTATTTTTGAAAACCCCTACCCTTAATGGGAGGTTGGATGGGAGATCATGTTCATGTATGCTTTAAAATGAAAATCATTTAAAACTTGAACCATGATTGGGAGGTAGATAATATGAGATACACATTTGATATTATTGTTATTTCAATTGGTATCATTGAATTCTTTCAATTGGTATCAATTTTGACATTTCTTATATACTCATATATGTTTGTATGTATGTATGTTTTTCAATTCCAATAGTATCAATTTCGATTGGTATTAATTTTTTCATACATATATTTTATTTACTCAAGCTTAGCATAACCCAATACCTTGAGTTTCAACTTCATTTCAATTGATTTAGTTTTCAATTGGTATCTTATTACAAGCCTACGCATAATTTTTGTTGGTATTTCATAAAGGGGGAGAAAATTCGATATAAATTTTAGTTTTTGTGCTTAAGATATTTATGCGTATTTTGGTATTTAGTTTTCCACTCCATTGCTTTATGATAGAAAATAGTCATTTCAATTATTTATATGACTTAAAAAGAAAAATTACTATCTTTTGATATCAAGATGTTTTGTGTTTTAAATTGGTATCTAAAAATTTTTATTTAAAGAAAAATACAAAAAGTTTTGATTTATATTGACTATATGCAAGGAGAGCTTAACATCTCTTCTACATATAGATTCATGATGAGTGTATCTTGTATTGAAGAGCTTAACATCTCTTCTTTATGTGGTATACGTGTGTAGGGGGAGCTTCACATCTCCTCTTATGCATTACATAATGTGTGTTATGTGAATTAGGGCTTAACATCCCTCTTTCATGTAATGCATATGTGTAGAGAAGCTAACTTAGCGTCTTCCTCTTCATGAATGTATATAGCATATAACATTTATTGATCTTTGTTTACTTTTCTATTGGTATCAAGATGCTTCATTGACATATGTTTCTATTGATATCATGTTGATTATAGTCACCCCTTATTGACCTTATTTTTTTGTTTTTAGACAAAAAGGGAGAGAACATTGTTTTATTGTTTTGATTGACAAAAAGGGGGAGAAAGATTTTTACCCCTCATTATTATTTATTGTTTTGATTGTTTACCCCTTTGTTGATGATTGACAAAAAGGGGGAGAATAATTTGTGTTTTATATATGCATACTTATATTTTTGCATATATTAAGTTTTATTGGTATCTAGAGCATCTAGTATTTTTGTTAATGTTTTATTAATTTAATTAGTATTTAGAGCTTCTAGAACATGTTTATGTGTTTTATGCATGATGATGCATATGTTTTGGAATCACCATGTTCATGCATAACAATAATACATAAAGATTTGTGTTTCATGTTTGTTTGAAAGTTTAAATTGGTATGCATTGTCATTCATTGCATATCTTTTGTTTATTTGTTTATGCATGAGTTAAGGGGAGCTTCTTTGAAGCTTAACTTTAATCCATGCATATATAACTCCATGAGTTTTGTCATCATCAAAAAGGGGGAGATTGTTGGCCCAAAGGCCTTCCACCCTAGTTTTGATGATGATTAACTCATGTAGTTATGTTTACTAATAATCTTGTGTTGTTTAAGTTTCAGATCATTAACCAAGATATTAGTTGGTGATTAGCTTCAACAAGGAGTTTAGAAGCTTTTCATAGTGATTCCAGGGCCAAAGCTTCATGATCACATATTGCCTAGCCCATGGATGGAGTTTTGGAGCAAGTTAACTTGAAGATGAAGATCATCAAGAAGACTTAGGTATCCATAGTTTAGATAGTGTGTTTTAGATCCATTTGTAAAGCTTAGTATAGTTGATATGCTCAAGTGCACACAACACACACGTTTTTATGTTTTGGAATTAGTTTTCATGAATAGATTGATCAAAACAAGTTTACATGGTTTATATGTATATAGATATTTTCTATTTATACATGCATGCTTAAACTTCTTAAACAAACTTATTTTTGACTATCCTATTCATGTTTTGAAAAAATCAAGTTTGATAAAAATACAAGTTTTGTTTTTGATAAAATTTGTAAGACTCAAAAATGAATTGATATGATTGATATGTGTCTTGAAATTTTTATCACATGTTTGTGTTTCAATACAAAATGTTAAAACAAGTTTTGTGGATTTTTAGAAGTGTTAAAAGATTTTTCAAAATATTTTAAAACTGTTTTTCTGACCCAGTTTTCTGTTCCAGGCTTCATCAGTCGACTAAGTCATTTTATTAGTCGACTTGGGCTGAAGTCGGTCGACCGGGCTGGTCGACCGACGTGCACAAATCTGTGCACGTTTGGAGACACTGGGACGGTCGACCGTCCGGGTCGACCGGGCTGAGAGCAGTGCTCTCTGTTTGTTTGGGTCGACCGGGCCGGTCGACCGTGGTTGCCCAACGGTCACATTTCTGACCGTTGGCGGTCGACCGGGCCGGTCGACCGTCAGCCTGTCAGGCTGCCACATCAGCCTAACGGCTAGTTTTCTGATGGAGGTATAAATACCCCATCTCTTGGGCTGTTTTGATAAGACTTCTGACAAGAAAATTTTCAGAGTTTGTTTAGTGTTTAAACTAGTTTTCAAAAGAGTTTTTGAGCCAAAAAGATTTCATCTCTCTTGTTTTGGGTTTTGTAAAATCAAAGAAAATAGGAATTTGGGATATTTGTATTGGTTTTCATTCTCTATCTTTTACAAGAGTTTTCCCAAGTATTTTCTTTGTTGCTTGTTTTCAAAAACACCTAGTTTCCACACTTGAGCTATATCTTCTATCCTAATCTATTTAGGATCTTGTTTTGTGGAAAAAGAAAAAGGAAAGAGGTTTGTGGTTGAAAGAGACCACCTATTGTAAACCCTTGATTTCTTAGTTGCTCCCTCTTTGGTAGAGGTTGAGGTTGTGTAATTGGGTTGTTGGTTTGCTCCCTCTAGTGAGAGGTGGAGTTTGGTTGTAAACCCTCTTCGGTAGAGGTGTTGTTTGTTGTATTGGCTACGGGCCTACCCCTCGGTTGTGAGGTGTTGTTTGAGAGAGGAGTTCGGTACTCCATTGTTGTAAAAATCCTTCTCGGTGAAGGTTCCCTCGGTGGGAGTCCTCGGTAGACGTTATAGTGGATTGGAAATCCTACACGGTGGTGTAGGCGGGGATGTAGAGCAAGGTGCTCGAACCTCGAAACATATCTTGGTCTTTGCGTTTGATCCACTTGTCTCTCAACTCTCTCTCTTTTTACATTTGTGCAAAGCATTATTCATTCATATCATCATATCTATTTGCTTGTGTTGCCTTGCATCTTTTATATTGTTCATCCTTATATGCTTGGCTTGCTTGTGTGTGTGCCTCACTTATACTTAATCAACAAGAGCTTCACATAGCACCTCAACCCATTCAAGGGGAATCAAGAGGAGTTATTCCAGAGCCCTTCACGGGGAATTCGGCTACACTTGTTGATTGTACTAAGTGTGTTTGCAAAATTTGCATTAGCTTCCGCATTTAGCGCATTTAGTTCTTAGATTAGCACTTACACCTATTCACCCCCCCCCTCTAGGTGTTTTTTCAATAGGGGTGCCAGTACACCCCTCGGAAGTGCCTGGTGGCCTCCAGGTCGAATCCAATAGGAATTAGTTGCACAACATATGTATGGCCACCATAAACACAGGAGCAATATTGATACCCATTAATTTCCCCCGTCCCGATATAAGTTGTTTAAATATAACAGAGTTTCAAATAGTAATGTCCACAATGTATTCACAAAAGTCTAATATTCATGGTTATCCTATTACGGGAGTCAACAGGAATATAATATCAAGAGTAATGTCAGGAGCCTCCCTATTTCAGGGGTTCAAGTATACAAGAATTCAGGAGTACAGGAGTTCAGGAGTACCAAATATCTGGTAATAATATAATAATCATGCCAAGTCCCCGTAAAAGTGATAGTCATAAATATGTCATATAATACAGGTATCAGGGGTGATAGTGTCTGGTCAAGGGTCATAATGTCAAGTCAATGTGCTTGTACCACATGAAAGCAAGTCAAGTGAGCGTTAGCATGTGTCATATACCGGGGGTCAGGATCAGGTAACAAGTATGACATATATCAAGTACCGGTGTCTAATATCAAGTACCGTGGATCAGGTATCAAGTATAACATACCGAGTGCCGGTGTCAGATATCAAGTGTCATGGATCAGGTATCAAATATAATATATCAAGTGCTAGTGTCATAAATCAATCATTAAGTATAACATGTCAAGTGTCGGGTAAATACCGAGTACAAACTTATATAGCAAGAAATCAGGTACTAAAATTTACAGTAGCAAGTATTAGGCTTATCATGGTAGTAATACGATGTCCACATATTAATATCATGCTATAAATCAAGGGTAGTAATTATTAAGTTTTAATATAAAGCACTCACCTGAAACCAGGATGAAATACCAGTAAAAATCCGAGAATCACCGAACCGTACGAGCAAGCCACTAGCCCATAAATGTATATTAAAACATATAAATATAAATATTTATATAAATATTAGAGAGGGAATGAGAGGGGGAGAGAGAGAGGAGAGAGAAAGTTGTAGGAAGGAGAGAGAAAGAGAGAGAAAATAGGGTGTTTTTAGAAAAGGAATAGGAATTAAAAAGGGGAGGGGTATGGTTGTAAATATAGGGTAGTAATTTGAGAATGAGGGGATGGGTACATTAGGGATGTTAGAAAAGTTTTATTATTTAGGGAAAAGAAAGAGAAAAGAAATGAAAAGAAAGAAAGGAGGAATTAAAAAGGAAAGAAGAAAGAAAGAAAGAAAGAAGGAAATGGAGGGCGGTTGGCCGGCCAGCCGGCCACTGCCGGCGGCCCTGGGGCGACGGCGGCGCTGCCGGGGGAGGGTGGCCGGCGCGCGCTGCCCTAGGGGAGGGGAGGGAGGTGGTGGCTGTTGGTGTGTTATTGTTTGTGGTGGTGGAGGTGGTGGTGGTAGTTGGTGGTTGTGGTGGTTGTTGGAGATGGTGGGGAGTTGGAGGAGAAGGAGGAGGTGATGATGGGGTGGTTGGAGTGGTGAATTGGATGAAGGTGGTGGTGAATTTTGGACGAAAGGAAGTGGTGGTGATGGGTTTGAATGAAATTGGAAGTGGTGGGGGGGTTGTTGGAGGTTGAAGGAGGTGGTGGAGTGGAGAGGGGGTGTGGGGGAGGTGGTTGGCTGGCCTAAGGGGTGGTGGTGCGGCGGCGGCTCCTGTGATGGAGGCGGCAGTGGTGGAGAGGGGTAGTTTGGTTTTGTTTAGTTAAAGGAGATGAGGTTTTGAATTATGAAATGAAAAGGAAAAATGAAATGAAGTTTAAATAGAGTGGAGAAGATTTGAAATGATGAAAAATAGGGGGGTAGAGGCTACAGTAGCAGCCCATGGCTGCTGCAGGCGGCTGTACAGGGGAGCAGGCGGCTGGAGCAGGGGGGTGGGGAAAGTCAAAGGGAAAGAAAAGAAAAGGAAAGAAAATTAAAGAAATGGGAAAATTTTAAGAAAAAAAGAAAATAATATAATATAAAAATTTTATTATTAATTAATTAATTTATTAGAATATCTGGGAGCATAAAGTAGGGAAGTAGAGAAGAAAAAGAAAGAAAAGAAATTGTCAGTAAAAATATTATTATTTAAATGGGGCGAAAATTCGACTGTTTCAGAAACGTTCCGAAAACTTCTCAAAAATATAAAATATTATTTTAAGATACTTAGTGAAATTGGATTCGAGAAATTTAATATATTTTTTAAATTAAAAATTCTGAAATCTTCCGGCGATACCGGCCTACACCAGAATCGGTGAAATTTTGATAAATTTAGAAAAATCTCAAAAAATGTATTTAATTAGAAAATGAAATTCTAAGAAGTAACATAAAAGCCATTTTTGAAAATTTAATCCCATTTGAAAACTAAAAATCCGGGAATCAGTCGGCGATGCCGACCGACACCGGTTTTGAAGATTTTGCAGAAAAATTCTAAAAAATTCCCAAAAATCATGAAAAATCTAAAATATTAGAAAATAGTGTCTGAAACTAAAATCAGTCAAATCGGACTGCCAGAAAGTCAAATCGGGCGGCAGGCTGGTACTGGGTTCCTAGTCCGGGTCAGTGCTTACTCTAGATCTGAGAATCCAGATCTGATACACAATAATATAAGTAATCACAACCCAAAAATAAATACTGAAAGTAAATTGAACAATACGGTCAAAAAAATTTGGGACCACGTATCCCGGGAACGGGGTGCTACAATCTATCCACCTAACAAAAATTTCGTCCTTGAAATTTCTATAAGGAAAGAGATAAACATGGAAATAAAGAATTGATAAGACAAGAGATGGAGTACATGAGAAAGTTATCACTCAAGGCTCAAACAGATGCGGGTAACGGTCACGAATGACTTCTTCCCGCTCCCAAGTCGCTTCTCCCGGACTATGCCTGTTCCATGAAACAAGCACCAACGGGATGGTCAGGTTCTTCAGGGTCTTGACACTTCTGTCCACAATAGCTATTGGTTGCTCAGTATATGACAAATCCGGCTGCAACTCTAACTCTGAATAATCCAATACATGGCTCTTGTCTCTGATGTATCTTCTCAGCTGTGACACATGGAACACATTGTACACTCCTTCCAGTGATGGCAGCAATGCCAATCTATAGGCCACTTCTCCTACTTACTCCAATATCTCAAACAGGCCTATAAACCTTGGACTCAGCTTCCCACGTGTACCAAATCTGATCACTCTCTTGGTTGGAGATATCTTCAGAAACACATGCTCTCCCACCTGAAACTCCCACGGTCTTCTATTAGAATCTGCCCAACTCTTCTGTCTGTCCTGTACCACACGAAGGTACTCTTGGATGGTCCTGATCTTGTTCACTACCTGTACTATCACATCCGGTCTCAAATGCCTTCTTTCACTAACTTCATCCCAACACAATGGTGATCTGCATCTCCTGCCATATAGGGCTTCAAACGGAGCCATCTTGATGCTCGTCTGATAGCTGTTATTGTAGGAAAACTCTGCCAAATATAGATGGCCTTTTGCACGATCCCTTGAAGTCTATCATACAAGCCCTCAACATGTCCTCTAGGATCTGAATGGTTCGTTCGGACTGCCTGTCTGTCTCTGGATGATAAGATGTGCTAAACTTCAGACGGGTCCCCAGACTCTCTTGAAGGCTCTCCCAGAAGCGAGATCTAAACCTCGTATCTCTGTCCGACACGATACTAACTGGAACTCCATGCAGTCGAACAATCTCCCTCATTACTTATATGCCAGAAGTTTCGTAGATTGCCCCACTTTGAAGGGTATGAAATGTGTTGACTTAGTGAGACGGTCAACAACTACCCATACTGCATTGTTCCCCTTTGGACTGCGGGGGAGAGCGGTGACAAAATCTATAGTAACATGCTCCCATTTCCATTCTGGTATTGGCAAAGGCTATAGTAATCTAGCTGGTCTCTGGTGTTCAGCCTTCACTTGCTGACACACTAGACACTTTGCCACATACTATGCGATCTCTCTCTTCATATCTTTCCACCAGAAATGTTATTTCAGATCCTGATATATCTTAGTTCCTCCAGGGTGTATAGAGTAAGCTGAGCTGTGAGCCTCAGCTAACATCTTTTGTCTAATCTCCCCTTGAGGTACACAAATTCTACCCCTAAAATAGAGCGCACCATCAGTATGTATGCAAACATCTGATCTCAGCCCTGCTTCCACCTGCTCTCTGAACTTCAGCAATCTGGGATCTTCTCTCTGTGCTTCTCTGATCTCCTCCATCAATGTCAGCTGGATCTGAAATGCCATCAACTGTACGGATCCACTGGCCCTCCGAATCACCATCAAGTCCAGCCGCCCCATCTCTTTGAGTAACTTCTCTTGCTGAGTGAGCAGTACAACCATGTTGGCTTCAAGTCTCCTACTTAAGGCATCCGGCACAACATTAACCTTGCCAGGATGGTACTGCAGATATATATCATAATCTGCCATCAACTCCTGCCATCAACTCTGCCTCATATTCAACTCCTTTCTGAGTGAAAATGTACTTCAAGCTCTTGTGATCAATGTAAATCAACAGTCGGTCACCAAGCAGATAATGCCTCCATATCTTCAACGCAAAGATCACAGCAGCCAGCTCCAGATCATGTGTTGGGTAGTTCTTCTCATGAAGCTTTAATTGCCTGGATGCATAAGGCACGACATGCCCATGTTGCATCAATACACATCCAAGACCCTTCCCTGAGGCATCACTATATACCACCATACCTCCTGTCCCTGAGGGTGTCTTCAAGATTGGAGCTGAAATCAACTTGTTCTTCAACTCCTCAAAAGCAGACGCACACTCCTCAGCCCAAATGTACTTCTCTCCCTTCCTGGTAAGCTTGGTCAAAGGAGCTGCAATCTTAGAGAAGTCCTGCACGAACCTCCGATAATATCCAGCTAATCCTATGAAGCTCCTGATCTCTGTTACTGACTTCAGAGTCGGCCAATCTTTCACCGTCTGAATCTTATTGGGATCCACCGAGATTCTTTCCTTAGAAGTAACATGGCCTAAGAATGCTATACTCTCCAGCCAGAACTCACACTTGCTAAGTTTGGCATGCAGCTGCTCAAGTCAGAGCGTCTACAGCACAACCCTCAAAAGCTCCGCATGCTCCTCTTCATTCTTTGAATAGACCAAAATATCATCAATGAACACCAACACAAACGTATCCAAATATGGTGAAAAGATTCTATTCATCAAGTCCATCAAGACTGCTGGGGCATTTGTAACTCCAAAAGGTATAACCAAGAACTCGTAATGACCATAGCGAGTCCTAAATGCCGTCTTCTGGATATCTTCCTTCTTCACCTTCAACTGATGGTACCCGACTGCAGATCTAACTTAGAGAACACTTGGGCCCCATGAAGTTGATCAAATAGATCATCAATCCTTGACAAAGGGTACTTGTTCTTAATGGTGACTTTGTTCAATTCTCTGTAATCAATGCACAATCTCTTGCCACCATCCTTGTTGTTTGCCAACAACACTGGTGCTCCCCAAAGTGAAGTACTCAGTCTGATCAAACCCTTGCTCGGATACTCCAGCAGCTGCTCCTTCAATATAGCCAATTCAGTTGGTGTCATTCGATACGATGCTTTAGAGATGGGAGTCACTCCTGGAATAATGTCAATAGAGAACTCCACAAATCTATCAGGTGGAAGTCCTGATATCTCCTTAAATATATCCAGAATTCATTCCACAATGACACCGTCTTCTTTTTATCTTCTGCAATGGCACAATCAAGTTGATCTTCCTTCTGGAGGGACTTGCGTTCTCCAAAGAACTGAAACTCCAGTTGGTGTAGAATCCTGAAGATCACCTTCTTATCCAACAATTGATCACTGCATGATACTTGCTGAGCCAAGTCATGCCTAGAATCACATCGTACCCTCCGGTGTCCAGTACGAACATGTCAGCCTCCAACTTTCTACCATATAACACCACATTGCACGCCTTGTAAATCTTGTTAGTAATGACTACCCTATTCCCGTACTAATTTCCCATTGGTCACCTATACATACTATGGGTATAGAATGCAAGGCAATAAATCTACTGGATATGAAGCAATGCGATGCACCGGAGTCAAAGAGTGATAAGACTGGAACTGAGTGGACTAAGATTGTACCTGCCACTACTTCTCCAGATGCCTCAGCTTCCTCTGCTGTCATGTTGTAGGCCTGGCCTCTCCCGCGGCCTACTCCGGTCCTGGGTCCCCGCTCAGCCTGACCCAGAGTCCGACGCTGGGGAGGAAGTGGAACTCCTCTGCCTACTGGTCCTGGATTCCTCCTCATCGGTGGTGCTGAAAATGCTGGGGAAGCTGCTCGAGCTGGAAGTGCTGGTGGTGCCACTCGTGCTGGAAGTGCTGGTCATGCTGGAGCTGTATTCAAGGTCTTCTTGAATGGACACTCTCCCACTGAGTGATTGCCGGATCCGCATGCCAAACACAGCCCATTGGCCATACGGCAGTTCCGCTGATTGTGTCCAGGCTTCTGACAGTACCCACACACAAGCTGCTGAGAAGGAGGCTGAAATGGTCGCTTGGCTACTGGAGCACCAAAAGATCTGACTAGATTTCCTCTGTGCACCTGCTGGAATTGGCGCTTCATAGGCTTGTGCTGCAGCTCAAGTCTCCTCTTCTTCTCCAATCCCTGCTCCACATCACGAGCTATAGAGGGAACTTGGGAATATGTCTTCAGCTGGTGGGTATAAGTAACATCTGGATATCCACCCTCAGTCCTTGCTGAAATCTGTTAGCTCTCTTCTCCTCGTCGGCTACCATATACAGTGCAAACTGACAAAGTCTTAGGAATTCAGCAGCATACTCATCCACCGATCGATTCCACTGCTGCAGCTTGATAAACTGCCCCTCCATCTCCTTCTGAGCTGTAGCAGGGAAAAATCTCTCATAGAAGCCCTTCGAGAACTGGTACCGCGAGATGGGCTTCTCCATCCTCGCCTCTTCGGCTAGCCACCAAGTCCTCATCACGTCCTTCAGCTGGATCTTGGCCACTTCCACCTGGTTCTCACTAGAAATTCTGGCCGCCTTTAGAAGATCGGTCATGTCGATCAACCACTGCTCTGCATCCAGGGGCTTCTCCGTGCCTGAAAATTTTGTTGGCTGCAACCTCCTGAAATCTGATATAGTACCCAGCCTCTGCTCCAGGGGTGCAGTCAGCAATCCTTGACGCAAGAGCTTTGTCTGCTGCTGGCTATTCATCATCCCCTGGAGCATTCTCATCATGTCGTTCTCCCCGTACGGACCTTCATGGGAAGTGTCGGGACTATTACGTGTCCCCCGTCTCTCCATGTTCGAGCTGACTGAAAAGGTGATGGAAAATGAGATTTCAGAAATCAAGGGATAGATTTCAAGAAAAGAATAGATAACTTCGTACTTGTGATTAGAATGTATAGTGAAGACTCATGTGACTCAGTCACAAATTAACCCAATATTAATTTGCAAACTTGATGTACTGAAGGTGTGAGAGCTTAGGCTCTGATACCAACCCATGACGCCCCGATCCCACGGGTACGGAGGCGCCACTGTGACGTACATACGTAGGGCGATGGTACCATCACGTATGTACGTTAAGCATCAATACAATACAATACATGGATCAGAGTGTGAAAATACGTGGCGTTATACATTCCAACACAAAATGGTACAAGTACTTAGTCATCACAAATTGTGACATAATATTACATAAATATTACATCACCAGGTAGTACAAAAGTAGATGGTACAAGATAAAGACTCACGAGCTGGAAGAGGGAATCTCGCGAGCGGGGAAAGACAGGACGAAGCTACGGCTGATCTACCTGCTACTCGAAGTAGGCCTGATCCTCAGCTGAAGGGTCCACCTCGGTCCAAGCTGCTAAATCTGGACATACAAATCCATAGTTGTTAGTGGGCAACCCAGCGAGTGCAAGAAGAACCCAAATGATAAGTATAAATAAAAGTAAGTGTATTAGGTCAAGTATAATGTACCTAAATCAATAAGCATGGAATAACCACAATAAATAATGAAATATGAAAATGACATTAGAATTTATGTGGCATGAAATAAAAGCATGTGTAGCAGGTCAAATGTTAGGTAATCAAATTAGCAAGCATGGGATAACTACAATAGATAACAAATATGATAATGAAATTCATGTAGCATTAAGTCAATTATCAAGTTATTATTAAGACTCGTTCAATTGTATATTTCGGTATATAACCGGTGCCATATACTTCTGCATACAAATCAAGCGAGGTTGGTTATTCGAAATTGATGGCGAACGACGAACCATGTTTAGAATGGGTCCCGTGCATGCCCGGGACAACGGTCCAAGAATATCTGGTACTGAGCCGGAACGTACCGCTAGATACTAGGACTTACTATATGCCCGAAGGTCTTAGTATACGCCTGAACAGGAATAGAGTATTATCGTTCCCCACAGGGATATACCCAGGGGATTATAGCACACCTGGCAGGCAGGCAAGGGGGTAGAGGTGCCAGTACAGCCCTCAGAAGCGCCTGGTGGCCTCCAGGTCGAATCCAACAGGAATTAGTTGTACAACATATGTATGGCCACCATAAATACAGGAGCTATATCGATACCCATCAATTTTCCCCGTCCCGGTATAAGTTGTTTAAATATAATAGAGTCTCAAATAGTAATGTCAACAGTGTACTCACAAAAGTCCAATATTCATGGTTATCCTATTACGGGGGTCAATAGGAGTATAATATCAGGAGTAATGTCGGAGCCTCCCTATTTCAGGGGTTCAAGTATACAGGAATTCAGGAGTATAGGAGTTCAGGAGTACCAAATATCTGGTAATAATATAATAATCATGCCAAGTCCCCGTAAAAGTGATAGTCATGAATATGTCATATAATACAGGTATCAGGGGTGATAGTGTCTGGGCAAGTGTCATGATGTCAAGTCAATGTGCTTGTACCACATAAAAGCAAGTCAAGTGAGCGTTAGCATGTGTCATATATCGGGGGTCAGGATCAGGTAACAAGTATGACATATATCAAGTACCAGTGTCTAATATCAAGTACCGTGGATCAGGTATCAAGTATAACATACTGAGTGCTGGTGTCAGATATCAAGTACCGTGGATCAGGTATCAAATATAATAAATCAAGTGTCGGTGTCATAAATCATGCATCAAGTATAACATGTCAAGTGTCGGGTAAATACCGAGTACAAACTTATATAGCAAGAAATCAGGTACTAAAATTTATAGTAGCAAGTATTAGGCATGTCATGGTAGTAATACGATGTCTACATATCAATATCATGCTATAAATCAAGGGTAGTAATTATTAAGTTTTAATATAAAGCACTCGCCTGAAACTGGGATGAAATACCGGTTAAAAATCTGAGAAATCAGCGAACCATACGAGCAAGCCACTAGCCCATAAATGTATATTAAAATATATAAATATAAATATTTATATAAATATTAGAGAGGGAATGAGAGGGGAGAGAGAGAGGAGAGAGAAAGTTGTAGGAAGGAGAGAAAGAGAGAAAGATAGAGAATATAAGGTGTTTTTAGAAAAAGGAATAGGAATTAAAAAGGGGAGGGGTATGGTTGTAAATATAGGGTAGTAATTTGAGAATAAGGGGATGGGTATTTTAGGGATGTTATAAAAGTGTTATTATTTAGGGAAAAGAAAGAGAAAAGAAATGAAAAGAAAGAAAGAAGGAATTAAAAAGGAAAAAAGAAAGAAAGAAAGAAAGAAAGAAGGAAATGGAGGGGGGTGGCTAGTCGGCCGGCCACCGCCGGCGACCCTGGGGCGGCGGCGGCGCTGCCGCCGGGATAGGGTGGCCGGTGCGCGCTGCCCTAGGGGAGGGGAGGAGGTGGTGGTTGTTGGTGTGTTGTTATTTGTGTTGGTGGAGGTGGTGGTGGTAGTTGGTGGTGGTGGTGGTTATGGTGGTTGTGGTAGTTGTTGGAGGTGGTGGGGAGTTGGAGGAGGAGGACGAGGTGATAATAGGGTAGTTGGAGTGGTGAACTGTGTTGGCCCAAAGGCCTTCCACTCTATTTTGATGATGACTCATTCATGTAGTTATGTTTACTAATAATCTTGTGATTCTAAGTTTCAGATCATTAGCAAGATATTAGCTGATGATTAGCTTCAACATGAAGTGTTTGGAAGCTTATCATGGTGATTCCGGTGCCAAAGCTTAAAGATCATACCTTTGCACTCGGTGGATCGCGTTTGGGAGCAAGTCTTCTTGATGACTCAAAGACTTAGGTATCCTAGTTTAGATTGTGAGTTTTAGATCCATTTGTAAAGTTTAGTATAGTTGATATGCTCAAGTACACATACACACACATTTCATGATTTGGATTTTGGTTTTCATGAATAGTTTGATCAAAACAAGTTTACATGTTTTATATGTATATTAGATGTGCTCTATATACATACATGCTTATATGACTTATACAAACTTTGTTTGACGTACCTATTCATGTAGTTTTATGTTTTGGTATAAAACATATTTTGAAATTAAAGAACAAAAACTGTGATATATTTTGTGAATGTATATTGGACCTATGTCCATATGCATCATGCTTAATAATGTTCAAATATCATGTTTTTGTATTTCTATAAGTTTTAGGAAAATCAGATTTCCTATTGAAAAATCAAGTTTGATAAAAATACAAGTTTTGGTTTTTGATAAAATTGGCAAAACACAAAAATGAATTGATATGATTGATATATGTCTTGAAAATTTTTATCACATGTTTATGTTTCTATATAAAATGTTAAAACAAGTTTTATAGAATTTTCAGAAAAAGATAAAAGATTTTTATAAAATATTTTTCCCAAATTTTCTGATCTTATTTTTTTGTGCTGACTGGCTGGTCGGTCGACCGGGACGGTCGACCGCACCAAGGGACGGTCGACCGCACCGGTCGACCGACGTGCACAGACTTGTGCACGTCTGGCAGCACAGTGGTCCGGTCGACCGGACGGTCGACCGCTGCAGAGAGTTCTGCTCTCTGTTTGTTTGGGTCGACCGGGCGGTCGACCGGTAGCTCCAACGGGTCAAAATATGACCGTTGGACGGTCGACCGGCCGGTCGACCGTTGCCTGTCAGAGCTGCCAGCTCAGCTCTAACGGCTAGTTTCTGTTTTGGCCTATATAAACCCCATCTCTTTGGGATTTTGGCTAAGGTTTTCAAGGAGAAAAATTTCAGACTTTCTCTAGTGTTTAAAAGAGTTTTAAAAGAGTTTTTAAGTCAAAAAGATTTCATCTTATTTGTTTTTGGGTTTTGGAAAATCAAAGAAAGCTAGGGTTTTGGGAGATTGTTTTGTTTTTCGTTTTCTATCATTTACAAGTGATTTCCCAAGTAGATTTTCTTTGTTGCTGGTTTCCAAAAACACCTTGTTTCCACACTTGAGCTATCACCTATCCTAATCTATTAGGATCTTGTTTTTGTGGAAAAAGAAAAGAGAAAAGAAAAGAGAGATTGTGTTTGTGGTCTTTATAACCACTTATTGTAAACCCTCCTTGCTTTTGTGAATCCCTCTTCGGTAGAGGTGATCAGAGTGGTATTGGTTTGGATCCCTCTTAGGTAGAGGTGATTGTGTTGGTTGTGAGCCTCTACGGTAGAGGTGGTTGTTGGTTGGTTGTTGGCCTCGGTGGAGGTTGTTGTTTGAGAGAGGAGTTTGGTACTCCTAGTGTTGTAACAAATCCTCTTCGGTAGAGGTTCCCTCGGTGGGAGATAGTGGATTGGAAATCCTACACGGTGGTGTAGGCGGGGATGTAGAGCAAGGTGCTCGAACCTCGAAACATATCTTGGTCTTTGCGATTGATCCATTGTCTCTCTAACTCTCTCTCATTTATATTGTGCAAAGCATCATACTTCATTCATATCATATTTGCTTATGTTGAGCATAATTCATCTTGTCATATTTATTTGCTTATGTTGTGCCTTGCATAATCCATATTG
The DNA here is from genome assembly GCA_038442645.1 of Agave tequilana. Taxonomy (NCBI): domain Eukaryota; kingdom Viridiplantae; phylum Streptophyta; class Magnoliopsida; order Asparagales; family Asparagaceae; genus Agave; species Agave tequilana. The sequence goes on along the minus strand of JAVJIF010006278.1, from coordinate 54,182 downwards.
CTATATCCTTGATTGCTTGGCTTGACTGTGTGTGCACATTGCTTGGATTGCTTGTGTGTGTGCCTAACTTATACTCATCCAACAAGAGCTTCACATAGCACCTCAACCCATTTCAAGGGGAATCAAGGGAAGTTAGTCCAGAGCCTCGCAAGGGGAATTCGGCTACACTTGTTGTATTGTATTAGTTTGTGCATAATTTGCATTAGCTTCCGCTTTTAGCGCACTTAGTTTTGCATTTAGTTTTAGATTAGCACTAACACCTATTCACCCCCCCTCTAGGTGTACTTTCAATTGGTATCAGAGCTAGTGCTCCTGATACTTAGGCTTAACATCCTAGGAGTGAGATCCTTTGCTTGCTAATCTTGTTTGCAATTGTTTGCTTGTTTGCACACATATAGTTTATACCATGGACTTCATGACCCCACCTAGCTTTGACCCTTCCAACATTGTTTTTTGGAAGTATAGGATGTCCATGTATTTGAAGACCCTAGGTTTACATGTCTTTCTTGCCGCTACCAAGAAATGCTACCTTGGTAATGGTGATCATATAGGGGCCAATGCACAAGCCCTAGAGGCTATTAGAAGCACATTACCTAAAGATTATCTTATGTGTGTTCTAACATTGATTCCGCTTTTGCAGTGTGGAATCTATTATCAACAACCACCACCTCCGAGCTTCAAATGCCTATTCAACAAGAGGAGGAGACTAGTGGCGAATCCGATTCACAATGCTTCATGGTCCAAGGGAATGACTCCCTTGAGGTACATTCGGAATCCCACTTAGATAGTGATGATGCTAGTTCTTCATGTGATGATTTTGATGCCTATGCTTTAAATGAAGAACTATCTATTGTATGTGAAAAATTAATAGAAAAATATAAAGTTTTGAAAAAGGAAAGTCTAGAAATTGAAAAAGAAAATAAATGTTGCATTCTAGACTTGATTGTGTTTTGCAAGAAAAAAAGGAGATTGCTAATGAGAGGGATTCATTAAAATCTCAACTTGATCTTGCATTTAAAGAAAATAACTTTTTGAAGTCTAAAAATGATTGCCATGCTATTTTGAAGAAAAATGAAAATTTGTCTTCAAAAGTTGATTTTGTTTTAAAAGAAAATGATTCTTTGAAAATTAAGATTGCTTCAATTTCTAAAGATTTAGAAATATGTTTAAAGAAAAATGTTATTTTACAAAATAAAATTGATGCACATGTTTGCCATGCTAGTGTAGCTTCATCTAGTCTACCTAATGCATGTACCACTTCTTCTATGATTAAAAATGATATAAATATGTTGAAGGAGAAAATGGATTGTTTGGGCTCCCTATGAGCCAATGTGCTAAGAACCATACACGGTTGGAAACCTTGGTTCGAAAGAAACAAGTTCCATCATTTATGCATGCACACCCTCCACGGCATACACATGCTCCACACGGACACCATCAACACATGTATGCTCATGTGTACACATGTACACATTGTGGCCGAAAAGGCCATCTTGCTAAATTTTGTTATGATAGATTAAATGTTTCAAATTTAGCAAAGAAATTTGTTTGGGTTAGGGAAGGGACTAACCCCCATGGACCCAACAAGATGTGGGTACCAAAGACCACCCCTCCTTTGTTTAATGTAGGTGTGGGCTCTCACATGACGTGAGAGTGATGACACCTTGGAGTGGATGCATTCCGGACTTAAAGGAAATCATTTGGATGCATCACTTTCAAGGGAAGATTTGGTGGAGAGGACCACCACGTTTTGGAGACAAGGAAAGTTGCTTCTTCGGTTTTGGTAACTATCCTAACTCCTCATTTATGTTTACATGCTTTCAATATTCATGTTTATAGCATGTTTTTGATGTCTATGGATTAGTATGTTCATTCCATATTTATTAGATCCTTGACATACATGTATAGTATTTGAGACACACGTGTTTATATGAACCCATATTTAGTGTTCTCACCTTTTGTTTAGCTATAATGTACATCATGAATCTAATACATGTGAATTTACATAGTAATCATGTTTTAATTTTCTCATGATGATTTTTTTTTTTTGTTTTATGCCTTATGTGGTATAAACTAGTTTAGATGTAGATTTTATCAAAACATGCAGGTATACATGTACACATAGTGAGAACAAATCAATTTATATATGATTGAACTTCATGCTCATTTGTATTCACTACATGCACACGTATAAGCTAGTTTTGATGATTCTTTCATTTATACTTGCTATGCCTATTTTCATGCTTTTACTTCATGTATATGTATTTTGAATTCAAACCTAATAAATATACATGTATACCCATGAGTCTTTTGCCTTCATGCAAATACTTTTAATAGACTCGTTTACGATTGGGATATGTATGTATATTGTTAAATTTGGATGAATCATACATATACCTAGAAGTTTGATAAAAGAATTTTGATGAATCTTTGCTTGTTTTATATAGCAAAATAATATTCGTGTTTGTTTTGATACTTCATGTTTTGAATATATGTTTAGATGTTAGTTTTCATTAAGACTAGGATTTATATTTGTACATATGATGGGCTACAAATAAATCTATATATGTTTGGGATTGAATGCTTGTTTGTTCCCATTAGATGTGCTAGTATAGTCTAGTTTTGATGATTCATACATTTTAAACTTGTATTCCATTTTGGTATTTGTTTTTATGATTATGAGTTTTCATTTCATATATATGTGTATTTTGCCAAACTTGAAGATATACATGTATACCCTTGAGTCATTTGCCTTTCATGCAAATATCTATTATGGACTCAAAGTGTGTTTAAGGGATATGTATGTATACTTCTTGTGTTGACAAATCATACATATACCTTGAAAAGAATTGGTATCAAATTGTTTTAATGAAAAGCTAAATTTCATACTTTTCATGCTTTTCATGTTTTCTTTGAATTGGTATTTAAACTTCATGTATATGTTTACCTTGTCCAAACTATTAGATATACATGAATATCCTTTTTGAGCCACGTACCTTCATGCATATATCCTTGCAGACTCGTTTGTATCTTGGATATGTATGTATACTTTAGTTTGTATTAGACATACATATGCCTTGAAAAATTAAATAATATTATTTTTTTTTTGTTTCTTGTTTAAAGGAATAATTGAACTTAGTTGAATAAATTTTCATGATTGTGATCTCCATACTTGACTTGTACACTCACATTTATTATTTGCTCATGTTTTGTTTTCATGAGACATTTTTATGCTTAATTGGATTAGAGTGTTGATTATCATGTGGATTTCATTTTTATGAAAAATGATTTGTATTTATTCCTTACTTGAAGGATTTCGTACTAGTTAATAAAACTTTTCATTTTAACTAGTTCGTATTCTTCGTTATAATATAAGATATACACTTGACCCTATTCTTTCAATTGGTATCATTGAACACTTTCAATTGATATCAATTTGATCTTTTTGTATACTCATATATGTTTTGTATATGTATGCTTACTCTTTCAAGAATATCAATGTCAATTGGTATCTTAACAAGCTTATGCATATGTTTAGTTGGTATTTCATAAAGGGAGAGAAAATTGATGTTGTCTTTCAATTGGTATTTGATTTTCACTCCCTTGCTTTATGTTAAAATATAGTTTCAAATTGGTATCATATGCTTAAAAGAACATATTTCTCTTAATGATATCAAGATGTTTATGTTGAGTGTTTTTAATTGGTATCTCAAAATTTTGTTTAAGAAAAATATATACTTTTGATTTACATTGCTTATATGTTTATTTCAATTGGTATCAATATGCACTTTATTGTCATATATTAAATTGGTATCACATTTGTTTTGATTACCCCTTCTTGATCTTTTTTTTTTGACAAAAAAAGGACGAACAAAAAAAAATTTTATGTTTTTACCCTTTGTTGATGATTGACAAAAAGGGGGAGAAAGATTTTGAGTTATAGAGTTTATATATGCATGCTTACATTTTTGCATATATGATGTTTTAATTGGTATCTAGAAGCATGTTTTATTTTGAATATTTCATTGGTATCTAGAGCACCATGTTTATATGCATTGTCATTCATTGCATACTTATTGTTTATTTGTTTATGCATGAGTTAAGGGGGAGCTTCTTTAAAGCTTAACTTTAATCCATGCATATATAACTCCATGAGTTTTGTCATCATCAAAAAGGGGGAGATTGTTGGCCCAAAAGCCTTCCACTCTAGTTTTGATGATGACTCATTCATGTAGTTATGTTTACTAATAATCTTGTGATTCTAAGTTTCAGATCATTAGTAAGATATTAGTTGATGATTAGCTTCAACATGAAGTGTTTGGAAGCTTATCATGGTGATTCCGGTGCCAAAGCTTAAAGATCATACTTTGCACTCGGTGGATCGCGTTTGGGAGCAAGTCTTCTTGATGACTCAAAGACTTAGGTATCCTAGTTTAGATTGTGAGTTTTAGATCCATTTGTAAAGTTTAGTATAGTTGATATGCTCAAGTACACATACACACACATTTCATGATTTGGATTTTGGTTTTCATGAATAGTTTGATCAAAACAAGTTTACATGTTTTATATGTATATTAGATGTGCTCTATATACATACATGCTTATATGACTTATACAAACTTAGTTTGACGTACCTATTCATGTAGTTTTATGTTTTGGTATAAAACATATTTTTGAAATTAAAGAACAAAAACTGTGATATATTTTGTGAATGTATATTGGACCTATGTCCATATACATCATGCTTAATAATGTTCAAATATCATGTTTTTGTATTTCTATAAGTTTTAGGAAAATCAGATTTCCTATTGAAAAATCAAGTTTGATAAAAATACAAGTTTTGGTTTTTGATAAAATTGGCAAAACACAAAAATGAATTGATATGATTGATATATGTCTTGAAAATTTTTATCACATGTTTATGTTTCTATATAAAATGTTAAAACAAGTTTTATAGAATTTTCAGAGAAAGATAAAAGATTTTTATAAAATATTTTTCCCAAATTTTCTGATCTTATTTTTTGTGCTGACTGGCTGGTCGGTCGACCGGGACGGTCGACCGCACCAAGGGACGGTCGACCGCACCGGTCGACCGACGTGCACAGACTTGTGCACGTCTGGCAGCACAGTGGTCCGGTCGACCGGACGGTCGACCGCTGCAGAGAGTTCTGCTCTCTGTTTGTTTGGGTCGACCGGGCGGTCGACCGGGCGGTCGACCGGTAGCTCCAACGGGTCAAAATATGACCGTTGGACGGTCGACCGGCCGGTCGACCGTTGCCTGTCAGAGCTGCCAGCTCAGCTCTAACGGCTAGTTTCTATTTTGGCCTATATAAACCCCATCTCTTTGGGATTTTTGTTAAGGTTTTCAAGGAGAAAAATTTCAGACTTTCTCTAGTGTTTAAAAGAGTTTTAAAAGAGTTTTTAAGTCAAAAAGATTTCATCTTATTTGTTTTTGGGTTTTGAAAAATCAAAGAAAGCTAGGGTTTTGGGAGATTGTTTTGTTTTTCATTTTCTATCATTTACAAGTGATTTCCAAGTAGATTTTCTTTGTCGCTGGTTTCCAAAAACACCTTGTTTCCACACTTGAGCTATCACCTATCCTAATCTATTAGGATCTTGTTTTGTGGAAAAAGAAAGAGAAAAGAAAAGAGAGATTGTGTTTGTGGTCTTTGTAACCACTTATTGTAAACCCTCCTTGCTTTTGTGAATCCCTCTTCGGTAGAGGTGATCGGAGTGGTATTGGTTTGGATCCCTCTTAGGTAGAGGTGATTGTGTTGGTTGTGAGCCTCTACGGTAGAGGTGGTTGTTGGTTGGTTGTTGGCCTCGGTGGAGGTTGTTGTTTGAGAGAGGAGTTTGGTACTCCTAGTGTTGTAACAAATCCTCTTCGGTAGAGGTTCCCTCGGTGGGAGATAGTGGATTGGAAATCCTACACGGTGGTGTAGGCGGGGATGTAGAGCAAGGTACTCGAACCTCGAAACATATCTTGGTCTTTGCGATTGATCCATTGTCTCTCTAACTCTCTCTCATTTATATTGTGCAAAGCATCATACTTCATTCATATCATATTTGCTTGTGTTGAGCATAATTCATCTTATCATATTTATTTGCTTGTGTTGTGCCTTGCATAATCCATATTGCTATATCCTTGATTGCTTGGCTTGATTGTGTGTGCACATTGCTTGGATTGCTTGTGTGTGTGTGCCTAACTTATACTCATCCAACAAGAGCTTCACATAGCACCTCAACCCATTTCAAGGGGAATCAAGGGAAGTTAGTTCAGAGCCTCGCAAGGGGAATTCGGCTACACTTGTTGTATTGTATTAGTTTGTACATAATTTGCATTAGCTTCCGCTTTTAGCGCACTTAGTTTTGCATTTAGTTTTAGATTAGCACTAACACCTATTCACCCCCCCCCCTCTAGGTGTACTTTCAAACTGGATTAAGGTGGTGGTGAATTTTGAAGGAAAGGAAGTGGTGGTAATGGGTTTGGAGGAAATTGGAAGTGGTGGGGGTTTGTTGGAGGTCGAAGGACGTGGTAGAGTGGAGAGGGGGTGTGGGGGAGGTAGTTGGCTGGCCTAAGGGGTGGTGGTGCGGCGGGGGCTCCGGTGATGGAGGCGGCGGTGGTGGAGAGGGGTAGTTTGGTTTCGTTTAGTTGAAGGAGATGAGGTTTTGAATTATGAAATGAAAAGGAAAAAGGAAATGAAGTTTAAATAGAGTGGAGAAGATTTAAAATGATGAAAAAATAGGGGGTAGAGGCTACAGCAGCAGCCCATGGCTGCTGCTGGCGGCTGGAGCAGGGGGTGGGGAAAGTCAAAGGGAAAGAAAAGAAAAAGAAAGAAAAGGAAAGAAAATTAAAGAAAAGGGAAAATTTTAAGGAAAAAAGAAAAGAATATAATATAAAATTTTATTGTTAATTAATTAATTTATTAGAATATCTAGGAGTGTAAAGTAGAGGAGTAGAGAAGGAAAAAGAAAGAAAAGAAATTGTCGGTAAAAATATTATTATTTAAATGGGGTGAAAATTTGACCGTTTCAGAAACGTTACGAAAAATTCTCAAAAATAGAAAATATTATTTTAAGACTTAGTGAAATCAGATTTGAGAAATTCATTGTAATTTTTAAATTAAAAATTCTGAAATCTTCTGGCGATACCCGCCGACACCAGAATCGGTGAAATTTTGATAAATTTAGAAAAAAATCTCAAAAAAATGTATTTACCTAGAAAATGTAATTTTAAGAAGTAACATGAAAAACATTTTTAAAAATTCAATCCCATTTGAAAACTAAAAATCCGGGAATCAGTCAGCGATGCCGACTGACACCGGTTTTGGAGATTTTGCAGAAAAATTCTAAAAAATTTCAAAAAATTATGAAAAATCTAAAATATTAGAAAATAGTGTCTGAAATTGAAATCGGTTAAATCGGACTACCAGAAAATCAAATCGGGCAGCAGGCTGGTACCGGGTTCTCGGTCCGGTTCAGGGCTTACTCTAGATCTGAGAATCCAGATCCGATACACAATAATATAAGTAATCACAACCCAAAAGCAAATACTGAAAGTAAATTGAACAATACGGTCAAAAAAATTTGGGACACGTATCAGGGTACGTATCCCGGGAATGGGGTTCTACAGAAGCTAAATACTAACTAAGATCTTGATCAAATATCTGAGACTAATTAAACACAAGATCATTAGTATTATAACTACATGAGTTAATCATTATCAAAACTAGAGCGATTGGCTTTGGGCCAACATTTCTCAATAGAAGGAAAACGGTGATCAACACTTTGACCACAAATAGAGCACAAGCACAACCCTATGACCAAGATGAGAAAGTGAAACTCTTTGAAATTGTGTAGTAAAAATATCTTGTAGAAATGTAGATGGATGGCTCAAGCTAAAACAAAAACTTTAGAATTTTGGCTCAAAATGAAATCGTTTATGAAGAGGCTAAAACTTGTAAAATCTTGATCTAATCTTTAGAAATCTTGTTGTGTGGTTTCTCTATAGTCCCACTATTTATAGAGGATGAAAACATGAGTAGGAAACCCAAAAGAGCCATTGGGATAAGACCCAAAAAAGACAAAACAAAAACTAGCCGTTGGGAAAATTGTCAGAAGAAAATCCTTCTTCCGGTCGACCGGCCGGTCGACCCCCAACGGCTGAATTTCTGACCGTTGGGGATAGCGGTCGACCAGACGGTCGACCGATGTTCCCAACCAGATAGTAAAACTCACTGTCGGTCGATCGGGCCAGTCGACCAGACCGGTCGACCGAAAGCATAGCTCTTGTAGTCGGTTGACCGCCTAGTCGACCGAAGTGCACACATGCACTTTGGTCACCGACAAAACAATTTGCTCTGATGACGGTCGACCGCCTGGTCGATCGATAAAGGGCCAAAATCTGGTTTTGAAGATCTTTTTGAAACCACTCTTTTTCCGATAAAATATCTTTTGATCTTTAAATACAAAATAGAGTTCTAGGACTTGAAGAACCAGTGTGTGATCACGGATCAACACAAAATAAAGGTAGAACCATATTTTGACAAAAATTCTTTCCTAAATCAAAAACCAGGTTTTTCTGAAACTCAGTAAAGAACACAATAAGAAGTATAGTTATAAATTCTTGTTGAAAACACAAAGGAGTATGAAATATGTGTGTGTGTGTCAATCCCATAAGCTATCAACCTATATCATCTTAGTTTTAACAAATGACTATAAATTCTATCTAAAATACGAAAAGTAAAAATACAAATCTTGAAATATCTTCTGTAGATTACTTGATCCTTGAGCTCTTCTATTTGTGCTTAGGCTCTGGAATCTGTATCTTCTTGACTTCCAAATGTGTGAGTCTTCTGATGGAGCCGAAATGCAACAATAGTTAACCTGAAACTTATTAAACAAAATTGTTAACAACATAACTACATACGTTTTGTTATCATCAAAACTAGGGCTAATGACCTTTAGGCCAACATGAATGATATGTGAGTAGTAGGTCAATGATCCATAATTAGGGAGATTGGTTCATATAGAAACTTTATGTTTCACCAATTTCTTATAGGACACACCAACATATCCTAGGTAGTGGCTCATAAACCAAAAGTCACCACTATTGAAGCATTGATTTTTCATGTTTCCTCCGTAATTGTTCCTCCTCTTCTCTCTCACTCCTTTTACCCTCTTCTTAATTTTGAAATAGTGAGGGATTGTTAGTATTTGAGGGTATTTCAAAACTATTCAAAGTTCTTTTAGTCTCACATTGGATAGGCAAAGAACTCTTTAGTATTTAAATATCGAGTCTCTTTCATGATGGGTGTGTAAGCTAGAAATCAGGGGGTGCTCGCACGCACACAAGCCCATTGAGGCCCAGTGAAGAAAATTGGGCTATCAGGTCCAAAAAATCTTACTACACATGTGTGCCCACATCGTACGCGCAGGGGGTTGCAAATCCAGGTTTCAGAGCCTCACGGGTGTGACCCGACTAGGCTAAGTTTTGCCAATTTTATATTTTGGATTTAAAACTAAAATAAAATCTTTTCAAAACCTGTCACAATATTTGGATTAGAAATAACTGTTGACATTCGTATCTTTCCATGTCCTGTCATGTCAGATTAGCTGTTGAGAACTTTCTGCCTAAAGTTTGCATTGAACTCTGCTCAAGGAAAGATTTCTTCCTCTGTACAAGGATTGTGTTCTCTGGCCAAGGATTTTTGATAATGGAAAACTCTCTTTATAAAGGACCTAACCCCTACTCTCTTATATACAACTCAACCATCTTCCTCTTCTGAAATTTCCTGGAACTCTTCTATTCTTCCCTGCATCTCTAGAGGAAACAAAACCGAGCTGTTCGAGGGCCTGTGTATTGCGAGTGCATTCTTGAAGGGCCAGCGATCGTTGAATCCTGGAGGGTAGGTTGCCATCAACCAGCTGCATCAAGATACTCTTTCAGAGGGACGCGATCTATTCTTAAGGACAGTGCTTCACACGCCTCGATCAAATCAGAGAAGTCCCTTCCTTCTTAAAAGTTTAACTTCAAATAGCTTAGCACTAATTCATACATTATTTTCCAATAGGAACCAACGAGGCTGTTATGCAATTTTTATCGGAAATTAGATCTCTCCCTGAATTAGTTTTCAGTAAAAATTGAAAAAAAAAAAAAAAAAAAACTTTGTGCAACGTAATCCCGCATCAGCAAACGAAGAAGTAAAATCAGAGAAAAATGCTCTGATTTTTTTTTTTTAAAGCACAAAAGATAATAAATGAAATTTTGTATCATTATTATTACATAAGCAAGGGATTAATATATTATCATGTGCCCCCAACTTTCAAAATCCCTTCCCCACATTTCTTACCAACCAAAAACATGAAAAAATTAGTACCAATGGATTTTGATTTCTGATGTCAATTATCTGGATGAAACAAACAATGCCTTCTAATTTTCTCTTTCCAATTTTTGATAATTTCATGATAATTGTCTAAGAATTTTTTTTAATCCTTGCATCCAAAACATACCCGCGACTAGTAACAAATAATGAAGGAGCTCAAGAAGAAACCACTCCAGACTCTCATGGCCTACTTAAGTGGAAAAAAACCACCAAAGGAGAAAAAGCTTAATATGGTCAGAAATATTTCCTAACAAAATCTCTGCCAAATTACAGCAGTGAATAAATGAGTAAAAGGATCCAAATTTGGAAGTACATGAAGGCATCATGAATGAATACAATCAGTATCTGCGGGCTACAACAAAGCCTTGCTTCCAGTAATAAAACTTTTGAAAAGAGAAGAAACATGCAAGCAAGCAAGCAAGCAGGGGCTCTCTGACTCTGACTCTCTCAATATTAATATTAACTGTGAATGAAAGTTTCCAGGGACAGCTCAGTCACTGACAGGCACCAACCCATTCCAAAAGGCCACACCAGACCTCCCTGAATAAAGTAGAGAGAATTATGAGCGGCTAAAACAACAGTAGAAAACATAAAGCCAGACATCTCACGTGATTCCACACCCTGGCACTCTGCTGCTAGGTTTTTTTTTTATACTGCTCCGTGGACTTGATGCCTGCTTCTCACTGCTCTCTATGTCCCCACCTCTCCCGCCTGCATAGATTCTCTCTGAACTCTCAACATAAAATTACTGCTAGAATCTTACAACAAAATTAAATTAATATAATAAAATAAATAGTGAAAATTTTGAATTCTAGTTTTTAGCATGGAGAGATTTGCTGCAAACACTTTTACAGTATATTAAAAAAAAAAAATAGAGAAAAAGCCTGCAATTACTTTTAACCTTTCCATTCTTCCTTTAACTTTTGTCACCTCTTACAGTAAACAGAATTAGGAGTTACAATCAAGAGACAGGAGAGAAGGGGAGGGAGAGCGAGAGGGCATGGGGGTGAAAAAAGACTAGCAGTAGTATTGCATTGATGCATCATCACCATCATCAGTAGCTCGCATCCTCTTCTTCTTTCTCAAGAGAGAAGAGTGGTCCTATCTATCCCTCAGCTCTGCTTTCCCTTTCAGAGATCAGTCTGGCCTTGACTCTGTCCTCTTCTCTTCATTCACTTTTGTTGTTTTTTGGTTTTCTGTACTCATTTTTCAAATGCTGTTGTCGTATCTGATGGTTGGTGGTCGGTTGGTCGTAAACGCTAGCAGCTAGCAGTAACAAACACCAGCACAGTAGTAACACTAGTAGTAGTAGTAGATTTAGTAGTAGATTTAGTAGTAGTAGTAGTAGTAATATGCTGTAATATTCACTTGCTCACTGAAGAAGAAAGATAATATTATCACTTCTTCCTTCGTTCTTCATTCTTTTTTTCTTTCTTATAACATCTTCCTCCTCTTTTAGCTTCTCTATAGCTAAGCATTAGACATTAACAAAGGGGGTAAAAAAAAAAAAAAAGAGGGAACTATAAGCCCAAGGGGGTATCCTGCACTTTCTTCTTTCTTCCTACTTTTAAACTTTTGCTTTCTTAATTTCCTGCCAAGTAAACACAGTGAGCAAAAAAAAAGGGGTTTGATTAGTAACCAAGAGGCGAGAAAAGAATGAAGTGTGCTGATTTTAGGAAAATGAAAAGAGGTTGCTTACTAGAAATAGGGGAGGCTGCCTCACTCCCTCTCTCTATTCTTTCATCACTCTTTACAGTCCAACAGCTCCGTGACCAGAAGAGAACCTGACAACAAAACGTACAATCATTCTTCACGATATCTTTTTCGTTCATGCATTATTTTTCCCATCAAAACGTGGTCGGTCATGCTAACTAGAAAATTTTAATCAAGAATGGCGCAGCTAAATACTTGACTAAAATTCCAGGGGAGTTGTCAGTCAGACATCAATCCTTTTAGTTGGTGCCATAATTCAATATTAACTTGTTGGCTCATGCAGTTTAAGCTGCTGATTGACAGCAACCATGGAATTTTAGTCAAGTATTTTGGTGCCTGATTGATGTCTGGTCTGATTTTTTAGAAATTAAAATTTTCTTTTTTCACTTCACGAATTAGTAAATGAATAATTCTTAAGCTTGAGTCAGACTACCTGGGCATTTGGAAGAAGCAAGATTTGAAGGCAGGCAGATCCAAAGTGGAGGTGGGTGGCAAGAGAGTCGAGGCCATGAGGCCATTGCTATTGTTGAAAGCCGAACCGGCGGCAACCAATTCCGACTCCACCGCAGACGCCGCCGGCCCCGGCGCCGTGAATGGATCCTCAGCAAACAAGGAAGAAGCTTTGGTAGGTGATGTAAAAGGGCTATCGGGCAAATTATGCTCCCCAGTACTGTTAGCAACAAAAAAAAGAAAAAGGCTGAGAACAAAAAGGAAAGCGCCCAATGAGACCAACTGACCAACCGCAGACCAAGAGTAACAAAGAGCCTTTTGCTTTCCAATCAGTGCACAATCTTTTTTAGTAGCTTTTTGAAAGCAGTTATCAGTGCGCATATGGGGGTGGGGGGGTGAATTTAAAATCTCTCTCAAGGTTTTTAATAATTGATGATCACCTTGCTGCTACTTTTATTGTTTTTTGTTTTAGTTTATTACCTTTCTTGGAAATCACTGTCTTCATTGGGGCTGCCCTCTCTTGCTGCAGATTCCTCCTTATCAGCAGCAGCAGCAGCAGCAGCAGCAGGGTTGACTGCCTTCAAGTTCAGCTGCTGCTGCTGCTCTCCACCAGAGGATGCAGGAACTGGGCTCTTGTCTATAAACAGCAAAAACAAAATTGACAACTCTCTCTCATCAGATTAAGTAATAATAACCACTAAATTGTCAAAAAGAAAGGAGTAAACGGTTGCTTGCTTGCCTCCGGTTGGAGATCCTTCATGGCTCCTGTTACTGAAAGGGGCAGAGGAGGTGATGGTTGTTGGGCTGGAAATGGTTGTGGATGGGGACTGCAGGCTGCTCCTGTTCTTGAAATCAAGCAGCTGAAGGCCCATGAACCTTCTCCCTTGCATCTCAATGGCATGCTGGAGCTCTGCTGCCTGCTGCTGCTCCTCTATCTTTCTCCTCAATAGCATTTCCTGATTGCTGCTGTTGCTACTGTTGTACAGCATTCTTGCCCCTGAGCAGATTCGTCAACAAAATTCTTCCAAACTGAGCAAGAAAATTATCAGAAAAATCAAGGATTCGGTATTTTTAACACATACGTACCGAGTTGTTGCAGGTCATATGGGTCTCTGGAGTCCAATCCAGTAGGGGTCGAAAAGCCAGAGAAATCCCTCTCTCTGCCTGCTGCTGCTGCTGCTGCTGCTTTCTGAAGAAAACGATGGAATCAAAGCAAGCAACGAGTGAGTTATGCTTGCATACAGTAGTTACAACTGGCAAAGAGGAGAGAAGAAGAAAAACTAGAGCTGAGCTTTCTTTGATGAGGGGAGGAGAAGGGAGAGAGTGCCTGTACTTGTCGAGGACTTTTCCTTTCTCCTTGTAAGGCTTCACGAGGACCCGAGCATCGCAGACGAAATGAGGATTTCCTTTTGCCAAGATGAGCTTCACTGTCTCAGGATACACAAAGGTCACGAACCCGAACATTCTCTTCTGCTGATAAGGGATCCTCACATCCTGAACTGGCCCGTAGATGCTAAAAATAGAATAAAAATCAAACAGTTTTTTTTTAGGCTGGATTTTGATGAAAAGATCTGAATTTTTTTTCTTTCTTTCTCGGGTATTTTAAGCGAACACCAATGATTAACCTGAAATAATTGGACACATCTTCTTCTCTAAAAGTGCTGTCGGCCGGAAAAGTTAGGTAGATCTGCCTCGATCCGGGGTTCACCATCCCGGCGAAATCGCTCCGGTCCATCCTCGACCGCCCCGTGAACTTGTGGCTCTCGTCTCCTCCAAGCATCAAGGCCGCTGCGGCCGCGGCTGCTGCCGCCCTGTGGCAATAAAATCAAATCAACGCATCGAACGAAGCTGAAATCACAAGCTATGCAAACATTTATGTTCTGCATTCATTTCATTTGTTACCTCTGACTCTCATTCTGCTGCTGCTGAAGCAAATAGTTCATGCACTTGGACGAAGATGGTGAGATCGGCATGCTGCCCGTGGGCGAGTAAGGGAAAGCGGCGGCGGCGGCGAGCCTCTGGCTCTTGGACCGTAGCAGCAGCTCCTGGCACTGCTGCTCGATGGCGGCATCCAGCTTGCTGCCGTCGTCAGGGAGGCCATGCAGGAACCTGCAGCTGCTGCCGTTCTTGCAGAACCCCCGCGCGAAGTAGAGGCAGGGCTTCCACCCGAACCCCCCGGCCCCGTCCGAGGAGAGGCAGAGATCGGGGGCGGCGGAGAAGCTCCGGCGGTGGTGGGGCCCGCCCGGCCCCCAGTCCTGATACGGGTCGTTGAGGAAGGAGAGCTGGTCTTGGATTGGGGGGAAGTCGTCGGCGAAGTCGCCGTAGAAAGGGGAGGCGCAGGCGGCAGCCGGGGACTGGTTGGGGCTGATGATGAGGTCGTCGGAGGGGCATTGGGCTGCGTCGGAGGGCGGGGCCCACGAGGGGGAGGAGGTGACGGTGAGGGGAGGAGGCGGGGCCATGCCGAAGCGCGAGGAGGAGTTCTGGCGAGAGAGCTGCTGGTGGAAGGGGGAAGGGCTGATGGTGGCCGACGACGGAGACGACGGAGGGTGGAGGCCGAGCTCTTTCCTTGCCTTAAGTATAACTGAGTGGAGAAGCGTCTCTGGGCCGAAGGCCAGGCGGATCATCTCCTTCTCGCCGTGGTCCTGGATGAGGAGGAGGCCCATGATCTTGGCCGCGTTTTCTGGGTCCAACGCCTGGATCCGAGAGAACACGATCCGAGTCGCCTCGTAGGCATTCATTGAGTGTTGATGCTCAAGAGCAGGGAAAAAAAAAAGAAAGAAAGAAAAATTAAAGAGGACGAAGAGGAGAAGAACTGTTCTTCTTCTTCCTCTTCTTCTTCCCTTCCTCTTCCTCTATTATTCTTTTCTTTTTTTTTCCTTTTACCTGACCTTTTTAGACAGGCTGGAAAGGAAAGGGAGAGGGCGAGAGAGGGTCAGGGGGGGAGAGAGAGAGAGGGAGAGAGAGGAAAGTGAGCTATTTGTGAAGGGTGAGTATTGAGGGAGAGGGAGAGAGAGAGAGAGGGAGAGAGCAAACAAACCCTAATTAGTCCTTCCTCTCCGAATTAAGTACGTGCACATACTCTCTCACTGGCCGCAACCTCAACACACACACACACACACTCAGAGAGAGAGAGAAGGAGCCAAAAGCACCCAAAAACGAAACCGCTCCCTTTGGCGTTGCTCTCTTGCTCCTCTTCTCCTCTTCATCATCATCGTCCTCTCTCCATTCTGAAACAGCGGTGACGCTGGCCGGTTCCGAATCTCCTCTCTCGCCGCTCTCGATCGACCTGGATCTATTCAAACAGACGCAAGTCTCTCATCTCTCTTCTCTCTTTTTTCTTTTTTTTTTCTTTTTTTTCCCCTCTCTAAACAGTCATCAGCAGCACCTCGGGCCCCTCCTCCCCTTGTCGTTGTCGCTGCGCTGATAACATATAGTAATAATATTGTGTAATCACGCACTGCTCTCTCGCTCTCTCTAAAAACAAAAGAAAACCACTGTCAATTTGGTGCCCACCTCATTCCACTTTTCGCTCCTTCTCTCCTCATTTTACCATGGGGCGAGAGAGAGAGAGAGAGAGAGAGAGAGCAATGCCGCTGCTGTTACTCCACTGAAATAAGTGACGGGGGATTGCGGGTGAATGTCCCCTCAATCAACCACTTTCCTTCGTCTTCACCACCATAATCATGTACAAAATCCACGGGATCTTTGGAGCTCTGCTTGCCCATACATAGCCATCTCAGTTCCCTTTTGACGAAAAGAAAAAGATTCCCTCTCTCTCTTCTTCAACTGCTAATATGAGCATGAGAATTTTCTTTTTTTATTTTTTTTTAAACTCAGCTCTTTATTTACTGGAGGCAGTGGTGGTAATAATAATAATAGTAATCAGAGAGAAAGTGCCCTAGGGAGGTGACCAGACCGCCGGGTTGCATGGGGACGTGGGGCCGTTTGGACCTGAATGGGACTGGTCAGCTTTAAAGCTGAGCATCCGCTGGTGTCAGAGGCTTCACATGGGGGTATGGTCACCTCTTCTCCTCTGCCCCGCCACCCCTCACCTGTCGCTGCGCTGGCACGTGGGAGCAACGTGAGGTGTGTTAATCAAATCCTTTCTCCTAAAAATCCAGTTAGAGAACAAAACAGGGAAAAGGCCAAGAAACAGGTGAAGAAAAACAAAAACAAAAAAATATAAATAATTTAGGGCTTTAAACTCAACTGACTGCAGTTCCTTGAAGAGAGAGAATTTTGCAGGCCCCGCAGGTATGCGGTGCTCTCACTCTCCGGTGAGCTCACCTCCACCGCCGCTTGCGATGGGGAAAGGGGGGCCAGAGATGGTAACATCAAGGGAGGATGTTTGTTGGGTTGGTGTTGGATTCCGACAGCCAACAGGGTTTTCTTTAAAGACTAATAACTAGCAAAAAAAAAAAAGCATGGTATTATGATGAAAGTGTGGGCTTTGGGGATCATAAATCTTTGCTTTTATGGTTTCATTTCAGTGGTTTCTCTTATATATAGCCCCATTAGCTTCCCCTCACTTGTCAATCAATTTAAATGATAGATAGGGACTCATAAGAGTAATTAGCAAGGCAAGCACTCTTTCTTCTTTGTGTTGGTGTGTTGTGGAATTGGAACAAGTTTTTTCCTGGTAACAATAGCTCATTTGTCTGTCAAAAAGATTTTTTTTCCTATTAATTTTGTTTCAAGATTTATTTCTACTAATTCGATCTCTGTTTATTCTCTCTTTTGTTTTTATGGTTGCTTGGTCTGATCTGGAGCTCGAGCAAACTGCCAATGGCAACTTGAGAAGCAAGTTTATATTTGCATCATCGTGTCATTGTTGGAATTAAGGAAAATCACATGTTTAGATTGGAGAAATTTTTGTATTGAATTGAAGTAATCTCGGAGCAAATTGTATTTGAGGTTTCATACTTTCCTGATGGGACGAGATTTTGTAAGGATTTTTATGATGGTTGTGTATTTCATATTAAGTTCAATTGGTTCTTTCGTTTACTTTCTTCATGCGTGGATAAAATATTTGATAGCAACTAGATACATAGTTGAGACTAATAGGTTGAAAACTTAGCAAATAGTAGGTTTTTAGATGAAAGAATTGGGAGTAAATCTTAGAAATGGAGAACTACATAAATAAGAAATGATAGAATTGTTTATATCTTAGAAAAAGTACAATGACAAAGGTGTGAGTGATTTGTTGTACTTGATGTTCAATGGATGAATTTGCTTCTCTTTTACCATGAACATATCATAGTTTTTGTCATGCAAAGATTAATAATCGTAACTAAAGAAACGATTGATATTGATCGGTTGAAAACTCACTTGAAAAGTGAGTTGTAGTCAAAAATTAAAAAACAGTTAAGAAGATTATAGAAATGGATATTCATTAAAATAGGCAATAGGAAAATTATTTATATCTAAATGGAAATAATAGAGAAGAATTTTTCAAAAAGAAGGGTGTAAATATATTTATTTAATAGAGAGAGAGAAAAAAAATTTCCCCTACCAAAGTATGCAATTTTACTAGATATAAAAGAATTATTTTCTCCAATTATGCCTCCCCATTCTATCACACAATCCCTAATATTGCTATTTGAGAGATAGATGAGTCTATGATTTGTGTTTTCTATTTTGATTTATGTTTTCTCTCATTCAGAGAGCAATGGTGAGTCAAAAAGGCCTTCACATTTATTTAAAATGAATTTTGCAAAAAATCCTCCAAAATGAGCAAAAATTAACTTTAATGATTATTTTGTCATCTCCCAAACATCTACGAGCAAAATGCATATCATCGTATAATGATTATTGATTTTCGTTTCATTTTAGAGTAAAATCTCTTTATGTGAAAAAAGTAACTAATTCAAAAGTTAATATGAGTTTAACCTAATAATTGCAATAGATTAATCATTAATCCAAGCTAGACTAAAGAAAGTAAACTTTAGAATAAAAATATTATTTCTCTTGGCTATTATTGGTTATATTTTTAGTGTTTGTGGGTTGTTAGCTATTAGTTTGGAAAGTTACCTTACAGCAAACTGTTGTTGTTTCTGCAAAAAATATTATTTCTCTTGACTGCTGATTTTGATAGAGCTTTGACAAGCATACCTTAGGCTAGGAATATGTGAGCTAATTAGTTGGAAGACTTGATCAATGATTACACCAAGGTGTGACTCTAGTATACTTTCAATTCGTAATGCGTTAGAAGCGTTATGAAAGAACCAACACAAAGTCGTCCAAATTATAAAGATTTGGTGCTACCAACAAATTTGACCAACATGCTGATGAAGCCCATACTTTTGCTTGTTACTTTAGGGCTGTTTGGATTTAAGGAATTGGGTGGAAGTGAGGAAGTGGGAAGTGTCTTTTCTCATTTCCGCTGTTCATCCAAACACCGGAAAAGGAAAATAGAAAAAGGTCTTTTCCTTTTCTCTTTTCTCTTTTACACAATCTTTTCCTCACTTTCAGAGTGCTACAGTTAATTTTGTGGTCATGTAAATCTCATTTGTAATAAGTTGTAGCACAAAACAGTTAATTTTTTGCTCATATAAATCTCACTTGCATTCTAATTACAGTTCAATTTTTATTTTTCTTAATTAATTTTTATTTTAATATTATTTTGCGGTCAACTTTGTGGTCAACTTTTCCACTTCCACTTCCACATTATCATCCAAACACCGGAAAAGACATAACATTTTTCAAACCACACTTCCTAACAACATCCAAACACCGAAAAACTTACTAACCAATTCCCAAATTCCAAAGGAAACTATTACCACTTCCTCACTTCTTCACTTCCTCACTTTCACCCTTAACCAAACAGGCCCTTTGTGGATACTGCAGAAAATTGTTACCGAGGTGGACAGTTTAGTTGGTTTTATTCTTTATATAAATTCTATGGCGCTTCTAGTGAATGTCTCAAGTTTTTGTGTTACTTTATTGAAATTTCAATCTCTACGTAGGGAGGGAGTAAAATCTTGTTGAAAGAGTTTGTTAAACTCTATTGAAAGTTAGCCAAAGATCGATACAATCAATGATGTCGCATACGAGAGCTTGTCGGTCGTATCGAAGTTGGATTGCACAGGAGGAACCAAGGTTAGTCCACTAAGGCAATGGCCTAGTCGACTAATGTGACAAATAGAGAGTTGGAAGTTTCCGTTTCATTACAGGCTAGTCGACTAATTTATATATTAGTCGACTAATCAAATTTATAAGTCGACTAATCAATGTTATAAGCCGACTAACTCTGTTGCACGGCCTGTTTCCGAATCTGATTCAGAACCGTTTCTGATCCGATTTTTGTGTTTTTGGTTTTCTTTTCTTCGTGAATTCTTTGGCTATATAAGGAGGGGCAGTGCCTCCACTATTTATAACTTGTAATTGATTAAATTCAATAAGAACTCTCTCCCCTTTCCCCGAGGACATAGGTAAATTGTCGAATCTCATTAAATATTGTGTTTGCTTTCCCTCTTATTTTCTTGTTCTTATTATTCTTGGGGTACTTCTTTGCTGCATCTATTGGGTTTCTTACTGGTTGTTGTCTCGCTCGCAACAAGTGGTATCAGAGCATCTCAGGTTCGTCGTGGGATCGTGAGTTTATTCCAAGAGTATTAGTTGCTGTTTGGCGGAGATCGTGTGTCGATCTCGGAGCAACATTGTGACTATTTGTGGGATCGTCTGTCGATCTCAAAACAACGTATGCATTGCTCAAAGAATCAGATTCGATGGAGTAAATCGTTTCAGAAACTCTTTTAGGGTTTCACCTTAAGGTAAAGATCCTATTTTTATCTAGTTTGTTTAATCTAATCCCGTTTGCTTTCGCATTGCTTTGAGGAAACCATTGAGAAGATGGCCGGAGATAGTACATCTACGGTAAAATCCATGAACCTACATCCTTTGAAGATTGACGTGGTGAAGTTCGATGGCAAGAACAACTTCAATACGTGGAAGTGTGAGGTGATGGATGCACTAACGACATCAAACCTCGAGGACACTCTACGATTGGAGAAAAAACGTGATTCTACTTCTGAAGAAGATTGGGACAAGATAAACCGAGCAATGTGTGATTTGATCCGGTCTTATTTGACACAAGACATCAAGTACTATGTGTTATATGAAATATCTGCTAGGCAGCTGTGGGAGATCTTGGAGAAGAAGTATTTGACGAAGAGCATCGAGTCATGGCCGCAATTGAAGAGGAGGCTTTATTGCTTCCAGATGAAGAGAGGACTCTCCATTGATGAACACGTGAACAACTACACCAAGCTCCTTACAGATCTAGTTAATATAGATGTCAAAATTGATGAAGAGGATAAGACAGTGATTCTTTTGAATTCTCTTCCAGACAAAGAGTATGAGATATTTACTCTTACCTTGATCAATAGTAGACAAACACTTAACTATAATTAAGTGTCGGCTGCTCTTGTAAACTATGAAGTAAGGAGGCAATATAGATTGTTTTCTCATAAGAGTACATCAGCAGAGGCGTTGGCGGTAAGAGACAGAGGTTCATATAGGAAGGGCAAAGGTGATCATGGGAGATCGAATTCAGGCCAGGTTTCAGAGATTTGAAGAAGAACCAGTACGCCTTCTGCAAAGAATTAGGGCACTGAAAAGTTGATTGTCCAAAGGCCAAAGATAAGAAGAAGGAGTCAAAAACTGAGGCAAACCTCACACAGGTGGTCAATACTCACTCCAATACTTCACAGGCAGGTGGATCAGACTCGGACTCATCGGTATTCTCTTTCTTTGTTACTACTCCTATCGTTAGTTACTCAAGAGATGCTGAGTGGATATTAGATACTGGAGCTACCTACCATGTATGCGGGAACAGAGATTGGTTTTCTAGCTTTGAGAAGGTAGACAGGTGTTCAGTTATCATGGGTGTGACCGCCCATGTAACATGGAAGGTATAGGAAGAGTACAGATTAAGATGTTTGATGGGATGAAACGAGAATTGAAGAAAGTGAGGTATGCATATCAACTTAGAGAAATCTTACTCTATTGGTGCTTTGAAAACATTGGGTCTTGAGTTATCAATAAAGGATGGAATTCTCAAGATGACCAAAGACTTAATGGTGATTCTAAAGGGCGTCCACCGGAATAATCTCCACTACTTGAAGGGTAGTACTGTTACAGGACAGGTGGCGACCTCTACTAACACAGATGTGTTGGCCCAGAGGCCTTCCTCTCTAGTTTTGATGATGATTAACTCATGTAGTTATGTTTACTAATAATCTTGTGATTTTAGTTTCAGATCATGTAATAAGATATTAGTTGGTGATTGCTTCAAAAAGAGGAGTTTGGAAGTCTTCACTTGGTGATTCCCGAGCCCGAGCGTCAAGATCATTCATAGCCATGCTCGTTGGATCACGGAGTTTGGACCGAGTCGACTTGAAGATGAAGATCGTCAAGAAGACTTAGGTATCCTAGTTTAGTTTGTGTTTTAGATCCATGTGTAAAGATAAGTATAGTTGATATGCTCAAGTGCACAATACACACACGTTTTATGTTTGGATATTAGTTTTTCGGTTTTGGCTTAACCAATATTTGTTTTCATGAATAGTTTAGATCAAAACAAGTTTACTTTGTTTTTATGTATATTAGATATGTTAAATATACATACATGCTTCATATCTTAGACAAACTTATTTTGATATGTCTATTCATGAGTTTTAAGAAAAATCAGATTTCCTATTGAAAAATCCAAGTTTGGTAAAATACAGTTTTTGGTTTTTAATAAAAATGATAAAACACAAAAATGGTTTCATATGCTTGATATTTGAGTTGAAATCTTTATCACATGGTTATATATCAATGCAAAATGAGAAAACTATTTTTGGGGATTTTTAGAAGAGATAAAAGATTTATTAAAATATTTTTAACATGTTTTTCTGACCAAGTAAATTGGCTGCCAGGCTTTGGCGGTTGACCGGGACGGTCGATCGTATGCCAGAGCCGGTCGACCGCTCGGTCGACCGACGTGCACAGGTCTGTGCACGTCTGGCCAGGCAATGGGATGGTCGACCGGACTAGAGAGCTTTGCTCTCTGTATCTGGGCGGTCGACCGTGATGCCCCAACGGTCATATTTATGAGAAATAGCCAAACGGCTAGTTTTTGGGAAGAGGCTATTTAAGCCTCATCTCTTGGGGTTTTTGATAAGATTTTCTAGAGCAAAAATTTTCCCATTCTCTGGTTTTAAAAACAAGTTTTCAACAGAGTTTAAGTGCCAAAAAGATTCATCTATTTGTTTTTAAAGTGTTTTGTTTTATTTCAAAGAAATTAGGTTTTTGGGAAGTTGTTTTTGATCTAAAATTTTCATATCTATTTGGTATTTTCCCAAGAGTATTTCTTTGATCAAAACACTTTATTTTCCACACTTGAGCCTATCTTCTATCCTAATCTATTAGGATCTTTGTTTTTGTGGAAAAGAGAGTTTGTGGTCTTTGTAACCACTTGTTGTAAAAACCCTTGCTTTGATTGGGTTGCTCCCTCTTTGGTAGAGGTTGAGATTGTGGTTTACTCCCTCTTGGTGAGGTGGAGTTGGAGTTGGTTTGTATCCCTCAAGTGTGAGGTGGATTGGTTGTTGTTTGGCTACGGGCCTACCCCTCGGTTGTGAGGTGGTGTTTGAGAGAGGAGTTCGGTACTCCTATTGTTGTAACAAATCCTCCTCGGTGGAGGTTCCCTCGGTGGGAGATAGTGGATTGGAAATCCTTCTCGGTGAAGGCGGGGACGTAGAGCTAGGGGCTCGAACCTCGAAACATATCTTTGTGTTTGCGTTTGATCCATTGTCTCTTAACTCTCTCTCTCTTTATTTGTGTTTGTGCATAGCATCATTCATTCATATCTTATTTTCTTATGTGTGCCTTGCATTATTCATATTGCCTATTCATATTATATGCTTGGTTGTGTTTGTGTGCCTCACTTATACTTAACCACAAGAGCTTCATATAGCACCTCAACCCTTATCTAGGGGAATCAAGAGGAGTTAGTCCAGAGCCCTTCACGGGAAATTCGGCTACACTTGTTGGTTGTATTAAGTGTGTTACAAATTTGTTTTAGCTTCCGCATTTAGTTTCTAGATTAGCCATATCACCTATTCACCCCCCTCTAGGTGATTTCAATTGGTGTCAGAGCCTACGCTCTTGATACTTTAGGTTTAACAACCTAGGAGTGAGATCCTTGTTTGCTAATCTACCATTTGCATTTGCACATTTGTTTGCTTGCACATTTCATTTGTTTGCACACATATAGTTGACACCCATGGACTTCATGACCCCACCTATGTTTGATTCTTCCAACATTGTTGTTTGGAAGACTAAGATGTCCATCTATTTACAAACCCTAGGATATAAGGTTCACCTTGCCATTACCAAGGAATCCTACCTTAGTGATAGCAAGCATATAGGGGCCAATGCACTAGCCCTTGAGGCTATTAGAAGCACATTAAATAAAGATTATCTTATGCATGTTTCTAATCTTGATTCCGCCTTTGCAGTGTGGAACAAGTTGACAACCACATCCACCTCTAAGCTTCAATTGCCTATCCAACCGGAGGAATCTAGTGGAGAATCCGAGTCACAATGCTCAATGGTCCAAGGGAATGACTCCCTTGAGGTACATTCGGAATCTCAACTAGATAATGATAGTGCTAGTTCTTCTAATGATTATGTTGATGCCCATGCTTTAAATGAAGAACTTTCTCTTGTGTGTGAGAAATTGATTGAAAAATATAAAGTTTTGAAAAAGAAGACATTTGCTTTAACTAAAAAAAATGAAAAATTTTCTTCTAAACTTGACAAGGTTTTGCAAGAGAAGGTTGAGGTCTATAATGAAAGGGATTTATTGAGATCTCAACTTGATCTTGCACTAAAAGAAAATAATTTTTTGAAAAATAAAAATGATTGTGATAATGTTTTGAAGAAAATGAAAATTTGTCTTCAAAAGTTGACTTTGTTTTAAAAGAGAATGTTGTTTTGAAAAAAAAATTATTTCTATTTCAAATGATTTAGAAAATTGTTTAAAGAAAAATGAGGTTTTGCAAAATAAGATTGATTCTCATATTTGCCATGCTAGGGTAGTTTCACCTAGATCACCCCTTGCATGCCACACTTCTTCTTTGATTAAAAATGATATATCCATGCTTAAGAAGAGTGTTGATTGTTTGGGCTTCACTTTGAGCCATTGTGCCAAGAGCCATACACGCTTGGAATCCTTGTTTCGAAAGAAACAAGTTCCTATTATGCATGCACACCCTCCACGGCATACACATGCTCCTCACGGACACACCCATCACTTGTATGCTCATGTGTACACATGTACACATTGTGGACGTAAGGGCCACCTTGCTAGATTTTACTATGATAGAATACATGTTGAAAATTTAGCAAATAAATTTGTTTGGATTAGAGAAGGGACTAACCCCCATGGACCCAAAAAGATATGGGTACCAAAGACCACCCTTCTTGTTTATGATGTAGGTGTGGGCTCTCACATGACGTGAGAGTATCGGTACCTTGAGGTGGATGCGTTCCGAGCTTCATGAGAATTATATGGATGCATCACTTTCAAGGGATGTTTGGTGGAGAGGACCACCATGTTTTGGAGACATGGAGAGTTGCCTCATAGGTTTTAGTAACGGTCTCTTACTCCTTATTTATGTTTGCATGCTTTTCATGTTCATTTTTTGTAGCATGTTTTGTTGTTTTTAGATTATTATGAAAATGCATGATTATTAAACTCTTGACATACATGTATAGTATTTGAGACACCCATGTTTAATATGGACTATTATTTTGTGTTCTCACCATTTGTTTAGCTATCATATTTATCATAGGTTTAATAACATGTGGATTTATATAATAATCATGTTTATGTTTATCATGTTAATTTATATCTTGTTTTGATGCTTCATGATTCGAATATATGTTTAAATGTTAGTTTTCATTAAAACTTGGTATATACTTGTACATATAGTGGGCCACAAGTTAATTTATATATGTTTGAGCTTGAATGCTTATTTGTTCCCATTAGATGTGCTAGTATAGTCTAGTTTTGATGATTCATACATTTTATACTTGTATTCCCATTTTTGACATGGTTTTATGAATTCTTGTTTAACTTCATGTATATGTCCATCTTGTCTAAACTATTGATTATACATATACATCCTTTGAGCCACGTGCCTTCATGCATATACATTTGTGGACTCGTTGTGTTTGGATATGTATGTATACTTTAGTTTGTATAAGACATACATATGCCTTGAAGATTTAAATAAGTTTTGATGATTTTCATGTTTTTAAGGAATATTGAGCTTAATTGCCAATTTTCATGATTATATGTTTCACATTACACTTGTGCACTCACTTCATTTAAATGTTTCTCATGATTGTGTTTTCATGAGTATGATATGTGCCTTATTGTTTTTTAGTGTTTAGTGATCATGTGACCTACATGTGTTTCATGAAAAATATTTTTATTTTATTCCTTACTTGAAGGATTTCGTACTAGCTTACAAATTTTTCATATAACTAGTTACGGTATTCTTCGTTATGATAGAAGTTTTCTAGCATACTATAATTTTCAATCCTATTTTTGAAAACCCCTACCTTCGACGGGCGGTTGGTTGGGAGACCATGCCTTGTGTATGCTTTACATTGAAAATCTTTTAAACATAAGCATGTGTTGGGAGGTTAAGAATATGAGATATACTTTTGAGCTTATTGTTGTTTCAATTGGTATCATTGGATTCTTTCAATTGGTATCAATTTTGACTTTTATTGTATACTCATATATTTTCGTATATGTATGCTTGCATTTCAAAGAATATCAATTTCTATTGGTATCTATTTTTCATACATATATATGTTTGTGTTTATGCTAAGCTTGAGTTTCAATTTTGTTTCAATTGAATAGTTTTCAATTGGTATTCACATACAAGCTTATGCAATGTTTCTTGTGGTATTTCATAAAGGGGGAGAAAATTTGTATTTCATATTTCAATTGGTATTTGATTTCCACTCCCTTGATTTATGATAGAAAATATTGAATTTCCATTTTGGTATCATTTGCTTTTAAAGAATAATAATTTCAATTGGTATCAATATTTATGTTTAAGAATTCAATGTTTATAATGTTTAATTTCTATTGATATCAAGATGCACTACTTTGACACATTCTTTATTGGTATCAAATTTATTTTAGTGAGAAAATTCAAAATTGTGTTTTAATAAGAAATGTTAAAAATGTTTTGATATGATTGCATATATGCAAGGAGAGCTTAACATCTCTTCTACATATAGATTCATGTTGAGTGTATCTTATATTGAGGAGCTTGACAACTCTTCTTTATGCGATACACGTGTGTAAGGGGAGCTTCACATCTCTTCTTATGCATTGCATATTTGTATTATGTGAATTAGGGCTTGTCATCCTTTCTTCATGTAATGCATATATGTAGGGAAGTTAACTTAGCGTCTTCCTCTTCATGAATGTATATCGCATATATCTATTTATTGATTTGCTTTGTTTGACCCCTTAGCTGATTCCTTGTTTCGAACAAAAAGGGGGAGAAAAATTTATTGATTTGTTTTTACTTGGACCCCTTTGTTGATGATTGACAAAAAAGGGAAGAGATATTTGGTTTATATGCATGTTTTATATGCATGTTTTATTAGTTTGTCGTTTAATTGTTTAATTGGTATCAAGAGCATTATTTAAGAACATGTTTTTATTGATATCAAGAGTACGTTTATGCATGATGCATTTCATATGTTTGGTATCATTTACATGTTTGTGTATTTGATATTTTGTTTTATGCATATCTATGCATTCATGTTTATAAGCTTTCATTGCACATATTTATTGTGTATTGCTATGCATGAGTTAAGGGGGAGCTTCTTTGAAGCTTAACTTTAATTCATGCATATATAACTCCATGAGTTTTGTCATCATCAAAAAGGGGGAGATTGTTGGCCAAGAGGCCTTCCTCTCTAGTTTTGATGATGATTAACTCATGTAGTTATGTTTACTAATAATCTTATGATTTTAGTTTCAGATCATGTAACAAGATATTAGTTGGTGATTGCTTCAAAAGAGGAGTTTGGAAGCCTTCACTTGGTGATTCCCGAGCCCGAGCGTCAAGATCATTCATAGCCATGCTCGTTGGATCTTAGAGTTTGGACCGAGTCGACTTGAAGATGAAGATCGTCAAGAAGACTTAGGTATCCTAGTTTAGTTTGTGTTTTAGATCAATGTGTAAAGATAAGTATAGTTGATATGCTCAAGTGCACAATACACACACGTTTTATGTTTGGATATTGGTTTTTCAGTTTTGGCTTAACCAATATTTGTTTTCATGAATAGTTTAGATCAAAACAAGTTTACTTTGTTTTATGTATATTAGATATGTTCAATATACATACATGCTTCATATCTTAGACAAACTTATTTTGATATGTCTATTCATGAGTTTTAAGAAAAATCAGATTTCCTATTGAAAAATCCAAGTTTGGTAAAATACAGTTTTTGGTTTTTGATAAAAATGATAAAACACAAAAATGGTTTCATATGCTTGATATTTGAGTTGAAATCTTTATCACATGGTTATATATCAATGCAAAATGAGAAAACTATTTTTGAGAATTTTTAGAAGAGATAAAAGATTTATTAAAATATTTTTAACATGTTTTTCTGACCCAGTAAATTGGCTGCCAGGCTTTGGCGGTCGACCGGGACGGTCGACCGTATGCCAGAGCCGGTCGACCGCTCGGTCGACCGACGTGCACAGGTCTGTGCACGTCTGGCCAGGCAATGGGACGGTCGACCGGGCGGTCGACCGGACCAGAGAGCTTTGCTCTCTGTATCTGGGCGGTCGATCGCCAGTTGTCTGGCTGTCAGAAACAGCCAAACGGCTAGTTTTTGGGAAGAGGCTATTTAAGCCTCATATCTTGGGGTTTTTGATAAGATTTTCTAGAGCAAAAATTTCCCCATTCTCTGGTTTTAAAAACAAGTTTTCAAAAGAGTTTAAGTGCCAAAAAGATTCATCTATTTGTTTTTAAAGTATTTTGTTTTACTTCAAAGAAATTAGGTTTTTGGGAAGTTGTTTTTGATATAAAATTTCCATATCTATTTGGTATTTTCCCAAGAGTATTTCTTTGATCAAAACACTTTGTTTTCCACACTTGAGCCTATCTTCTATCCTAATCTATTAGGATCTTTGTTTTTGTGGAAAAAGAGAGTTTGTGGTCTTTGTAACCACTTGTTGTAAAAACCCTTGCTTTGATTGGGTTGCTCCCTCTTTGGTAGAGGTTGAAATTATGGTTACTCCCTCTTGGTGAGGTGGAGTTGGAGTTGGTTTGTATCACTCAAGTGTGAGGTGGATTGGTTGTTGTTTGGCTACGGGCCTACCCTCAGTTGTGAGATTGTGTTTGAGAGAGGAGTTCGGTACTCCTATTGTTGTAACAAATCCTCCTCGGTGAAGTGATTGGTCGCTAATGTTGCATATTTAGTATCATATTCCATACTTATTCTAGAATAAAACTTTGCATTGTCTTAATTAATTGCTTAATTTATTTGCAGGCCCATTCTTTAAGGAGATGAAGAGAAATGAGCCCAAAGCCCACCAAAATTCTGAATTAAATCAGAATTAATTCGCACTCAGTAAATCAGGGCAAAATCAAGAGGTTGAAAACCGGTTGAGAAGAATTCTCTCAGAATCGATCGGTTAAAGCCAAGAATCCAAGGCCATTTCGTCAGAAATCTGGACTCAAACGAAGAAAACCAACTGAAGATAAATGCAGAAGGAAATCCCAGAGAGACCCACCAACAGGGTGTGGCCATCTGGCCACACCCTGGCCGCGAAAACGAGGCCAAAGCCGCGTTTCCACGGCTTGGTTGGGGAGTTAGGGGGAGCGTTTGCTCCCCCGATCTCCCCGGGATCCTCCTCGTGTGGGTTATGCCTATTAAAAGGCAGTCTTTGCGTTGAAAAATAGACGACCATGCAGAGATAGGATTTAGCCTAGTTTTCATTCTATGTACTTTAGGTTTTTCTTTTCTTTTTATGTAATTTGTATGTAAGTTTAGGTTAGATGAAGATTCATATAAGTAAGAGAGAGAGGCTGTTGTTGAGAGTGACACCGATGTATCCTCCTCCTTTCTTCCATTGTTTCTGCAAGTAATAAAGGTAAAAGCTTCTTTTTATGTTCATATTTTCTTTTGTTTCCTTCTTCCTCTTTCTACTTTACCTCCTTTGTTTTTGATGAGTTTGCAAGTGAAGCCAGAAGCATAAGTATAACGATGCTGTGTGAGTGCCAACGATAGTTCATGAAGACGTTCTCTTCCTCAAGATCCGTATCACTTCATTCTTGTGCCGCTTGATGATATAATGCGAACGGAGACTGAGCTCGATCCTATGATCTATGCGTTGAACGCCTCCAAAGCAAGGTAGAACATGCAAGGATTCCAGGTAAGTCATCAACCAAACTAGGTGAGTAATTCCTTAATCTTCTTTTTTTCGTTTATTTCTGTAAATTAAACCACCAACACTCATCTTCCAACTCTTTCTTTCCCCTTTCTTTGTAAATAGTCTTTTCTTTCCACCTTCTTCATCTCTCATTTTCTTTCTAACTTTAACATAATTCTTTTTCCTTTTTTCTTAAAATCAAAGAAGAATCTTCGTTTTATCTTCATTAAGATTTCAATAAAGAAACGTAAACGCTTCTATCGCAAACCCTCCTTGTGGATCACGACCCGCATAGCCACTTGCTATAGCGGTAAGAATTGAGCACTTGCACATTTTTATTAAAAGTTCTGAAATTTCGTATTTTGTGTGCAGGTTTAAGCTTCAATCAAATTTTGGCGCCGTTGCCGGGGAGGGTAACGTTTTTATTGAAATCTGAATTTTTATTGAAAAATTTTTAGAACTAAAACGAATTTTCTTCTCTGTTGTAGGTTATAGGGAAAGCAAAGCAGGAAATTAAGATTGCAGTAACATACAAGTGGTCTTGGGCCTCTACTCTAGAAAGCAGAGACCAAGGGCCCTCTGATTTGCCGCGTTTTCGCGGCCAAGCCGCGGATCCGCGGCAAAGAAGAGTTGACTACTAATAGGTTTTGTGCAGGGTTGCTTGCTTTGCAAAAACATAGTTTGCTGCAACTTTATTTCTTATATTCCATCACCATAAACCTGCTAATAAACCAACAGTAAAATACTTGTTGAAAAAGATAAAAAAATTTGATTAGACGTTTGCATTTTAGGCACGTGTCTTTTTAATTCATTTATTTTTACTGTTGAAGAGTGCTGGAGCAAGGTACGTTCGCATTGTATGTAGAATAGGACTCATCTCTTGGTTGATTTTCATTGCTTTGAGTGAATCTTATTTACATATCTTGTACACTTGCACAAACTTATCTTAAGGGCACTAACCCATAACAAGATAAGGTGGGGATTTAATCACCCTTCCTTAGCGCAAAAATCAGATTCCAAGCACTCAGTAACCCAAGCCTAACTAAAAATGAGTAGACGTTGGCCCTAGGGACATCTCGGACTCAATTAGGAGATTATCCTAAGAGGGAAAGGTGTTGGAATTTGACTCCTGCCAAATCAGTGTCTAGTAAAGGGATTAAGGGCCGAAAGCCCGAAGGTTGGTGGTTATTTAATTAAGGAACGTCTTTGACGGAAAACCTCCCACCAACCTTGCCCTGACCTGGCTGATTAGCTTGTAGTCAAAGTCTGCATTATACCTCCCGTGGACAATCTAATCAGTTAGGAGTCGTCTAGGTCATAGGTCTACCCTAACTTAGTTAGAATTTTCTCTTTTATTTCTTTGCTTATTTGTTTGTTTTTTCTTTCTTTTTGTATTCTATTGTGTGATATGGCTTATAATAATAATTTTTTCAACTTTAATAATAATCCATATTACACACCGAGTTCTTTTTCGGATATTACCAACCTGGCATATCATGACTTTAACCAACCTAGTGTGCCGGATTGGTCTTATCCGAATCAATATAACCCATGCCCCCAATCTAATAACTATAATTTCCATAATAATTTCAACTCTTCACCGAGTCAGTGGGGATTCACCTCCCCCGAGCATAATTTTCAACCAACTTGTCCCCCTTATCCACCTAGTCCACAATATCCCCAAGAGTCATACTCAGTTCCACCAGTCCAAAATAGAAAACCATCAATTTTGGAAAGGAGTATGCGTGAGTCCAAACAACAATCACAAAATCTGATGGACTCACAATTTCACCACCAATTCCAAGACAATACTTCATCTTTTCATCAAAACAATGAGCCTATCAACTATGAAAAGATGCTTGAAGTCATGACTCAGGCTCAAAACGCTCGTAATCGTGACATAGATATGATGGTCCAATCTCTATGTTCCCACCATTTGACCAGTTCTGATGTCACTAACCATCCTGTTAGAGCCGATGAGTCAGGTTGTTTGGAAATCAAGGTTCCATTTCAGAACAGTCATTTGAACTTGCCCAAACTCCAAATAATATTGATAGTTTGCAAGTTATCCCTTGCCTGAAATCGAACTTGAAAATGAATATGATCATGAACCCCAACTTAGGGATTCAATTTTACTTCCTGATTCAATAATGACTCCGGTATCTTCACCTGATTTAATTTTTTCCCCGAGTCAACATTGGATCCTGTGCCAATTCATCATGAAATTGAATCACCCATTTTTGATGATCATATTGAACTTGACCAATTTTACACTTTTGAAAATCTTATTGACAAATTGGCAAGTTCTCATTTTTTTGATATTGAACTCAATGAGATATGTGACCTAGATTTTTAAATCTGTGATCCAGTTCAACTTTCTGAATCAATCTTGACTCCTGTTTTGTTACCAAACTTGAGTAATATGTTAGAGTCAGTTTTGATTCCCCCACCTATCATTCCTGAACATGAATCACCAATATCAAGTCACATTCCATTGTTGGAAAATCAATGTGGACTTGAGTTTCAACTTCTTGACTTGGACACACTTCTTGAACCAGTCTCGACTCCTGAACCTTTACTTGACTTAAGTCACCTTCCTGAGTCGGTATTAGTTCCTATACTTCCTGAGTCCAAGTCAACCGTTCTATCATTTCATACTCCATTTTGGGACGAGGTGGTTGACAAATTTGACTCTGAAATCAGTTATGGAATTTAGAAATTAGATGGGGTCAAATACTTAATAAAAATCCTTCATGGATACACAATTTTAATGGGTTATATTAGTGAAATTTCTGGTGGGTTCCTCCGAACCCAACGAAAAGTTGATGGGCCGCATTTCGTGGACCAATCAGACCACCACCGGAACCACCACCTTAAGGTAACATTTTCCTTCCCTTTCGTCTTTTTCATGCATCTATGCATTAATTCATACATTGAGGACAATGCATGAGATAGGTGTGGGGGAGGGTTCTAACATAACTTAGGTTTTTTCTTTTTATTAAAAAAAAATTAACATTTTCTTTGCTTTTAAAAACTTTTTGAAAACAGAAATAATATTTTGACATATTTTTTGTAAGAAATTAAGCCAATTTTAAGGAATAGGAAAATCCAAATTAGGATTTCTTATACTTGGTCAAAATAAGATTATTTGTTTGATTTTTAGGGTTAGGAAGATAATTTGTTAAAGTAATTTAGTCTTGACTTTTACCTTGATGAAATATGCACACTTCATACACTTACACACTTAGGGTTCAAAAACAAAGATTCTTATGCCTTATAAAAAAAAGAAAGAAATAAACAAATCTAATTATTAATTAGCTAGGTGCTTTGGCCTAAGTAAGCGTTAGTATTTATGCGAAAGATGATTAGATAAGTTTGAAAAAAATATATATATATAAAAATCCTCTGATTAAGCTGGGTATTTGTGCCTAATAAAGCATAAGTATTCACGCCTAAAAGGGGTTCATATAATAAAATCCTTAGTTTTGTGGCCTTGTTTGCTCGAGTCCTTAAGTCCTTAGGGGTGTTTTCTCACCCGGTGCCCTAAGACCGTTTGGTTTGGGAGTCATCGATTAAAGGCTCGTTACAAGGGCAGATTAGAAAGCCTAATAGAACTAAGGAATAATACCACCAAAAAAAAAAAAAGAAAAAAAACATATATATATATATATATATATATATATATATATATATATATATATATAAATAAATAAGGCATAAGAGTTAGAGTTAATGAACCCTTAGTCAAAAGTTTCACAGTCACAAGGTGCATATGACTTAGGGTAAAGTAATAGACTAGATGAGAAGTACAATTTGACTCCTTACTTTGATTGATAACAAATTTTTAAATAGAGACTAAGTTTAGGAATGAAAAATTCAGTTTTCCTATAAATTATAGATTGCTTAAATCTTACAATTATATTTCAAATATTTTTCTCTTTCAAAATGCTTTTCGAAAATACTAACTCTTTATTTCTCTTTCTTTATGGATTTTGTGGGTGCAATCCGCTGAAAACCCTCACGAGACAAAACTCGTCCTCTAGGGGAAGCCTAGAGGTTTAACGGCTTATTGCACATGCTCAGTGCAATCGCGTGACCTGCGAAAGTGGTCTAATAATCCTTAGTATAGTTTAGTTATTTTGCTCGAGGACGAGCAGAAGATAGGTATGGGGGTGTGATTGGTCGCTAATGTTGCATATTTAGTATCATATTTCCATACTTATTCTAGAATAAAACTTTGCATTGTCTTAATTAATTGCTTAATTTATTTCAGGCCAATTCTTTAAGGAGATGAAGAGAAATGAGCCCAAAGCCCACCAAAATTCTGAATTAAATCAGAATTAATTCACACTCAGTAAACCAGGGAAAAATCAAGAGGTTGAAAACCAGTTGAGAAGAATCCTCTCAGAATTGATCGGTTAAAGCCAAGAATCCAAGGCCATTTCGTCAGAAATCTGGACTCAAACGAAGAAACCAACTGAAGATAAATGCAGAAGGAAATCCCAGAGAGCCCACCAACAGGGTGTGGCCAGATGGCCACACCCTGTTGGTGGGTCTGGCCACACCCTGGCCGTGGAAACGCGGCCAAAGCCGCGTTTCCGCGGCTTGGTTGGGGAGTTAGGGGGAGCGTTTGCTCCCCCGATCTCCCCGGGATCCTCCTCGTGTGGGTTATGCCTATAAAAAGGCAGTCTTTGTGTTGAAAAATGGACGACCATGCAGAGATAAGATTTAGCCTAGTTTTCATTCTTTGTACTTTAGGTTTTTCTTTTCTTTTTATGTAATTTGTATGTAAGCTTAGGTTAGATGAAGATTCATGTAAGTAAGAGAGAGAGGCTGATGTTGAGAGTGACACCGATGTATCCTCCTCCTTTCTTCCATTGTTTCTGCAAGTAATAAAGGTAAAAGCTTCTTTTTATGTTCGTATTTCTTTTGTTTCCTTCTTCCTCTTTCTACTTTACCTCCTTTGTTTTTGATGAGTTTGCAAGTGAAGCCAGAAGCATAAGTATAACGATGCTGTGTGAGTGCCAACGATAGTTCATGAAGACGTTCTCCTCCTCAAGATCCGTATCACTTCATTCTTGCGCCGCTTGATGATATAATGCGAACGGGGACTGAGCTCGATCCTATGATATATGCGTTGAACGCCTCCAAAGTAAGGTAGAACATGCAAGGATTCCAGGTAAGTCATCAACCAAACTAGGTGAGTAATTCCTTAATCTTCTTTCTTTTCGTTTATTTCTGTAAATTAAACCACCAACACTCATCTTCCAACTCTTTCTTTCCCTTTCTTTGTAAATAGTCTTTTCTTTCCACCTTCTTCATCTCTCATTTTCTTTCTAACTTTAACATAATTCTTTTTCCTTTTTACTTAAAATCAAAGAAGAATCTTCGTTTTATCTTCATTAAGATTTCAATAAAGAAACGTAAACGCTTCTATCGTAAAACCCTCCTTGTGGATCACGACCCGCATAGCCACTTGCTATAGTGGTAAGAATTGAGCACTTGCACATTTTTATTAAAAGTTCTGAAATTTCGTATTTTGTGTGCAGGTTTAAGCTTCAATCATGGAGGTTCCCTCGGTGGGAGATAGTGGATTGGAAATCCTTCTCGGTGAAGGCGGGGACGTAGAGCTAGGGGCTCGAACCTCGAAACATATCTTTGTGTTTGCGTTTGATCCATTGTCTCTTAACTCTCTCTCTCTCTCTTTATTTGTGTTTGTGCATAGCATCATTCATTCATATCTTATTTGCTTGTGTGTGCCTTGCATTATTCATATTGCCTATTCATATTATATGCTTGGTTGTGTTTGTGTGCCTCACTTATACTTAACCACAAGAGCTTCATATGGCACCTCAACCCTTATCTATGGGAATCAAGAGGAGTTAGTCCAGAGCCCTTCACGGGGAATTCGGCTACACTTGTTGGTTGTATTAAGTGTGTTGTAAATTTGTTTTAGCTTCCGCATTTAGTTTCTATATTAGCCATATCACCTATTCACCCCCCTCTAGGTGATTTCAAGATGATGACTCAACCAGGCTATGGCAAATGAAGCTCGAACGCATAGGTGAAAAATCTTTGCAAGCTCTTACAAAGTAAGGACTACTGAAAGGTGCCAGAACCTACAAACTGGATTTCTGTGAACATTGTGTCATCGAAAAGAAGGCCAAGGTGAAATTCGGCATAGGACTCACTGCACCGAGGAAATTCTGGATGATGTTCACACCGACATTTAGGGACCTACCAAGATTGCATCTATTGGAAGTAACCACTACTTTGTGACTTTTATTGATGACTATTCTAGGCGATGTTGGGTGTATATTATGAAGCATAAAGGGAAAGTCCTAAAATTATTTATGGAGTGGAAGAAGAATTTGGAGAAAAGCACGGGAAGGAAGATCAAGGTCCTCCAGTCAGATAATGGAGGTGAGTATAAGTCTGATCCCTTCCTAAAGTTATGTCGTGATGAAGGCATAGACAGGCACTTCACAGTAAGGAAAACACAGCAACATAATGGGGTAGCAGAAAGGATGAACAGGACTTTGCTAGAGAAGGTCCATTGTATGTTATCCAATGCCAGATTACCAAAAAAATTTTAGGCTGGGGCTTTGGTATATTCTTGCTATCTCACCAACAGGTTGCCTTTGCCTGTGATAGGAGGTAAAACTCCTCTAGAGGTTTGGTCTGGGAAAGCTGCTCGGACTATGATTCTCTAAAAATATTTGGTTGTCCGGCCTACTATAATGTTAAAGAAGACAAGTTAGACCCAAGAAGAAAGGAGTGTTCATAGGATGCAAGAGAGAAATAAAAAGCTACAAGATCGGAGATCCTAAGAATAAAAAATTTGTTCTCAGCAGAGATGTCACATTCAAGGAGGCTTCAATGTTGAAGTCTACAATATATCAGCAGGTGGAGACTGAAAGGACCAATGAGGTATCGTAGCAGGTGGATAGTGATGCTACTTCACCATCTCTAGAAAGGTCAGTATCTTTGGAGATCATACCCAAGGTGACACAGGGTAGTGATCAAGTAGCCGAGCAGAATGTTGATGATGATGAGGATCAAGGACACGTTATGGGTGATGTTCATGAATCCGTTGTAGTCGGAAGACCCGGAAGAAATCTACGCAAACCTAGTTGACTCACTATAGATATGATTGTGGCCTATGCTCTCCCAGTCGTCAAAGAGGCAATACCGTCTACATATAGGGAAGCTGAAATCAGTTCAGAGTCTAAGATATGGAAGGATGCCATGGAAGAAGAGATGAGTTCTCTACATAAGAACGACACTTGAAAACTAATAGAGTTACCTAAGGGAAAGAAGGCAATTGGCTGTAAGTGGGTATCTGTAAAGAAATAGAGCCCCTCAAGGAAGATATTGTACGCTACAAAGCCTAGTTGGTGGCAAAAGGCTACGCACAACGAGAAGGTATGACTATAAAGAGGTATTCTCCCCTGTTGTAAAGCACTAGTCAATTCGGATTCTGCTAGCACTGGTAGCAGAGTATGAGTTGGACCTTAACCAGCTCGATGTGAAGACCGTCTTTCTCCATGGTGATCTTGATGATGAGATCTATATGACTCAGTCAATGAGGTTCAAAACTGCAGGCAAGGAGAATAGGGTATGCAAGCTGAAAAAATCACTATATGGATTGAAGCAATCTCCTAGGCAGTGGTACAAGCGTTTTGACAGCTTCATCAGAAGAAAAAAATATACACACAGCCATTATGACCAATTTGTGTATTACAACAAGCTACCTAGAAAAGAGTACATCTATCTACTGTTATATATAGATGATATGCTTATCGCTTCTCTAAGAGCAGACCGCAATTGATAAATTGAAGAAAGATTTGTCTTTCGAGTTCGAGATGAAAGATCTTGGAGAAGCAATGAAGGTGCTAGGCATGAAGATTGAACGAAACCGAAGGAGTTGCAAGGTGAACTCGACACAAAAGGGATATTTACAAAAGGTACTTCAGAAGTACAATATCGACGGTGATACAAATCTGTAAGTACAACCACATGCTTCTCATTTCAAGTTAAAAGCCACTATATCTCCGACTACTATTGAAGAACGTGAGTACATGACTCGCGTACCGTATGCCAGCGCAGTTGGTAATTTGATGTATACAATGGTGTGTACAAGACCAGATTTGTCACAAGCTGTCTCAATGATCAGCAGATACATGCATGATCTAGGAAAGGGTCATTGGAAGGCAGTAAAGTAGGTTCTACGGTACATTAAGGGTACCATAGATGTTGGATTAGTATTCGAGAAGGATTTCACAGGTAAGTAGGAGTGTATCAGATATGTTGACTCTGATTATGCAAGAGACCTTGACAAATGTCGGTCTACAACGGGGTATGTGTTTACACTGTCTCAAGCATCGGTGAGTTGGCGCTCTATTCTACAGTCTATCGTTGTATTCTCTACAATAGAAGCCGAGTACATGGCCATGATAGAGGCTATGAAGGAGGCAATATGGCTTTAGGAATTGCTCGATGACTTGGGGATTGAACATGATCTGTTGAAGATCAATTGTGATAGTATGAGTGCTATCTATTTGGAGAAGAACCAGGTGTATTATGCAAGGACGAAGCACATAGACGTCAGGTTCCACTTTGTTCGAGAGATTCTTGATGAAGGTGATAGTGAGTTACAGAAGATTCACACAAAAGAGAATCCCGTAGTTATGCTTACCAAGGTGATGTCATGAGTGAAATTTACATATTGCAAGGAGTTGTTTCATATCCTTCCAGTTGCCTGAGCTCGGTGGAGCTCGTTTGAATGAACTACAAATGGCTTGATCCCTTAAGCAAGGTATATAGGCAGCCACACTGGTGCAGCCACTTTCGAGTCGACAAGTGCTGTGATGAGTTCGGCTCAGATTTGAGAAATCTTCACCGAGGTGGAGAATTGTAGGGGGAGTAAAATATTGTTGAAAGAGTTTGTTAAACTCTGTTGAAGGTTAGCCAAAGATCGATGCAATCAATGATGTCGAATACAAGAGCGTGTCGGTCGTATCGAAGCTGGATTGCACAAGAGGAACCAAGGTTAGTCGACTAGGGCAATGACCTAGTCGACTAATGTGACAAATAGAGAGTTGAAAGTTTATGTTTCATTACAGACTACAACAACAACAACTAAGCCATTTGTCCCAAGTATTTAGGGTAGGCTACATGAACCAAAAGAGAATTACGCCGGATCAAGCACATGGATCAGCTTTCTCCACTCATTCCTATCGAGCAATATGCCTTCACTAAGACCTTTAGCCTCTTTATCTTGTCGTATTACCTCTATCCATGTTTTCTTCAGTCTCTCCTGTGCTCTTTTAACTTGCCCTAAATTAATACGCTTTGTTTGCTGGACTGACGTATCTGTAGGTTTACGTCGCACATGACCAAATCATCGTAGGCGATTTTCTCTCATCTCTCTTCTATAGAGGCTACACCTATCTTAATACGAATATCCTCATTTCTCACCTTATCTCTCCGCGTGTTACGACACATCCACGAAGCATGCGCTCTCTGCCACACTCATCTTCTGGGCATGATATCTCTTTATAGCCTAACATTCTGTGCCATATAACAAAGATGGCCTTATAGCAGTCCGATAAAACTTTCCCTTCAGCCATAACAGAATGTTACAATCACATAAAACTCCTATTGCGCTCCTTTATTTCAACCAGCCGGCTTGGATCCTATGGTTGACATCACTATCGATCTCCCCATCCTTTTGAATAATAGAATCCAAGTACTTAAAATGACAGCTCGTCAGCATTTTTTGTCCATCTAGTCTCACAACACTATAATCTCGAATTCCCTGTTTATTGAATTTACACTCCATATACTCTGTTTTGGTCCTACTTAATCTAAAATCTCGAGATGTTAGAGTTTGCCTCCATAAATCCAATTTGGCACTTACCCCAACTCTCGTCTCATCGACTAGGACAATATCATCAGCAAATAGCATACACCACGATATCTTATCCTTAATAGCTCTAGTAAGTCATTCATTTCCTTGATGCAATCCAATTGTGATAGAAAAATCGCTTTTTATGCCTTCACAAGTTTTGACATTTGCCACACTCCATCGTACATATCCTTGATTATGTCAATATATTTGATAGGGACTCCAGTTTCATCAATGTCCACCATAATACCTCTCTTGGCACCTTATCATAAGCTTTTTCTAAATCAATAAAAATCATATACAAATTTTTCTTCCTCTCTCAAAATCGCTTTATAAGTTGACGAAGCAAATGTATAGCCTCTATCGTCGATCGCTCCGACATAAACCTAAACTGATTCTCTAATATTATAACATTCTGCCTTAATCTGTATTCAATTACCCTTTCCCAAAGCTTCATGGTTTGACACATGAGTTTTATTTCACGATAGTTTGAACAACTCTGAATATCACCATTGTTCTTATAGAGAGGTACTAACATACTCTTCCTCCACTCATTTGGCATCTTTTTAGCTAGCCAGATCTTATTAAAGAGGTTTGTCAGCCATCTCACACCCACCTCTCCTAAGCATCTCCATACCTCAATAGGAATTCCATCCGGGCCAATAGCTTTCCTTGACTTTATCCTCTTCAAGACCTTTTTAACTTCAGATTCGCTAATTCTGGCATATAATTATAGTTTTTATCCTGCCACTGAATGGTAAGGTCATCCAAGTCTTGAGTAAAACTACCATTGAGCAATTTATCAAAATACTCTCTCCATCTTTCTTTGATTTCTTCATCTCGAACTAGAACCTTCTGAACCTCATCTTTGACACACCTCACAGTATATAAGTCTTTATTCTTTCTCTCCCTTATTCGAGCAATTCTATATATATCCTTTTTAATCTCTCTGGTATCCAGCTTCTCATACACTTCTTTATACACTTTAACTCTTACATTCTGAACAGCTTTCTTAGCCTTCTTCTTGTCTAGCTTATACCTCTAAAACTCACTCTATCACAATTTTTCTTCAAATCTCTATAAGAGTATTGTTTGATCTTAATGGCAGCTTTTACCTTTTCATTCCACCATGATGTGTCCTTACATGGTGGAGCACCACCCCGTTACTCACCAAGTACATCTTTAGCTACTCTTTTAATGTAGCTAGCAATTTTGTTCCATGTTGTATTGGGATCATTTTGGGCTTTCCAATCTGCTTCATGTACCACTCGATTTACAAAAACTCCTTCGTTACCTTCTTTTAGCTGCCACCACTTAATCTTAGAATCTAACTTACGTTTAATCTTTCTAAATCTCCTTCTAATCCGAATATCTAAAATTAAGAGTCTATGTTGGGTTACTACACTGTCATCCAGTACTACCTTACTATCCATACAATAACCTCTATCTACTTTTCTAGTTAAAAAGAAATCTATTTAGCTCGCACTTGATCCACTTCTAAAAGTGATCAAGTGAGATTCTCTCTTCTTAAGCCAGGTATTCGCTAAGATCAAATCATATAATAAAGCAAATCTAGAATCGAGTTACCTGATTTATTTCTTTCCCGCAAAACCAAATCCTCCATGTACACTATCAAACCCATAACGACTAGTTCCTACATGCCCATAGAGGTCACCGCCGATGAAAAGCTTTTTTCTAATGGGTATGACTTGCACAATCTCATCTAAATTCTCTCAAAATTGACGCTTACTTGACTCATCAAGTCCTATTTGTGGTGCATAAACACTAATAACATTAAAAATCTCCCTACCAAAAATAAGTTTACCTAGTAAAATCATATCACCCTTTCTCCTAACCTCCACTATATACTCAAGCAATTGTTTATTTATGATCACATCCACCCTATTACGATTTCTATCTCTACCACTATACCAAGTTTATAACCCTAAGGCTCTATAATTCTAACTTTTTCGCCTACCCACTTAGTTTCTCACACACACAAAATACTAAAATTCCGTCTAACTATAACATCAACTAACTATGCTAATCCACCTATAAGAAAACCTATGTTCCATGATGCTAACCTAATCCTATATTCATGAGCTAACTTCTTTACCCTCACCCGTTCATAAAAGTGCGGGAACCCTTACTCATTGACACCACATCCGGGCGCCGATGTGGCGCATTATTTCTGGACGACGACCTAGCAACTCTTGCCCACTTTTCACTACAACCGGGCTCCCATAGCACGTCG
The DNA here is from genome assembly GCA_038442645.1 of Agave tequilana. Taxonomy (NCBI): domain Eukaryota; kingdom Viridiplantae; phylum Streptophyta; class Magnoliopsida; order Asparagales; family Asparagaceae; genus Agave; species Agave tequilana. The sequence continues at coordinate 12,002 of JAVJIF010006278.1, read as the reverse complement.
TTCAGTAGGGAACGCCCCTAACAAAATTTAGTTCTTTGTTCATGTTCATAGTTTGTGACAATATTTTACGTTGGTTGTCACAGACCTACCACAACCCTCCTCCTTTATCCTGGCTTGGGACAGGTAGTGAACGGTGCATTGGCGGAGTTGTTTCGTTACAGACTAGTCGACTAATTTATGTATTAGTCGACTAATCAAGGTTATAAGTTGACTAATCAATGTTATAAGTCGACTAACTCTGTTGCACGTCTTGTTTCCGAATCTGATTCAGATTCGTTTCTGATCCGATTTTGGTGTTTTTGGTTTCCTTTTCTTCGTGGATTCTTTGGCTATAAAAGAAGGGGTAGTGTCCCCAATATTTATAACATGTAATTGATTAAATTCAATAAGAACTCTCTCCCCTTGACCCGAGGATGTAGGCAAATTGCCAAACCTCGTTAAATATTTGTTTGCTTTGTCTCTTGTTTTCTTGTTCTTGTTATTCTTGAGGTACTTTTCTGCTGCATCTATTAGGTTCCTTACTTATTGTTGCCTCACTCGCAACACTCTAAACCGCTCCTCTAATTTGCCTTTGCATGCAAATTAAAGATGAGAAAGATGCAAATATTTTAGTGGGCTTTGAAATGGGTTCTTGAGGTTTTCTTAAACGCGTGTTTGGATTCATAGAAGTAGGCGGAAAATGGGAAGTAGGAAAACTCATTTCTCACTTTTCTTGTTTCCTTTGAACCGGAAATGAGAAATGGAAAAAGTCATTTTCCTTCTCTCTTCTCCCTCTAACACCTCCCTTTACAGTATCATTTTCTCATTTCTAAGATGCTACAGTTAATTTCGTGGTCATGTAAATCTTACTTGTAATAAGTTGTATCATAATGCATAAATTTTGATATCATATAACTCCCACTTGCAGTTCAATTACAGTTCAAAACATCACTTCAAAAATAATATTTAATTTAATATTATTTTGTGATAAATTTTGTGGTCAGTTTTTCACTTTCACATTACTAACCAAACACCGAAAAACATAATATACTTTTCCGCTTACACTTCTACAGTACAACCAAACACTGAAAAACTTGTTTTTACAAATCTCAATTTTTCACTACACTTTCACATTTCCAACCACACTTATCACTTCCCATTTTCAACTCCCACTTCCATGAATCCAAACACGCCCAAAATGCAACAATTTAACTTCTATTATATCTTTTGTTAGTAAACTAGATGGGTGATGAGGGAAATGAAGAAATGAGAGTGTTTCATCAGAAAAGATTGTGTAAGGTCAGAAAAAAATAATAAAAGAAGATAGTTCAAGTGAAATATTAATTCTCTTATTCTATCAGATAAGATATATTTAATTAGTTTATCAGATATTTTATTAATTCTCTTTATTTATTCCTGAGAAAATATTTTCAGTTTTCCGAATATAAAAATAAAATATTTTTATTACAGTTTATTGCATCAAAAACCCATAATTTGAATAGAATTTACTTTTTCTGAAATTATCTGTATTGAATCATAAATTCATTGTTATAACGTTACCTAAGAGATACTAGCATGATTTGGAAGAATAGCACTTAAAATTGAGTGCTTTTGTTTCATAATCTAGATCAATCAAATATTTGAAAATATGAGCAAATTTCCTAATAAATAGTTTTCTTTCTTAATCTATGTCGACACATTATTGGAAGGTAATTTTTTTTTGGGAAAAATTAGTAATCTTTTAGAAATTTAAAGAAATTCTCTAAAAGATGTAACCTTAAAATACCAAACAAATTAAGTTGATTTCCAAAACACGTGCACGCGATGCACATGTCTTCTAACTAATTTCTTCCTCTAATACTCTTCAAAAAAAAAAAAAATGCAAATAAAAACCAAATCTAGAATATGAAAGACAATCAGAAGATTGTTTCCCTCAAGGTTCAGTTAATTGTTTGTTCTCATTCTTGTAGTTCTACACATTATCCATTTTCTTAAAAGTAATTATTTGTGGTGACATGTCCATTTTCTCCCTTGTTTGTAGATTGACCTTCAAGCAAAATATTAAGAGAAAAGATCAACTCTTGCAACTTTGTTTCTCAAAATTTCATAGTTGTCTCTAAACTCTGAATCATTGATCGTGATCTAAACACTCTGAAACCATATGGAAATTTTTTTCTAGTTTACAAGTAAAGCAAGCCAAATAATAAGCATTAAGACCGTTTCAAGTTATTCATTTTGCAACATGGGACGCATAAGCCGGAATTTGTAATCCACGTGATTTTTAAATCAATTTTGGTTTTATGATGTTTAATCACAACGGATTAATTTCATCAATACTGATAGCCTACTTTTTTTTTGTTTTTTTTTTGGTAATTAACTCAACCGCCGATGGGATTCATCGGTGACCACCGGGGGCAAGCCCGAGGCCTGATCGGGACTGCGTTGGGAAAGAAGAATGTCCACTGGCATACAAGCTCGACCAGTGACCATGATGGAAGCTTATCGTTTAACTGATTCTGGGTCATCGCTGAGCCATTCACAGGGGACAATATTGATGACCTACATAACAAGAGATACAAGAAAGCAACATATATATTGTGTGTGTGTGTGTGTGTACGTGTGTGTGTACATTTGTATGTACATATATGTATAATATATAGAAATATGTATATCAGCCGACAGCTAAGAGTCCCTCTCAGCCTGCGGTGACGTGACACATTATTAGCCACACTAGAAAGGACAGCCCGCCTATTGAAACAGTTGAATTACTAAATGCCCCTCGGTAAAAGATAGTGGATCTGTATAGTTTATTTTTTTATATTTCTGACGTTAGTCAATATTGTCACCATTATCTTTTATAACTGCGACCAACTGAATATGAATCATGCTCTTCAAGTGCAACTTCATCAAATCACGAAACAAATTTGAATGCTTCTTTATTAAAATTTTTTGTACGCAGATATTATATATTTTAGGAATGCGTCTAAGTTCGTAGTAGTCAATAAAATAATTTCTCAATAGTTTTAAAAGCGCTCTTTGTCGCAGTCTACAATTATTTAATTTGTAGATTTTTATGATATGATCTGTAAGAATTTTACTGATTGCGAACATAGTCGCAGTTTACTTGATCGCATGTAACGTATAAATTATTATTATTATTTTTTTACATGTTCCATGCGAATAAGGACTGCGATTATGGTCGCAGCGCTTAATGACAGCATGTCGTGGATTATTTTTTCGCTAGGTTAAATGTAATAACGGTGTTTAAGGACTGCGAATATAGTCACAGTTTACTTATGATTTATGTATTTGTTCTTCAATGTGACTGTTGTCTCAGCCTCCTATAAACTATGAATTTTTTTCACATATTGCATGCGAACAGGGACTGCGACTATGATCGCAGTGCTTAACAACATCATGTTGTGGATAATTTTTTTGCTAAGTTAAATGTAATAACGGTGACTAAAGACTGATACTATAGTCACAGTTTACGTATTATTTTATATATTTGTTCTTCACTGTGACTGTTGTCTTAGCCGCCTATAAACTATGAAATTTTTTTTTACATATTGCATGCGATCAAGGACTGCGACTATGGTCGCAGTGCTTAAAGATAGCAGTCGCAGTTTTTTAATTTGTGATATACAGTGAAATATGCTGATTTGAGAGGATTGCGATCATGTTCTCAGTATCATTTGTTTATATAGCTTAATTTTGGACTGCGATCATGGTCGCTGTTTTTTAACTTTATTGAATGCAAAATGATCAAACTATTTATGACAGGACAGCGATCGTGGTCGCAGTTTCATATATAAATATAGTTAATCATGGACTTCGACCATAATCGTAGTTCTACTAGTTCAAAGTAATTATTATCTGAGTACTACGACCATTATCGCAGATAAGATGCAGAAATAATAACTATATAATATGCTTTATATGTATTTTAAAAATATGAAAGATCATTTTAGAGATAGAAGTAAATTTTATTTATAATATAATATGATCAGAAAGAGACCTTACAAAAAAAAGTATTAAAAGCGATTAAAAGAAGACAAAATAACGTTGAATAACAGAAGATCAGGAAATCTTAATCCTCGTCGTCATCACCATTATAAGCAAATTCGTCGTGTTCATTCTCCTCATCTTCCTGTTCATCACTTATTTCCTCATCTTCTCCCTCATCGTCCGGCTCATTGTTCTCTTCAGTTTCTTCCTCCTTTTGTCGGTGTTTTGGTTCATCGATAAACTCGTAGAATGGATCGTCTGTATCAAACTCTTCTTCCGACCCGTGTCGAGAAGAACCCGTAAAAATATGCTCAAAGAATGCGAGCCCCCAGCATCAGAGGATATGCTTTCATCAAGCATGTCTCTATGAAGTAACAGAGGAATAAGTTCCTCCTCACTAAGCCCTATGAAACTTCATCATCCTCATGAAGAGGAGGATCAGATAAAATATTATTTGATGTAGTGAGATAGTCAAAAGGAGTGAAGTCCATACTGCTATCAGATTCACTAGAACACCCTGAAGAAAGAGGACTGATGGGAGAATGATTGAAGTTGAAATCTGAGTGCTCAGAGGAAGAAGATGGGGAAGACATAATTCAAGAATGAATTATTTTCTGAAAGTTTTAAAATCAATTGAAAACGAAGAGCACAAATATCGTTTTTAGATGTGAGATAATATATTAGTTACAAGCACTATAAAAAGGTCAATAATGTGAAATAATATGAATAGTAATAATAATTGTTATAGGTGACAGTTGAGTATTCGAAGAAATGGTAAAAAAAATTATATATTTAATTGAAACAGTTATGGTGGGAGAAGTCAAAGAGTTCCTTTTTTTCTAGAGGTTTATTATTTAACTACAAATTAACTTTTTTATATAATGTTTTTTCTATATATTTAGATTGCGTATGGTGCACATCTTTCCTTTATCGAGATTAATATTATTGCATCTCTTTTTTGAGACTGTTGCTGTATCACGGTAGATAGAATATTAATTACTTCAATTAGTTCAGAGTAATTAATAGTATTTTATAAGATGTAATATACGCAGACTAGTCTCACGGTCACAGGGCTAATCTACTTTATAAAACGATCAAAATTCTGTTACATAAGGCATGCGAACAAGGAAAGTGACTGTGATTGCAGTGCTGAACGATAGCATGTTTCATCTGTTATTTCTATGCGATTAAGGAATGCGACTAGGGTCGTAATCGTGATATAAAATTGAAAGTTATATTATATTAAGTCTGTGACCATGGTCGCAGTGATCGAAAGTTTGTTATACTATGACTGTGACTATGATCCCAAACTTTGTAAAACGATCAAAATTCTATTACATAAAGCATGCGAAAAAATATAGCAACTGTGGTCGCAGTGCTAAACGATAACATGTTTCATCTGTTATTTCTATACGAATAAGGAATGCGATTAGTGTCACAGTCGTCATATAAAAATAAAAATTATATATTTTTTTTATTATAGTTTTGAGTGTATGTGTACTGCGACCTGGATCCAATTTATAATATACATTGAAAATAAAGTAATTTTTTAGTACGAAGACCGACCATAGTCGCAGTTCATTAAAAATTGCATGATATTATCTAACCAATCTGCAAATATTATGACAGTTACGAGAATATCTAATTTATAAAATATCTGCAAAATAATTAACCATTGTATTTCATTATTTTTTTACACTGTATATTTGTAATACAAAAAACAATATACAGCTGCCCCACATTAAATTTCATTTTCAGTTTCTTTTATTAAATCTATATGAATTAAAAATAACACGAAATTAAATAATAAAAAATTATAACAATTTTTTTTAGGTTTCACGCATGTTTTTTACTTTTACTGCTACTATTTTTTTCTCATTATCTTGATCCAATTTTTTCCTTTATATTTTTGATGTAGTAGAATTAGAAATTTTATAACTGTCGATATATTCTACAGAAAATTCTTTGTAAATTACAAATATTTTAGGTAAAATTTTGTTGTGAATGAGCTTTTACTAGTTTAAAAGTAAAAAGGGGGTATTTTGGTCAATTTGATTGACGATTCTTTAGGCGGGATGTTTTTGATTTTTTTGACGCCTACACTCTGCCACCGATATGTGGCATATAGTCAACCACGTCACCGCCGGCTGAAAAACTCTCTCAGCTGGCGGCTGAGGTACAGTAACCCCATATATATATATATATATATATATATATATATATATATATTATATATATATATATATATAATATATATATATATATATATATAGAAATGTAAATCAGCTGACACAGGCGCAACTCCCTCCTATGTCGCACTCAAAAATCAATTTCCCGAGTGAATTTACAAGATCCGACCGTACATTATCATCTTCATATTCTAAGATATATACATATAAAAAATCAAGTGATTTGAAGTTTGTTTACTCCATTTTCTTTGTTCAAACATTAACGGTTTTTTTACAATAGAACAAAATGGAACGATTAGATCAATAAGTAAACGAACTTCAAATCACTTGATTTTTTATATATGTATATCTTAGAATATGAAGATGATAATGTGCGGTCGGATCTTGAAAATTCACTCGAAAAATACGATTTTTGAGTGCGACATAGGAGGGAGTTACCTCCTGTGTCAGCTGATTTACATTTCTCTCATATATATATATATATATATATATATATATATATATATATATATAATATATATATATATAATATATATTATATATTATATGGGTTTCTGTATCTCAGCCGTCAGCTGAGAGAGTTTTTCAACCGGCGGGACGTGGCAACATATTAGCTACAAAGAAGTCGTATATTTAGGCTGTAAAAAAACAAAACTTCCTACTCGAAAAGACCTTTAACTAGTTTACCGCTGCCTAATGACTAAAATACCTTTAGTTTCACTTTTAACCTGGTTACAACTACTCCTCCACCAAAAATACAGATCTGAAATTTTAAGCTTTTTTTCAAACAAAAAAATTATAAATCTTGATTACTAATTTTTTTTTGAAAGATATGTTAATCATAATAAAATTCTATTACTGCGACTTGACACAATTTATTTTATTTTTTTTATTTTCTGAAACAGCAATCGAAGTCGCAGTTTTAAATTTTTTAACACTATTTTCACTTTTTAGATTTATTTTTGCTTTACATTGTGACCTTAATCGCAGTGTTGCAGCTTTTTTTTTTATTTTTTTGATTAGGGTCGTAGTTTTTTTCCGACCTTGGTAAGCTAAATAGGATATTGTGACTGTGGTCGCAGTCTTATGAAATAAGAATCCCAGTCAATTGAAGTAGTGATGAAGATCTTGTAAGTTAATAATTAAGATGATTAAAAAATTGCGACTTTGGTCGCAGTCTTATACAGCAGTTTCTTTGAGAATATTTTGTTAACACTACAACTTTGATCATAGTATTTTTTTTATTAGTAATCTAAATAGGATACTGCGACCGTGGTCACATTCTTATAATAAGAGACGTAGTAAATTGAAGCAGTGAATAAGGTCTCGTAAGTTAAGTAATTAAGATGATTAGAAGACTGCGACATTGGTCGCAGTCTTATGTAATAGCAGTCTTTTTGAAAAATTTTGTTTGATAACACTGCAACCTTGGTCGCAGTATTTTATACTTATTTTTCATTTTTGCGACTAAGGTCGCAGTCTTTTTATTAATAAATTTTAATTGGACTACAACTTTGGTCCTAGTCCTGTAAAATAAAACGGTTTGAAGATGAAATTTCATACTGCGACTATGGTCACAAAACTCAATTTTATCTGACAGTTTATAATTATGAATGCGACCAAGTCATAGTCTTGATGAAAATGGTAACTTTTAAAATAATTTTTTTCTTCGACTTTGGTCGCGGGTACTGACAAATTGGTTATATATTTATGTGTGGTTTACAAGTCTTTTCGATTTTAAATCGAATGACCAACATTTTCAATGATGAAATTTCTGATAGGCCATCCTTTTGAAGAAGAAGAATAAGAGAAGAATCACGATAAAAAATATTGCAGCAAAATCCCGAGAGACTAAGAACCTGTCACAATAGCTGATGGAGATCTAGGTCTGCAAACTAAAAATCAATATCTGATCTCGCTCTCGCTTTTTTAGAACGACGTTCTTTACGGTCAAATCCTAGATCTGACAGCGTGAGGAGACACAGAGAGATAGACATATAAAAGGAGAGAAAATATAATAAAAGAATATAAATTAATACATCTTCCTAAGAAAACTGTCTTTTTTGAATGATAGGGGGTTTTAGTAATTTTAATTATTATCAAAAGCGGGGCGCCATTAAGATTGTCGAATTATGTGGGCACATATTGTGTAATGTCACCGCCAGCTGAGAGGCATTCTCAGCTGTCGGCTGATATACATTTTTCTGTATGTATATGTATATGTATGTGTGTGTGTGTGTGTGTGTGTATATATATATATATATATATATATATATATATATATATATATATATATATATATATATATATATATATATATATATATATATATATATATATATATATATATATATATATATATAGTATAATAGGGGTTACTGTACCTCAGCCTGCAGGCTGAGAGAGTTTCTCAGCCGGCGGGACGTGGCTGAATATATGCCACACATCGGCCGCAGTGTGTTGGCGCCAAAAAAATCAAAAAAATCCCGCCTAAACAATCGTGAAACAAATTGACAAAAATACCTCTTTTTAATTCTAAACTGGAATAAAGTCATGAACAAACAAAATTTCAGTTGAATATATCTACAGTTATAAAATTCGTAATTTTACTAATACATCGAAAAATATAATTAAAAAAATTGGTTCAATATAATATAAAATAAGCAGAAGCATTGAAAATTTAAAAAAATGCCATGGTCGCAGACTTAATACAATATAAAACTGCGACACAGTCGCAGTCACTAGTCGCACTCATAGTATAACAAAACGTTTTTATGCGACCTAATACAATATAATTTCAATTTTATATGACAACTGCGACACAGTCGCAATCACTAGTCGCAGTCTTGTATAACAAAACTTCTTTATATAACGTCTGCGACCCTAGTCGCATTCTATCGTACAACAATGTGACCTCCTCAGTACTGCGACCAAAGTCGCAATCTTCTTTCCTATGCCTTATGTAAAAGATTTTTAATATGCGACTAGGGTGGATTAGCCATGCGACCCTGAGATCAATTCGCGTATATCAAATCTTATAAAAATTACTATATTAATTACACTAAATTAATGAAGTAATTAATATTCTTTCTACTGTGATACAACAACAGTCTAGAAAAAAGAGATGCACTAATGTTAATCTCGAGGAAGGAAAGATGTGCACCATACGTAATCTAAAGATATATGCAAACAATTCTATAAAAAGTTTTTGTACTTCATGTATTAACCTCTGGAAAAAAAAGACTCTTCGGATTCTTCCGCAATAAATATTCAATTAAATATTTAATTTTTTTTATCACTTCTTACCATACTCAACCATCACCTGTAACATTATATTATATTCATGTTCTTTCACAATATTGACCTTTATATAATGCTTGTTACTAATATATTATCTCATACCTAAAACTATATTTTTGCTCTTCCTTTTCAATTTGATTCAAAAACTTTCAAAAAAAAAATTCATTCTTGAATCATGTCTTCCCCATCTCTTCCTCTGAACACTTAGATTTTAACTTCAATCGTTCCCCCATCGGTCCTTTGTCTTCAGGATATTCTAGTGAATCTGATACCAGTCTGGACTTCACTACTTTTGACTATCTCACTACATCAAATAATGTATTAACTGATCTCCTATTCATGATGATAATGAAATTTTCATGTGGGTTAGTGAAGAAGACATTATTCCTCTGCCACTTAACGGAGACATGCTTGATGAAAGCATGTCCTCTGATGCTGTAGGCTCGCTTCCTAGCAACGGGTCAGACGAAGAGCTTGATAGAGACGATCCATTCTGGGAGTTCATCAGTGAAACAAAAAAATCTCAAAAAAACAGAAGATGTTGAGGAAATAAGTGATGAGAGGAAGAGCAGAAGAATGAAGACGATGAATCTGCTGATGATGGTGATAATGACGAGGATTAGGATTTCCTGATCTTCTGATATTCAATTATATTTTGTCTTCTTTTAAAAGCTTTAATTCTATTTTTTGTAAGGTCTCTTTCTCACTATATTAACTTATAAGCTCTTTTAATAACATATCCAAACTGTGACTGCTGCTCTTAACACTGCGATCATAGTCGCAGTCCTACTACGGATGCAATAATTAAAAATAATTCATACGTTATAGGCGGTTGAGACAAAAGATACGGTGAACTGCGACTATAGAATCAGTCCTTATTCAGACAACAGTCAAAAATAAAGAACAAAAGAATATAAAATAATACGTAAACTGTGATTATACTATCGCTCTCGTTAAATACTGCGACCATAGTCGCGGGTACTGCGATCATAGTCGCAGTCCATGGTCGCATAATATATGTAAAAACCAATTTAATTGTTCATAGGAGGATCAGACAAACATTCAGAAATTATACGAAGCACAGTATTTGATGACTAACGGTTGACAATTTATGGTCGCAGTTACTTAATCATTTTTCCGTTCCCAATGCACTATGGTCGCAATAATGTACTGTTTTGGAGTTCAAAGTAATTTAAAGTTATAGTGTATTAACTTTAAACTGTTTTGGATAACTGAACAGTCACTAGGAAGTATACAATTTTGAGAAAAGGTAGAAAATAAGTTTGGGAGATATTCACGTGGTTTGAGAGCCTAACCCTTTGAATTCCGGGATTAAAAATATATAAAGGGTCATCAGCAAAGGATTAAAACATACTAAATTATTTTGCTCAAACTCGTTACTCTCACTGTTCGAAAAATAGATTCAAAAAATATCTTCTCCACCATCTTCACCGGAAAGAAGCCAATCATCTAATGATGATTGGATGTATAATTCTGAAGATATGCCTCGCTACGGGTCAGAGGATGAGCTTGATACAGACGACGACCGTTCTGGGAGTTCATTGATGAACCAAAATACAAACATAAGAGGAAGAAAGCGAAGAGGAGATTGTCGCTGAAGAGGAGGAAGAGATGGAAAGCGATACGGAAGACGAAAGCAGTCATACTCTTGACGACGAATCTGATTACGATGGTGATGACGAGGATTAGAAGTTTAAAAATTGTATTTTGTTTTTTTTAAATATATATGAATCTGTTTTCTAAGGTAATTTTAAAATGAAGGTTGCGACTTTGATCGCAGTTGTTGGCCGAGTCTAATAAAATACACTGCGACCTTGGTCGCAGTTGCTGGTCTTTAGTATTAATCAACAACCACTGCGACCTTGGTCGCTATGCGTGTTAATATAAAGGAAACACCTACCTAACGTATTGCGACCTAAGTCGCAGTCATTGTACTGCGACCCTAGATTGTAGATGCTGGCCCTCTTTATCAATAACAACATATCGTGTTAATATAAAGGAAACACCTAACCTACCTACTGCGACCTAAGTCGCAGTCATTGTACTGCGACCCTAGATTGCAGATGCTGGCCCTCTTTATCAATAATAACATTGCGACCTTGGTCGCAATTAACCATGTACACTGCGACCAAAGTCTCTGTCTACATTATATACACAAAAAATAACTATATAGGAGAACTAGATCTGAAAAGAGAGGTAAGGAAATAGGGAAAAAAAATAATTTATATCATCATAACCTAAATCATATAAAGAGCGGCAAAAACAAAAGGGGGAAAAAATATAATAATAAATAAGTCTGACAACGTGCGCTCTAAAAAGTGCCTTTTGGGCAAAAAAATAATAAACAATAAGGAAAGTTAAAGAAAAATCATAAGGGGTATTTGGTAATTTAACTTCTTATAAGCGGCCGCAAGTTAGTGAGGTGACAAATTGAGCCACGTCACCGCAGGCTGAGAGAGTACTCTCAGCCCGCGGGCTGATATACATTTTTCTCATATATATATA